>CM064570.1:17848997-18350235 GCA_032716605.1 Paralithodes platypus | reverse complement strand
CCTGGAATGCCGCCATTAGGACAAGAGACTGAAACTGCACTTATGTGTGGAACACTCAGTCTTAAAATTTTATGTATGTATGTATGTACCGTCCCATTAGTCTCACTTCAATCATAGGAAAGCTACTAGAGTCAATTATTGCTAGGAAAATGAGAAACCACTTAGAAACATTTAACTTAATCAATTCTTCTCAGCATGGATTCACTCAGGGACGGTCTTGCCTTACTAATTTGCTTAGTTTTTTCTCAGAGGTATATGAAGCAGTAGATAATGACAAGTCATATGATATTATATATTTAGATTTCAGTAAAGCTTTCGACAGAGTCCCTCATGATAAAGGTTGAGGCACATGGAATAGGTGGGGCGTTGTTAGGATGGATTAGGTCATGGCTAATTGGTAGGAAGCAGAGAGTCAGCATAAATGGTACCAAGTCAGAATGGGGAGCAGTCAAAAGTGGTGTCCCCCAGGGATCGGTATTAGGTCCCCTGTTGTTTCTTATATACATAAATGACCTAGATTTAGGTATTACTAGTAGGATAAGTAAATTCGCAGACGATACTAAAATAGGGAGATCAATTGATTCAGATAGAGATATAGAGTGCCTCCAAAGGGATCTAGATACCTTACATGAATGGTCAGTAAATTGGCAGATGAAGTTTAACATTGACAAATGCAAGGTATTAAAGATAGGGAAGATGCAAACAAATGTTAAATATAAACTAGCTAATTTAGAATTAGAAAATTCAGACTGCGAGAAAAGATCTAGGTGTGTTTGTTAGCAATGATTTGAAGCCTAGAAAACAGTGTATAAGCGTTCGTAATAAGGCAAACAGGATTCTCGGGTTCATCTCTAGGAGTGTGAGTAACAGAAACTGCTGATGTTATCTTAAAACTTTACTTGTCATTAGTGAGACCCCATATGGATTATGCTGTCCAATTTTGGTGTCCTTATTACAGGATGGACATAGATTCATTGGAGAGAGTACAGCGTAGAATGACAAAATGATCCATAATATTAGAAATCTTTCGTATGAAGAAAGGTTGAAGAAGATTAGGTTTACATTCGTTAGAGAGACGCAGAGTTAGAGGGGATATGATAGAGGTGTTCAAGTGGGTTAGTGGGATTAACAAAGGGGACATGACAAATGTACTAAAGCTCAGTGATAGCGAAAGAACTCGTACCAATGGTTTCAAATTAGATAAATTTCGTTTCAGAAAAGATATAGGCAAGTATTGGTTTGGTAACAGAGTTGTAGATGGGTGGAATGGACTACCAAGTGCTATAGTGGGATCTAAAACTGTAGGGAGCTTTAAGATAAAATTGGATAAGCATATGGACGAGAAGGGTTGGGTGTGAAGGGGGATCAGCCGGGTTGGGCCAATCAGCGCTCTGCAGACCCCCATAATCCTGCGTTAATCTCTAACCGTTTTGGTAAGATGATCCTCAGGGTATTAGAGTGTGAAGCCTATAATTGGGCTTTGTAATTGAATTGGGGTTGTGTGGGACAGGGATCTGCCTTGCTTAGGCCAATCGGCTTTCTGCAGACTCCCATTTTCTTATGTTCTTATGTTCTTAGTTGCACCTTCCTCTGTGGTTCATGTCTGGCCCCTCGGTTTGGGCTAGGAATCTCTCCATTATCACTTGAGACCGTTTTTCCACTTCCAGAAGACGTCCCATTACTACCTCTAAAAAAGCACCTTGGTCGGGCATAGCCGTGTGTACCGCTGCTGGTCTGACCTTGTGAGTTTGCTGGATGGTTGGCCAGCTTCTGAGGGCTTTGCGTTGGCTTTCTAATTTTTCCTCATGTGTTGGTGTGTAAGCAAATTCCCTTTGAATGTGTCCTGTAGCGTGTTCCCTTGGTTTGTTGACGTTGTTTCTGGGCGTCAGTATTTTGGTTCCCTTTATGTGTGGAAGATTGCAGTCTCTCATAGTACATGCCCTTTTGTTGAGTGAGATTCTGCATACATATGGGTGGTAGTCGATGCACTTCCATCCACGCTTGCAACCGATTCTTTCATCCCTGCCCGTGCTTCATGAATTTTGCACATATTTTTGGGTGGTCTTGTTTGCATCCCATGCCCACTACTCCATATCGGCATTCATTTCTTAGGTAGAAATTGCATACTTCCATGCTTTTCCTCCTAATATCGGTGCCCCTGTATTCAGCTCTGGGCCTAGGTCTCCATGAATTTGTATTTACAGCACTAACCTCACCTGTTCTTCTGTATGTAGGAGCATTATGGCTGCATCCGTTGCATGTGGGGTGTGTGCTCGTTGGGGTTCCCGACCTCACCTGTCTTGCTGCATTTTGAGGAGGCTCTGCCGTGTCTGCTAGTGTTGCGGGGGGTATACCAATGAGATAGGCTATTGCATATTGGGCAGCCACAGTCCTTAGTGATAGTAAAGAGGCAAAGTCCCTAGCTATGTATGCTTATCAGCCTAATATTTGGACTCAACACAACACCAACACCCTGTAAGATTATTCTATAACTCCTTATTTTCAACACTGCATACTTGGGAATCAAGTATTCTGAATATTAAAGGCACAATTAACAAAATATGAGTAAGCCAAAGCTCGATTTTCACCACAAATATTGGTTGCGCGGGAACTGACAATGTTATCAACTTATCTGATTCTCTCCCACTGTTGCTAGATTCGTTCCAAAAGTTGCTAAATTAAATCGGAAGATATTCTGAATACCGCATGATTCGTAGCAAAAAATGGTCACCACACAGCTTATAAGGGACTGGTATTTACCATTTAATGAAGTATCTTGATGAATAGTGTTTAATTATCTCTTTTTCAGACAATGAAACTTTCAGATATAAATCTTTTCTGTGACTGTATCGATCGCGTTAGTTCACCACACTCCCTAGTGCTACCCTAGTAGCACTAAGGCTAGGTGTAAATCGAGCGCCGTGTTCGGAATATGCTACAGCTAGAGCAATAGCACTAGGTTAAAGATCCGATTGATGCAGATATAAAAAATTGTTAGCATACCTACTCCAGTTGATTTATTAGAAAATATATAATACCAATATTACAGTAATTGTTTGGGGTTGGTCCCTCTTTTATATGTCGTCTAGAGTAGTTCAATGTGCTGCTTAGAGCAATTATGCCTAGCCTTTGTTCTATATTTTGTTTTGGATGGATAAGATATAAATGTGTATTATACACTTATATATTGGTGAGCCTTCTTTTCAGGCATATATATAGGCCTATGTTGCTTATTTTTCAGTCTGGTCTTAATCACATCGTTTAATTGTCTCTTTGGTTTGATGCTGTTTCCCAATTATGCAGCCTTTACTATACATACTGTAGGTTTAGGCTTACACTGTACCAATTATGCAGCCTTTACTATACATACTGTAGGTTTAGGCTTACACTGTACGAATTTGAATGCACAATTTATTTGTCTGTATGTCTCATTTATCTGTAACGCCTAACAATATATTATATCGTATAGGCTATTGTACAGACCTACGTTTGGTTATTGAAATAAACGTACGTTTATTAGTAGGCAAGTGGTTCCATTAACCCTTTCACTACCAGGGATGCATGTTTTTTATCAGCTATATTTAGACGATTTTAGGCAGCTTAGGAAGGATATGCAGTAGTAAAAGGGGTTAATTCCGATAGTTTGTAGCCTGATAATTGCCAAATCCTAATCCGAATAAAATTGTCTATAAACAGCTAAAATCAAATATAGAAGTCACCGGTAATGAAGGGGTTAATTAAGCTGGAAGGTGTAACTATAAAACAGATCGCGAGATAGTGCTACTAAAGAGATAGTTCAGTCTAAAAGTACGAAGAGGTGATTGAAGGATTGTTACATATATGGCTCTCAATCAATGTATATTCAACATACAGTATAAGGGAGAAATTAAGCTGCTTGCGGAAGGTAAAAGGAAATAGAGGTGTAGGCTAATTAAGTTAATGGGATAGGCCTATGTTGTCAACTTGTCAATGAGGAATTTAACTGGTTTATTATCAATAAACCAATTTAATGAAGGCTAGTAGTAGTAGGCCTACCCTGTTTGCCTCCACAGCCCATTATCCTATTACAAATGCGCCAGTTACCTCGATCTCTTCTTCCGATAGACCTACGTACTCCAGCGATGGTAAGTTCTAGGTCTCAATTAAGTAGTACCGTAGTTTTATCAAATGGTATGGTTCTTAGACATATGGAACTATAGGCTAATTGGCCCATTATCAGCTTATGTTGTTGCAAGCCCCAATCTCAACACATTGAAAAACAACCTGGACAAGCACTAGCAAAGGGTAAGTTATATGTTTCCACAATAGGCCAAATAAAAGTATAATTCTTGTACCATACATTTGTTTTGTGTACGGTAACTTACATTGTGCGTGTGTTGAATTGTAAGACTACCTCGGAATGAGGAAGCACAGTCGAACCATTTAAGGAAAAAAAATAAAACTTACCATGCGAATATGACCAGAATTATATTTAACCTTAGCGCATGGGGGTAATTGGAAACGTCCCCCTGTGCTGACGTATTTGAGGTGTTTCCGTCACTAAAATATTCATTGTACCATTAATAGCATTAATACTTATCCATATGCGCCTATTATGGGTTGATTATAAAGGTATTAACCTGAAACAACAATAAAACGAGTGAAAACAGCGTTTGGATGGTCAAAATCGGAGATATAGCCCGCGAGTTGTATAATGTATGGGTGAGGCAAGTTGCTTTCCCGCCAATTTCCCCCAAGGCCACTGAGACACAGTCGATCGATACTCTCTCTCTCTTGCATTCGCTTGCTATCAGTGATGACCACACCCTGTAACCGGATTTCTAATGTTAGCACGAAAATATACCTCAGAATAAGGGAATAACAGGGAAAATAGGTGATAACTGAAGGAGAGGAGGAAAGTGGGGAAGGAGGGGAGGTAGAGGACTGAGATTTTGCATGGCCCAGGGGCCAAAAAAAAAAAATTCATGTCAAAAGTTGATTTTTTTTTCTCGGACTCTTAAGAGTCTCCCCGCAGTCCGCCGGGGGAACTCTTAAGAGTCTCCCCGCGGTTCCCGGGTTAAGAAGGTATAATTATGTACCTCACCTATATAGTTTGTAGGCTATAGGACTAGACTTATAATGTCAGTGTGTTAGCCTGCATTCCTTTCCATTAGGCTACAGCATTAGCCTATATACATATATCGATATGAATTCGCGATCTATACCCTGTTCCAAATAGGTAGGCCTGAAATCTTGAACCCTATAACCTCTAGAACTCGAAAAGGGCTTGAACAAATGGACTGTGAATTCCAACACCTATCACTTGGCTAACCCTTCCCAAATGGTAGAAATATTAACTCAATTGCTCAAATAGTTTGTGAGTTATAGAGGTTAATGTTCCAAAAGTTGTGGCCTACTTATTTGGAACATAGGCCTACATATATAGCCAACAGAGGTTCCATAGAAACGTCAATTAAATCGCATACACTATGCGATTAAGATTCTGGATGATCATGATAGGCGAGTAGATATCTAATACATATCAATGGATAGGCTTCAGTGGCTTTTAGTTATTGGTAGGCCATAATTTTTTCATATAATATATCATCGCTACCTAGCGCGACTGTGTGACGATCGATGCTATATTTGATACCCTGATCCCATAAATTCCATAATCAGTGCAGGCTCGTTGCCATTATGTAATTCCAAGAAGAGAGACTCGGCCTATTTATCATTAAATTATGAATAATAAATACAAATAATTATAAATATACAATTATAATCATAATGATTATAAATGAGAACAAAATAATGATAAGAGGAGGATGGTATTGATAATATACAGGATCGACATATATACAGCTGGCTGAAAGTTGTTGGATATTGGACATTGGACATTCGGATGTAAACAAAGCGACGAATCTCAAGCGATCTTGAACGAAGCAAGCTGGTTTGCTTAGATACGTTTAGTATGATCAATACGTATATTATTTATGTTGTATTTAATATTTATTGGCAAATCTATTATCACACAATTAAAATTCATATTATAAGTAATGTTAACCAGAAAATACATAATTTTATATACCGGTAGCCTATTGTTATGGAATAAGTAAATACCGATGATCCTGAAATTCCTGAATATCCAATAGAATCCTGAAAACTGTTGGATTTGGACATTGGACATTCAACATTCAAACATTACTGGATAGTGAATAGCCTATTGAATATCCAATCAAACCCTGAAAACTGTTGGATATTGGACTTTGGACATTCAAACATTACTAGATATTGATTAGGCTAGCCTAGAGTTGAATATCCAATAAAAACCTGAAAACTGTTGGATATTGGACATTGGACTTTGGACATTCAAACTGAAAAAAAAAAAAAACTTTTCAAACTACTAGATATTGATTAGCCTAAAGTTGAATATCCAATAAAACACTGAAAACTGTTGGATATTGGACTTTGGACATTCAAACATTACTGGATATAAATTAGCCTAGAGTTGAATATCCAATAAAACCCTGAAACTGTTGGATATTGGACTTTGGACATTCAAACATTACTAGATATTGATTAGCCTAGAGTTGAATATCCAATAAAAAACTGAAAACTGTTGGATATTGGACTTTGGACATTCAAACATTACTAGATATTGATCAGCCTAGAGTTGAATATCCAATAAAACCCTGAAAACTGTTGGATATTGGACTTTGGACATTCAAACATTACTAGATATTGATTAGCCTAGAGTTGAATATCCAATAAAAAAATGAAAACTTTTGGATTTTTTTTTTTTTTTAAAGACCTCCGTCTACGTATTGTGAAAAACCTGTTATCCTCCGGCAAATTGTGGGGTTGAGTGAGTGAAGGGGGGGACAGTGAATGAAGGAGGATGCATGTTTTTCATAATACGTGTTGCTAGCCCCAAACGCGCGAGCAACTGTGGCTTTCAACCATCCGACACATCCCCTTTTATTAATGTGCATCACACATGTTACATACAAATAAGGTTTATGTTTTGTTTTACCCTACTGTGGAAAGACTACGGATACACCACTCCTGCCGGGGCCTCACGCAGTGGCATGACCCAGTCCTGTCGAACTGAGCTCATGACGCTGGTGGCATTGCCCCGGAGGATAGCCATCCCTAGTTTTTGCTTGAGCCAGAGGGTTTCCCGGGGTTCTCCTGAAACTTCTCTGATTTTACGGCCTATTTCATTCACCATCTTAAGGGTGGTAGGGCCGAAGACTCCTGAAGTTTCGAATGCCAGGGGCTCGAACTGATGAATTCTGGCGATGGCTTGATATTTTTCTCGCTTTTTATTTTCTGCTATCCGGGCGGCTTCACCTGCTTCGTCGGCGTTTCTGGCGGCGTTGGTTGTGGAGAAAGTGTCAACACATGTGGCATCCCACACGAGGCACCGGCCATTCTTGTAAGAGAAAGTGGTCATCCCATCTGGCCGTTTGCCGTCTTCTCTGTGAAGTCCATGTGGTTCGAGGATTGATGCACAGTTAGCACTCTGCAGGGCCCGTTTTATGACATCATTTAGTGCAGAGTGTCTTGGCAGGCGGCCTGCGTTGTAATTACATGACAAGGCATGGTGACCTTGAGCATCCATTTGGATATTGGACTTTGGACATTGGACTTTGGACATTGGACTTTGGACATTCAAACATTACTGGATATAATTTAATATAAATTAGCCTAGAGTTGAATATCCAATAAAACACTGAAAACTTGGATATTGGACTTTGGACATTGGACTTTGGACATTCAAACTGAAAAAAATAAAATAAACTACTAGATATGGACTTTGGACATTCAAAAAAAAAAAAAAAATTAAACTACTAGATATGGACTTTGGACATTCAAACTGAAAAAAAAAAACTTTTCAAACTACTAGATATTGATTAGCCTAGAGTTGAATATCCAATAAAAAACTGTTGGATATTGGACTTTGGACTTTGGACATTCAAACATTACTAGATATTGATTAGCCTAGAGTTGAATATCCAATAAAACCCTGAAAACTGTTGGATATTGGACATTGGACTTTGGACATTCAAACTGAAAAAAAAAACTACTAGATATGGACTTTGGACATTGGACTTTGGACATTCAAACTGAAAAAAAAAATACTTTTCAAACTACTAGATATTGATTAGCCTAGAGTTGAATATCCAATAAAAAACTGAAAACTTTTGGATATTCAAACTGAAAAAAAAAAAAAAAAATACTAGATATGGACTTTGGACATTCAAACTGGGAAAAAAAATACTTTTCAAACTACTAGATATTGATTAGCCTAGAGTTGAATATCCAATAAAACACTGAAAACTGTTGGATATTGGACTTTTGACATTCAAACTGAAAATAAAAATAAAAAAATAAAATAAACTACTAGATATGGACTTTGGACATTCTAAAAAAAAAAAAAAAAATCAAACTACTAGATATTGATTAGCCTAGAGTTGAATATCCAATAAAAACCTGAAAACTGCTAGATATTGGACTTTGGACATTGGACTTTGGACATTCAAACATTACTAGATATTGATTAGCCTAGAGTTGAATATCCAATAAAACCCTGAAAACTGTTGGATATTGGACTTTGGACATTGGACTTTGGACATTCAAAAAAAAAAAAAAAAAAAAAAATTAAACTACTAGATATGGACTTTGGACATTCAAACTGAAAAAAAAAAATACTTTTCAAATTACTAGATATTGATTAGCCTAGAGTTGAAATCCAATAAAATAAATGAAAACTGTTGGATATTGGACTTTGGACATTTAAACATTACTGGATATAAATTAGCCTAGAGTTGAATATCCAATAAAAAACTGAAAACTGTTGGATATTTGACTTTGGACATTGGGCTTTGGACATTCAAACATTACTGGATATTGAGTAGCCTAGAGTTGAATATCCAATAAAATTTTAAACTCTGTTGGATATTGGACTTTGGACATTAAAACATTAATGGATACGGTATTGAGTAGCCTAGAGTTGAATATCCAACAAAATCCTGAAAACTGTTGGTATGGTGGTGAGCTAGGCTATAGTGATTGAATGGGGCTGGAAAATGTGCAAGCTCTAGCATGGGAGAAGGGGAGTGCACCTGATGACTGGAAGACAGGCATAATAGTCCCCCCTATATAAGGGTAAAGGGGAAAGAGGAGTGTGTGGTAACCACCAGGGAATATGACTTTTAAGCGTAATAGGGAAGGTGTACAGTAGGTAATGATTGAGAGCGAGAACGAAGAAATGGATAGGTGACGAGCAGGGCGGTTTTAGGAAGGGAAGAGGATATGTAGATCAGATATTTACCCTGAAATGTGTTGTGGAGACATATCTGGAGAAGCAACAAAAGCTGTAGGCTACTGTATGTTCCCTTTATGGACTTCGAGAAGGCCTATGACAGAGTGGATAGAGAAGGTACTGTATATGGAAGATACTTTGAATAAACGGAGTAGATGGCAAGTTGCTGAAAGCAGTGAAGAGCATGTATGAGGGTGTAAAGGCAGCAGTACATGTGGAAAATGAGCAGAGTGAGTTCTTTGATCTGAATGTTGGGTTGAAACATGGTTGTGTGATGTCCCCTTGATTGTTTACTGTATATGTTGATGAGTCATGAAAGAAATACAGGTCTCCTTCACTATCTGATGCCCCATTCTACGATAATATTATAGGTTTTTAGGTGTTTCGGTTTGGGTTTTGGCTGGTCCAAGAACACATCCCCATTGACCCCATTAAATTTATGGTTTGCTATATGAATTTTCTATTGTAAGATCGGGTTTTCATGAACGTAACCCAATCGTAAATCGAGGGAGACCTGTACAAGGAAGAGCAGTGGATTTTGGTATATCGCTGATAAGGGAGGGAAACAAGTCGAAGCTACCTGTACTGCTGTTTGTTGATGATACAGTTCTGATGAGCGGTTATGAATGGGAGTTACAGGGTCTGATAAATATGTTTGGAACTGTGTGCAAAAAACGAAATGTGAAGGTAAATGCGGGGAAGAGCAAGGTTATGGTCTTCGAAAGGGGTGAAGCCACAGAGTGTGAGGTGAAGTTGAATGGTCAGGCTATGGAGATTGTCAGCTCATTTCAGTATCTGGGCAATGTGCTGAGTAAAGATGGGAGTATGGATGAAGAAGTGCGGGAAAGGGTGCAATAGGGGAAGAGGGTTGTAGGAACACTGAAAGCAATAACAACAAATAGGGTGGTCAGTATGGAAGTGAAGAAGTCCTTGCATGACAGTGTGGTAATCCTGACACTGACTTACGGAAGCGAAGCATGGACGTTGGTGGAGAAACTCAGACCAAGAGTGAGAGGGGTGGAAATGAGTTACTTGAGAAGTGCGTGCGGAGTTACATGGAGGGATAGACTGACGAATGAGGAAGTAAGGTGTGGTGTGGAGGTAGATGAGCTGGAAAGTGTAAACAAATAACACTTTAAGATGGTTCGCCCATATGAAGCGTATGGGAAGCGAGAGAATGACTAGGAGGGTGTACAAGATCAAGGTGGAAGGACAGAGTGGGAGACGTAAACTGAAAGAGAGGTGGAAGGATGGAGTGAAGAAGTATATGGATGAAGGCAGTGCTGGTTGGAAGGAGTGGCGTCGACTGATTGGGCACAGAGGTGCATGGGGACGTTTCTTCCGTGGCCACTCCTTCGGGGATCACGGCGTCAGGCAATAGATAGATAGATAGGTAATTGTTCAGGTTTAGTATCTGCCGTTATAATATTCTGTTGTCAATTTGTGTATTTAGCACTTGTAATTGCTCTTCTGTGTCCAATGTGTGAGGTGTTTATTGTGTCCTGTTATCTGATGAGTGTTATGTATTATGATTGTTATTGCTTTGCGCATCACGCATGTCACACAGCAATTATCTGCAATATTTATGGGTATTACTTGAGATCAATTTCTTTTACTTTTTGTTCATTCATACTGTTCTTGAAGTGTTGCGAGTGGGACGGTGAAGGGAAATTCACTCTCAAAAATGTTGGGTCCTGGCGCAGATTCTAACCTGTGTCATAGGGATTCCAATACATTCTGCATTAACCATTCAGCCAACCAGGCTGTAAAAAAAGCAGTAACCTTCATTTCCCTTTGGAGTGACTAGGTTATGGTCCCAGACGAGACTCGCTGTACAATAGTGTTGAGTTTCTTGAACTTTCCAACGCAATTTTTTTTTTTTACAATGTTCTGACAGCAATGCTGATGGGTTCAGATGGTGTGGGTATTTTTGGAGGTACAGTACTTACACTTACATCACATCAGGGCACAATGTCTGAGGTTATTACAATTCTTGGTGCAATTTTATTGTAGTAGGCCTACAGGTAGGCCTACTGCACTTTATGATACGGTAATGTACACTACTTTCAATATAATACTCTATTTTAAATTCAGTTTAATACTCTTGTGACTAAGTTTTCCTGTATGCATCACATCCACCTTTCTTCTCTCCTTTTCCTTCAGAGCCCATGTCTCAGCCCCATACATCACTGTTGGCACAACCATTCCTTGATAGCCTACATTGCACTTTATACTTCTATTCCGAGATTTCTCATCTTCCACATACTTCCCTTTGCTCTGAAAACCTTCCTTCCTTCACACACTCTGTTTTACCTCCATTTCCACACCTCGACTCCTGCTTATTGTTCCTCCTAGATATTTAAGACACTACTTGTTCCAATATTTCCCCATCTAGATTCACCCTACGATCACCCCTATTACACACAATTACTTTACTTTTTTTGACGTTCACCTTCAGTTTCCTCCTCCCACAAACCACACCAAACTCTTTGACTACCCGCTGCAGTTTCTCCTCAGAATCCACCACCAACACTGTGTCATCAGGGAACAGCAACTGATTCAACTTCCAATCTCTACCATTCTTTCCTACTAAACCCAATCCTCTTCCCATAGTTCTAACTTTCACCACACCATCCATAAACATATTAAACAGCCATGGTGACATTACACAACCCTGTCGCAAACCCCCATTTACCGCAAACCATTCACTCAACTCACCATTTCCTACTATAAAACACGCTCTGCTCCTTATATAAAAAGTCTTTAACTGCTTTTAACAAATTTCCTCCAATTTCATAAATCCTTAATGATAAACAGTATATCCAGCAAACATAGAGGGTTGACAGATACGCTGGTGCAGAGATAAAACAGTTTATTGAACCCGCTCCCAAACACCGGTCCCAACCCGGTTCCCCCTTCCTCAGAGTTGAACCAATGCCAACCAATCAGACAGCCATATATCTATGTACGTTCTTCCATCCGAGAAGTAGAGGTTAAAAACCCCAATGTCCAAATTCATGAGAGGTTAAGATACCCACGGGTACACCAGTGATATAGAACCATTGCCCCCGTAAGACCTAGACAGCCATGACTACAGATGTTAGCCACCATGCTGTAACTCCAATTCTTATCCCAACCAGAGATTGTATAGATAACCTTTGTTACCAGTATCTATCATAGTACCTCGAAACAATAACGAAGTACCCCTACGAACTGCCGTTTTTCTTTGGTCTATATTTCATAGAAAACGCAGTTCCCAGGGACAACTAGACGTACAAAAACTCGTGCCAACTAATAGTGTCCATAACCCCTCGTATTGACGAGTAATAATACACCATGTTTTTCCCTACTTATCCACAGTCAAGCACACACCTACAGTTAACCTCCTTCTCCCCCCACAGCCCCAGTCCACATGATTCTATCTTTTCCAGACTCATATACCACCCCATAGTTGCATCCCCCGGTAGCATTTGGCTAACGTAATTTTACTGTCCTTTCAAACTCCAATATCAACTGTAGCCTAATGCCACCCCCACGCCCAGAGACCTTAGGGTCAAATTTCCACGTAGCCCCCTGAACCCCCCCCCCCCTCTCATTAACACCCCGCGCTCCTCGACTCTTGTCCGACCTAGCCTCTCCCTCATACCTCTTGAAGATCCTTGATTTTTCCGTTGCTAACGCTCTCCAACCTTTTATATATATACTCCTATCCAGCCTACCTTCCCTTAGTAAGCCGGAACAACATTAGAACTTTACTAACCCCTTGCATGCTGAAATGCTAGGTTTTTCTGGACCGAAATATCCCCAGGCCCACTTTAGGATCAACCTTTCCTGGTACCTGGCACGGGGCACGAACCTCTGAAGGGAATTTAACCCTCCTAAAAACCCACAGGTTTTGAGATGCCATGGGTGGGGTTCGAACCCTGCTTAGTGACTCAACCATCACCACCCGCGCGCTAACCCACTGTACTACCACGGACGTACTAAAAGTATAGCAACCTTAGTCCGATTTTTAAGAACCAGGTGATAGTCTCGTGGTGTTTTCACGTGATGAGTTTATTGGACTTACCACGACTATTTTACGCTATACTGACGTCAACTCGGGTAGTACATTATTGGGGTTGCGGGACATTTTCGAGGGCATTACACATGCCATCTATTCTCTTACAACCCATTCACAACCCTGCACCCAATGGTCGTCGGTGCGAGGCTAGCCGCCTCGCCAGTAACTAACTTCTATTGCCATACTTCCAGATAAATGTGGCAGAGTTAGCAACCCAGTCTCCACCACATCCAGAAAACCATACAATTAACAACCAACCGATTAAAACCAGCTAGCCAAGGCACCTTCGGTTTTGGTATTAAGGACACCCACATCTGTCTCATACACAGAGGGTTATTACAAACACTGGTGATATGGCAAGCCCTAGCCACAGCCGCCGGACGACCATCCCAGAGAAAGGGCACCCAGCCCCCTTTTTTACCCACCCGAAGGGGAAACGGTTGCAAAATTATTGGTAAATCTTTTAACTCGCATGAATCTAAGAATTTCTTCTTCAATCGAGTTGTCAACTTGTGGAATGGGCTTCCCCGAGACGTTATAGACTGCAGCACCGTTGATTCATTTAAATTCCGCCTAGACAAATATCTCGCATCAAACCCGCGACTGACTGCGTTTGTAAATGAATAACTTTATCCTCCCCTCAGTTACTAACCCATATGTCCCCTACTAACTTCCTAGTCCTGCCACGTTAGTGGCAGGGCAGTAGTTCCCTTTCCAATGTTCCCTTACCCACTCTAAACCACTGTTTGGACACTTGATCCTCAGTGTTTTGGAGGACAAGCAGCCTAGAAGGGTCACTAGATCTGTTTGCTTGATCCTTGTACTCCTTTGTACTCCTTTGTACACCCGAGGAGGGAGACCCCCACCCCTGCGGAGGTATACCTGACCCCTGTTTTGACTTCCGGGTCATTGCCAGGTAGCACAGGAATTCTTCCTATCAATGAACTAACCATGCATGTCTAACCCCCTTACTAACTTCTATTTACTCACAATACCCATTCACTTTTCTTGCATACTCGGATAATCAAATTAGCACCTCAGCTATACCATAGAATGACGACTGAACCATATAAGAGAGACGCCCCTATCACAGCTGTCCCAGTCCTCCCCGCAAAGTAGATCCAGTCTCCCTCCCCTAAATACTTCCAGTATAGCCAAAATAGTACCTCTACTAAGGCTCAGTTATATCACAATATGAAGGCTTCCTATAGCCATGTGCCACAACAGTAATCACCACCTTACATAGTCCCCATATCTATTGAGAGCTCAAATAATTCCATAAGACTCGAGATCCCTATGGCCTACAGGGTCCAGAACCGAGCCTATAAACACAGCTCCAGCCCCCAGTAAAATCAGTTGAAAAATAGACACCAACCAGTGGCCAACCCCCTGAAGTTAACCTCTAGCTCTGCCCTTGTGTTGTTCCTGAGTTGAGAGATTCCAGAGCCGGCAGACTCCGTGGCAGAAGTTAAAATAGAAGCACCTGTCCACGTACAAGTATCGACGTGCACCTTATAACCTTCACACACACTAGTGAGTATATAAGCGTGTAGCCACCACCGATCGCCAAGAGATCCGACTTGAGAACTTCCTACATTTGGACCACCTGGACGGCCGAGGAACCAGTCGTTAGCCCCCAACATCACGGACGCAAGATAACCAGGACCAGACCAACAAAATACTATCCAAGATTCACTTTATTAGTACTAACGTGTTATAGTACTAATTCGAAATTCACTTGTTAACCTTTTTATGAAGTGGCTATAACTTTGCCCAGTGTAATTCATATTTAACCATTCCATTTGGGAAGTACTAAGCGTATCAGTGTTCATTAATTAACAGGCGACATTAACTCTCGTAATTACCTTTATCCAGATATTAAAACCCTAGTGATATCTAACGTTCGCCCACTGATTTGTGTTCTACGTATTTATGCCATAAGAATATAAAACTTAGATCAGTACCCCCTTGAGGTTACTAGAATTCCCGTGTTCTAAAACATACGCGTGTCTAATTCTAGCTGTGAACTACTACTTGTGCACCCGACCTGCCAGTAATAAATCTAATTAGTGAAATTGAATCCATAAGTACATTGAGGTCTTCCAGTACATAAACTTGCGAACTAAACCAGTGATCAGAAGAGTATACCTGAACGTTGGAAGTGGGAGACTAGGCTCCATCCAGCTCCACTAATGCTAGCGGTTCCTTTCTATTATTTGTCTTGTACGAATATTCCTATTTTTCTATGCTCCTTATTCACCTACTTAAATAAACGTGATCGTGTGTTTATTTTGTGTTCTCTATTCCTCATACCTTGTATTGTGCATGCAGCCTTATATACCCAGTCAGTTAGAGCCCACATCACCCAAGTTAATCCTGTAGAAAAACAGGGCATAACATATATATATATATATATATATATATATACAAGGTGTTAAACCAGAGAAATATGAGCAGTTTCCACGTCACCCAATGAGGTACTGCACTAGACTCGTTATTTTTTTATAGTGGTTTTCCCCAGGAGGCCTATATCCACTTTGATGATGAAGGTGGGTGGGTGAATAATGGTGGATGAATGAAGGTGGGTGAATGAAGAAGAGAAATTGAGAAGAGAAATACTGTATGAATATATATATATATATATGTTAGTAAAGCCAGGTAATAAATTTTCTTTAATACATACGAGGTTGAAAGAAATGGCAATTTCTGCGTTGGAAATTTTATTATTCAAAGTTTCCAGGTCTCTGATGAGTTTTCGCTGGGTGGCAGGAAGTAGATGAAGGAGATGAGCAAAATTCATGGTGGTACAGGGTTACATAAATGTACATGATGATACAGGATATACGACGCGTTTCACTGGACAACCAGCATTATCAAGTAAGGAAGGAATGATATAAAGGTAAACAGGAAGGGTATATATAGAGGGTGGAGGATCAGAGGAGGCGGAAAACAGGGGGGCAAAAGTCTGCTATTGGTGGAAGCGTAAACTAGGAGAGAGAAGGGGTTAACCGCTTCACGCATGCGCACTGGATGCGGGATGGTGGTCAGTAGGTGGGGTCGAAGCTGATTGGCTGCGTGTCGAGGGGCGTGGCCTAAGTTGTGTGGCGCCTGCAGAAGACGAAGCTGAAGGAGGTAGCGCGGGGGGCTGCGTCAAGGGCACCGGGGGGCGAGGAGGGGTTTGGTCCTGTAGGGTAGTGCCTTTTGGCAGAAGGAAGGATCTGAAGGTCCAGAGTTTGGTTGTTGATGTTGGGTTAAGGCTTGGATATATAAAGCTTCGAGTATAGGTAATCTCCTTGGGTCACTTTCTTTATCGAGTATGGTGGTGTGTTTCTCTAACTCGTTGCGTGTGAGGTGAGGGTGGTTAGGGGTGAGATAGTGGTCTTTGATGGCTCCAGCCTGAAGGTGAAGAGTTAACCGACGTGAAAGACGAGTCTGCGTCATACCAATATAGGAATGAGGTCCACAGTCCTCATAATTACAGGTATGTTGGTAAATGACGTGATCGTCGGTCATCGGGCTCTTTATCTTGGTGGAGGCTGGTTTGTTGCGGAGAACGAGGTTGGAGGTCTTGGGGGATTTGTAATAAATTATTAATTTGATTTTGTTTTCCGGGTTGGTTGGGTGGACATGCTTGGAGATTATTTCTTTTAATATCTTAAATATCTTAGAAAAATGGACGTCATCTTAAGTGACAACACTAAATTTAAAAAGATCACCCGCAACCCAACCGACGAAATCAAACGTATTGCCAACACCACCATCACCGCCATCAACGCCTAACAAGGAGGGATCCACCTTAAAAAACTCGTCGGAGAATACACCCCTGGTTATGCGTACGGAACCATCAAAACACACAAACCTGGGAACCCCCTCCGCCCCATCATCTCCCAGATCCCCACTGCCACCTACCAGATCGCCAAGGCCCTGAACAACCTCCTCACCCCCTACGTGCCCAGCCAATTCAACCTTAACTCAGCCCACGATTTCTTGGAAATTTTACGAGACGCCCCCGTAACAACAACCACACTATCGCCTCTCTCGACGTAGAAAGCCTGTTCACCAACGTGCCAGTGGATAGGACCATTGACATGATTCTACGTCGAATTTATCATTGCCCTGATACACCTACACTGGACATCCCGGAGAAGGCCCTGAAAACACTACTGGAGCTATGTACCAAGGAGGCCCCCTTCCTTTGCCCCCGGGGCAACATGTACAAGCAGATAGACGGTGTGGCGATGGGCAGCCCCCTAGGAGTTCTTTTTGCGAACTTTTTCATGGGTACCATCGAGGAAGAGCTCCTAGCTGCCCAACGACCAGCCGTCTACTGTAGATACGTGGATGACATCTTCGTGCAAATCAAGGACCTCCACGAACTACAGGAACTCCAGCGTCGCTTCATGACCTCCTCCGGACTTAACTTCACCTTTGAAAAATCTAACAATGGACAACTCCCCTTCCTCGACATCCTCGTAGCTCTGAACGACCATGGGTTCAAAACCACCGTCTACATTAAACCTACTAACACAGGACAATGCCTCAACGGCGATAGTGAATGCCCCCGCTGTTATCTTCTATCCTCCATCTCCGCCTATGTTAGGAGAGCCCTCACGCACTGCTCTACCTGGGCCGACACCCACCAGGAACTAGAAAGACTATCCCAAGTTTTAGTAAATAACGGATACTCCAACTCCGACATCTCCAGCACCATCAACCACCATCTTGAAAAATGGTACACCCAAAGCCCTCCCAACATTGACCCCCCCAATGAAATTAAGATCTTCTACCGCAATTACATGTCCTCTGAACACAAAAATTACGAGGCCGTCTTAAAAGAAATAATCTCCAAGCATGTCCACCCAACCAACCCGGAAAACAAAATCAAATTAATAATTTATTACAAATCCCCCAAGACCTCCAACCTCGTTCTCCGCAACAAACCAGCCTCCACCAAGATAAAGAGCCCGATGACCGACGATCACGTCATTTACCAACATACCTGTAATTATGAGGACTGTGGACCTCATTCCTATATTGGTATGACGCAGACTCGTCTTTCACGTCGGTTAACTCTTCACCTTCAGGCTGGAGCCATCAAAGACCACTATCTCGCCCCTAACCACCCTCACCTCACACGCAACGAGTTAGAGAAACACACCACCATACTCGATAAAGAAAGTGACCCAAGGAGATTACCTATACTCGAAGCTTTATATATCCAAGCCTTACATCCCAACATCAACAACCAAACTCTGGACCTTCAGATCCTTCCTTCTGCCAAAAGGCACTACCCTACAGGACCAAACACCCCTCCTCGCCCCCCGGTGCCCTTGACGCAGCCCCCCGCGCTACCTCCTTCAGCTTCGTCTTCTGCAGGCGCCACACAACTTAGGCCACGCCCCTCGACACGCAGCCAATCAGCTTCGACCCACCTACTGACCACCATCCCGCATCCAGTGCGCATGCGTGAAGCGGTTAACCCCTTCTCTCTCCTAGTTTACGCTTCCACCAATAGCAGACTTTTGCCCCCTGTTTTCCGCCTCCTCTGATCCTCCACCCTCTATATATACCCTTCCTGTTTACCTTTTATATCATTCCTTCCTTACTTGATAATGCTGGTTGTCCAGTGAAACGCGTCGTATATCCTGTATCATCATGTACATTTATGTAACCCTGTACCACCATGAATTTTGCTCATTTCCTTCATCTACTTCCTGCCACCCAGCGAAAACTCATCGGAGACCTGGAAACTTTGAATAATAAAATTTCCAACGCAGAAATTGCCATTTCTTTCAACCTCGTATGTATTAAAGAAAATATATATATATATATATATATATATATATATATATATATATACATAGGCATATAATACAACTGAAGGGGTGCTCATTCATGGCTTTGGCCTTGCTCGGGATAGCCTGGGAAACAGCAACAACAACACAACAGGGAAGGGGACAAAAAAAGATACAAATAATTTGTTTATTAATATAATAAATTATATATATATATATTATATAATACGTATATAAAACATAATATTTGACATAGGCATATAATACAGCCGGGAAGGGGTGCTCATTTATGGCCTTGGCCTTGCTCGGGACCATGGGGCTGTTCGGTTAGACAGCCTGAGGAACAGCAACAACAACTACACAACAGGGAGTTGTTGTTGCTGTTCCTCAGGCTGTCTAACCGAACAGCCCCATGGTCCCGAGCAAGGCCAAGGCCATAAACGAGCACCCCTTCCCGGCTGTATTATATGCCTATGTCAAATATTATGTTTTATATACGTATTATATAATATATATATATATATATATATAAATATATATAATATAAATATATATAATATAAAATATACAACAACTACACAACAGGGACGGCGGGTGCCCAACCCCGAAAAGGGTTGAAATAGGGGAGCTATCCACCCGCCAAAGGCGGCTTTCTAGGGCCTTTCCTAGCTGATGCTAAGAGGATTGGGTTCTAGTCATGTGGTGATGGGCTGGTCTATCAGAGTGAGAACTGAGCAATCTCTGCCATACCCATAGCTAACTCTGACTGTTCCTTTTACTTATATATTGACGGCGTCTGTAACGTGGATTGACCTCCCAATCTACCAAGATTGGAAGCCAAAGTGTCACATTTTTCCCTTGCCCCTCAACTTTCTCTTCATAATTGCTGAGGGACACAGGGCCCTGGGTGGGGCTTTGGTTTACCGGGCATTTCCGCACCCTCCTCAGCTCCCCGCCATGGAGTGGCTTCGGTCACCCAGGTTTTATTGTGGTCGGCGGGGAGGGTTCTGTGGGGGCGCTCGGTTATGGCCTTGGCCTTGCTTGGGGCTGTTCGGCCAGGCAGCTTGGGGAACAACAACACAACAGGGAAGGGGAAAACAAAAAGCCTAATAAAGTAAATAAAAAATATATAAATACAAATAATAAAATAATAGGCTATATAAAATAAATTATATATATATATATATATATATATATATATATATATATTTTCAACTCTAGGCTACTCAATATCCAGTTATGTTTGAATGTCCAAAGTTCAATGTCCAAAGTCCAATATCCAACAGTTTTCATTTTTTTATTGGATATTCAACTCTAGGCTAATCAATATCTAGTAATGTTTAACCTCTGAAGTGCGCATGGGGGTAATTGGAAACGTCCCCCTGTGCTGACGTATTTGAGGTGTTTCCGCCACTAAAATATTCATTGTGCCATTAATAGCATTAATACTTATCCATATGCGCCTATTATGGGTTGATTATAAAGGTATTAACCTGAAACAACAATAAAACGAGTGAAAACAGCGTTTGGATGGTCAAAATCGGAGATATAGCCCGCGAGTTGTATAATGTATGGGTGAGGCAATCTGCTTTCCCGCCAATTTCCCCCAAGGCCACTGAGACACAGTCGATCGATACTCTCTCTCTCTCTCTTGCACTCGCTTGCTATCAGTGATGACCACACACCCTCCAATCGGATTTCTAATGTTAGCACGAAAATATACCTCAGAATAAGGGAATAACAGGGAAAATAGGTGATAACTGAAGGAGAGGAGGAAAGTGGGGAAGGAGGGGAGGTAGAGGAATGAGATTTTGCATGGCCCAGGGGCCAAAAAAAAAATAAAAAATAAAAAAAAAAAAATTTAAATTTTTTTTTTTTTTTCGATGTCAAAAGTTGATTTTTATTTTCTCTGACTCTTAAGAGTCTCCCCGCAGTGCGCCGGGGGAACTCTTAAGAGTCTCCCCGCAGCTCCCGGGTTAAATGTCCAACGTCCAATATCCAACAGTTTTCAGTTTTTTATTGGATATTCAACTCTAGGCTAATCAATATCTAGTAATGTTTGAATGTCCAAAGTCCAATATCCAACACTTTTCAGTTTTTTATTGGATATTCAACTCTAGGCTAATCAATATCTAGTAGTTTGAAAAGTATTTTTCTTTCTTCAGTTTGAATGTCCAAAGTCCAATATCCAACAGTTTTCATTTTTTTATTGGATATTCAACTCTAGGCTAATCAATATCTAGTAGTTTGAAAAGTATTATTTTATTTTTTTTTCAGTTTGAATGTCCAAAGTCCAATGTCCAAAGTCCATATCTAGTAGTTTAATTTTAATTTTTTTCAGTTTGAATGTCCAAAGTCCAATGGCCAAAGTCCATATCTAGTAGTTTATTTTTGTTTTGTTTTTGTTTTTCAGTTTGAATGTCCAAAGTCCAATATCCAAAAGTTTTCAGTTTTTTATTGGATATTCAACTCTAGGCTAATCAATATCTAGTATTTTGAAAAGTTTTTTTTTTTTCAGTTTGAATGTCCAAAGTCCATATCTAGTAGTTTATTTTTGTTTTGTTTTTGTTTTTCAGCTTGAATGTCCAAAGTCCAATGTCGAAAGTCCAATATCCAAAAGTTTTCATTTTTTATTGGATATTCAACTCTAGGCTAATCAATATCTAGTATTTTGAAAAGTTTTTTTTTTTTTCAGTTTGAATGTCCAAAGTCCATATCTAGTAGTTTATTTTTTATTTTTTTTTCAGTTTGAATGTCCAAAGTCCATATCTAGTAGTTTAATTTTTGTTTTCAGTTTGAATGTCCAAAGTCCATATCTAGTAGTTTATTTTTGTTTTGTTTTTGTTTTTCAGCTTGAATGTCCAAAGTCCAATGTCGAAAGTCCAATATCCAAAAGTTTTCATTTTTTATTGGATATTCAACTCTAGGCTAATCAATATCTAGTATTTTGAAAAAAAAAAAAAATTCAGTTTGAATGTCCAAAGTCCATATCTAGTAGTTTATTTTTTATTTTATTTTTCAGTTTGAATGTCCAAAGTCCAATATCCAACAGTTTTCAGGGTTTTATTGGATATTCAACTCTAGGCTAATCAATATCTAGTAATGTTTGAATGTCCAAAGTCCAATGTCCAAAGTCCAATATCCAACAGTTTTCAGGTTTTTATTGGATATTCAACTCTAGGCTAGCCTAATTAATATCTAGTAATGTTTGAATGTCCAAAGTCCAATATCCAACAGTTTTCAGGGTTTGATTGGATATTCAATAGGCTATTCACTATCCAGTAATGTTTGAATGTCGAATGTCCAATGTCCAAAGTCCAATATCCAACAGTTTTCAGGATTCTATTGGATATTCAGGAATTTCAGGATCATCGGTATTTACTTATTCCATAACAATAGGCTACCGGTATATAAAATTATGTATTTTCTGGTTAACATTACTTATAATATGAATTTTAATTGTGTGATAATAGATTTGCCAATAAATATTAAATACAACATAAATAATATACGTATTGATCATACTAAACGTATCTAAGCAAACCAGCTTGCTTCGTTCAAGATCGCTTGAGATTCGTCGCTTTGTTTACATCCGAATGTCCAATGTCCAAAGTCCAATATCCAACAACTTTCAGGCAGCTGATAGTGGGGAGGGCTATGAAGTACAGGGAAAATGAAGGGTTAAATGCGTAAAACGGCGATTAAAACGTATTTTAGCAAAACTTGGCTCGGGTTTTAAGGTATTTCTAAGGCCTAAAACCCAATATTTCGGAAATCCGAGCCAAGTTTTGGCCAAAGCTGGCTCGGATTTTGAGAGTTTGTAGACAACAAAATGACAGTAACCTCATTTAGAAATTTGGCTCAGGTTTCCCGAAATTGCAAAGCCATAAAACCCGAATTTTGGAAAACCCGAGCCAAGTTTTGGCAAAACTTGGCTCGGATTTTGCGAATTTTAAGAGTAAACAAATTACAGTAACCTAATTTAGAATTTTGGCTCATGTTTCCCTAAATTGCAAACCCCAAATTGCATGCCCCCGGACCCCCCTAGAGCTTGCGCCTTCGCCGCTCCGTCGTGCTAGGCTATAATGATAACACAATTCATATTTTGTGGATTGACACCCTGGGCCTAGGCTAGCCTAGGCTATAGGTATAGCCTAATATATTTTTATCGTAAATTTTGTTTCGTAACCTACCGGTACCTTTGGATTTTAGTCTAGGCTAGCCTAACATAGGCTATAGCCTATGCCAAGCCTAGGCCTATTTAACCTAACATTCCTGTTACCTGTATTTTTTTCTTTTAAAGACTAGGCTACATAGCCTAGGCCTAAGAACATAAGAAAATGGGAGTCTGCAAAAAGCCGATCGGCCCATACAAGGCAGATCCCTGTCACACCCAACCCCAATTACAAGGCCCAATTATAGACCCATCTCACTAATACCTTGACTCCTTGAGTACTGACCCCACCAAAACGGTCAGCTTAGGCTAACCTAGGTCTTAGCCTAAGCCTACTCTTCAAGTTTTGGAATAGGCTTAGCCTAGTGCTGCCTACAGTAGGCCAAGCCTAATTAAAAAAAAAAAAATAGGCCTAAATTGTCACAATTTTGGTCTCCATATTTTCCATCTTGATTGCTTTTAGATTGCAGGAAATGCTGTTTTAGACCACTCAATTCTCAAAAAAATTCTGGGGGGCATGCCCCCTGACCTCTTTAAAGCTCGCGCCTTCGGGGCTCGCCGCTCCATTGCGCTATATATATATATATATATATATATATATATAATTATATACAGTAGCCTATGGCCTAATTAAAAAAAAAAATAAAATAAATAAATTGACACAATTTTGGTCTCTATATTTTCCATCTTGATTGCTTTTAGATTGCAGGAAATGCTGTTTTAAACACCTAAATTCTCAAAAAAATTCCGGGGTAGCATACCCACGGACCCACCTATAACTCGCGCCTTCGGCGCGAGCTGCTCCGTCGTGCTATTTTTTATTTATTTTTTTTTATTTTTTTTCTATAGTCCAACTACTCCCTAGGCTAATAGCCTTTACACTCTACCGCTGAACACGGGGTGAGGCCCGGGAGGTCTAGCTCCAATCTAGGGAGTGAGACATGCGAAGCTTCACGGCTCGAAGCAACTCCATCTCTGAAGCCGCCTTGCCTCCGCGCTTCAGTCTAATTAAAAAAATAAAAATAAATAAATTGACACAATTTTGGTCTCTATATTTTCCATCTTGATTGCTTTTAGATTGCAGGAAATGCTGTTTTAGACACCTAAATTCTCAAATTTTTCCGGGGGGGCATGCCCCCGGTCCCCCCTAGAGCTCGCGCCTTCGGCGCTCGCCTCTCTGTCGTTCGCGCTATTATATAATGATAACGAAATAATAAACCATAATGATAACACAATTCATATTTTGTGGATTGACACCCTGGATGTATATTGAAGGAGGGGAGATGATAGTTAGGATGTTGAAGAAGCTTTTTGATAAAATATGGGAGGAGGAAGAAATACCAGCAAGATGGAAAGAAGAAAGGGTCACATTGATTTACAAAGGAGGAGCAAAAAATTTGCACGAAATGGGGAGTTATAGACCAATAACGGTAATAAACATAATAAATAAGATATTTTATGGGATGCTAAAGGAGAGTATGTAGAAGAAAGGATCCTACTTAGTGAAGAGCAAAATGGGTTTAGGAAGGGGAGAAGAGGAACAGACAATATTTATATTAGATGAGATTATAGAGAAAAAGGCAAAGCAAGGGAAATGTGTGTTTATAGTGTGTTTGGATGTGGAGAAGGCATATGATAAGATTAGTAGGGGAGTTGCAGAAGCAGTGATGGAGAAACTAGGAGTGAGTAGGAAGATAAGGAACATGATAATGAATATGTATGAAGGGGTGGAGACAGAGATTGTGTGGAAAAATATTGCAGTGAAAGGAATCGGGAGAAGGAAAGGGTTAAGGCAGGGATGTAACCTGTCACCATTAATTTTTGCAATGTGCATGGTCCATGGAGGAGTTGGTGAGGAGAATTAAGAGTAAGGGACAAGGAGTGAAAATAGGGCAGTATAGGCTAGCAATTCTGACATTTGCTGATGATGTTGTGTTGATAGCAGAGACAGAGGAAGATATGGGGGAAATGTTACAGGAGGCGGAAAGGTTTGGCAGAGACCTAGAAATGAAGTTCAGTGTAGAGAAAAGCAGTATGATAGTAGTAAATGGACCAGAGGCAGTAGAAATGAGGATAGGAGGGGAAAGAATAGAAACAAGGGAGGAAGTGAAGTATTTAGGGGTATGGATAGGGAGGGAAGGGCGACAAAGGACAATGAATGAGAAAATCATGAAGGTGGAGCAGTGTAGTGGGAAACTGTGGAATGTGACAAAAACCAGAGTAAATAAATATAAAATAGTAAGAGAGGTGTGGAAGGACTTTGAAGTGCCGAGAATAATGTACGGGATGGATGTGAGAGGGAGTACAGGGGGAGAAATAAATAGACTGGAGACGGGACAAAATAAAATAGGAAGAATGGGGTTAGGAGCAAGAAGGTGGACAGCAAATGAAGCAGTGAGAGGGGAGATGAGATGGAGTACGTTTGAGGAAAGAGTGGCGAAGGCAAAGTTGAGGTACAAGAGTAGGTTGGAGGAGATGGAGGATAATAGGTGGCCAAGGAGAGTAAATGAATGGGGGGAGGGGAAGAGTAGATGGGCAAAAGAGTGTAAGAGAAAACTGAAAAAAATAGGAGTGAAACAAAGAAGGGTGGGAGAGGAGTGGAGAGATGTAGGGAGTAATGCAGAACTAGGTCAGGGAAGGAGACTAGAGAAAGAGATAGGAACGAGAGTGAAGGAAGTAGGAAGACAGGAATGGAAGAGAAATATGGAGAAGAAAAGTACACTGATAAGATATAGAAGCAAGGGGAGACCGAGAAAAGAGGAGTTCTATGACGGAAGTTGGGGAGCTGAACTACTGTTTAAGGCTAGGGCAGGAGCATTAGAGACAAATAGGAGAACATGGAGGTGGAATGGGGGGGTGAAAGAGTGTCTACAGTGTGAGGTGGGAGGGAGGAGACAATAGAACATATAGTGACAGAGTGCCAGGGGTATGCAGAGGAGAGAGATGGATTGGAAAATGAGTTGAAACGGGTGGTAGGGGAGAGGGAATGGGAAGAACAGAAAGAGGATGAGGGTGTAAAATTTGTGTTAGGTCTTGGGACAGAAGAGGGGGTAGATGGGGAAAAGAATGAAGGTAGTGAAAAGATTCCTGGAGCAGGTGTGGCAGAAGAGAAAACGGAATAGAATAGAATAGGGTGAGGGGGGAGAAGGGGACCAGAGTGGGGGAGGAAAAAAAATGAGATTAAATAGTAGAGAGGGGAAAAGTTAAATTAAGGTAAGGAGAGAACAAGATATTGGGGGGTGGAGGAGGGGGTAAAATAAGGAGAGGAGAGTTCTGCTTAAGCTATATACTTCAATTCTTTTTCTTTAACTATCCTTTCTACGACTACATATTTTCTAAACTAATTCTTAAATCTAGCGCTAGCTGTTTCTGGAGAAGTCACCGGTGCATAGGTGAGCTGGCTTTGAAAAGGGACAGCAACTCCACAAAAAGAAGAAGAAGAAGAAGGCTAGTTATAATTCCAATGTGGGATACAGAATGCTAGACTACTCGGCCCAAGGGACAGCTCGGCCCAGTAAAAACGAGACAGCTCGGCCCCGTGTTAATTACGAGACAACTCTTAATTAACCTAACCTAACCTACACATTATGAATCGAGAGAAC
Source organism: Paralithodes platypus (assembly GCA_032716605.1). Lineage (NCBI taxonomy): Eukaryota > Metazoa > Arthropoda > Malacostraca > Decapoda > Lithodidae > Paralithodes > Paralithodes platypus. The sequence continues at coordinate 18,323,294 of CM064570.1, read as the reverse complement.
TAGCCTAGGCTATAACATAATTATACAATAGGTCTAGGCCTAAACGAAAATTTCGCCCACGGGCCACATTACACACACGCCATAAACGGGAGGCCATGTATGCAGCACCAAATCCTGTCCTCTGCGCATACGTGAGAATCTTAGGCCCCTTGGCACGATTTTTTTTTTCTTTATAGGCTAGGCCTAGCCTACTATTATATGTTCTTAACCTAACCCATGGGTCTATGTAAAGGGGTCTATGACCTAACCTAACCTAGGCCTAACCTAACTTAAATTAACCTAACAGTTGAGCCTAAATAACATAATAAAAAATATTAGGGAAAAGGCCGTGCATATGCAGAGGACAGGATTTGGTGCTGCATACATGGCCTCGCCCATAAACCCTCCACTTAGGCTAGCTCTCCCCATCCTAATCCTGACTGGTCTTGTCAAATTGCCCCATAGCAAAACATGGGGCTGAGCTGTCTCAAATAATGGGCCGAGTTGTCCAAAAGTGGGCCGAGCTGTCCGAGCCGAGTTGTCCCATGGGTCGAGTCGTCCAGTCACCTGGGATACACGATACACGATGGGTTGAGGGGGGGGGGGGGGGGGGCTTTTCCCAAATTGCCCTCCCCTCACTCCCCCATGAATTATTGAAATCGTCAGTAAATCGCCTAATACTGAATAAGATGATCACAAATTATTTTACAATACCTAGGCCGGTTAATATACAGGAGACGCAACAATAGAGGCCTAGAGGTAGCACATTTCTAATGGTAGTTTTGGGTTCCTATCATCATAGGCCTATACTTTATTTCTATATACTTTTTATCCCCGGGAAAAAAAAAAAAAATCTTGGGATTTTTCATTTTTTTTTTCTTGGGATTTTTTTTTTTGGTCATTAGGCCTAACCTAACCTAACCTAGGCCTAATAGACCCCAAATACATTTAGGTTAGGTTAGGTTAGTTTTTTTTTGGTTAGGTTATCCTAATAAAAAAAAAAAAAAAAAATCCAAAGATTTTTTTTTTTTTTCCGGGGATAAAAAGTATAGGCCTATAGAAATGAAGCATATGATGATAGGGTTATACTGATGTTTTGGACCGACAGTTAGCCCATCGATCTTTTTAGGCCTAATAGGTCCGGTAGAGCATATGCATCATTGCTATATAGGCCTATGTCATTAACCCGCTGAGTGCCAGCCAATTTTGACGGTATGCTTCTGCCAGTGCCAGATTTTTTTTTTTTTTTTTTTTTTTTTTTTTTTTTTTTTTTTGGCTAAATCTATCAAGTTGGGAGAGAAAGGAAGGATAATGGTAAAAAAAACACTTCCCTTGTTCATTTTTGCCAGAAATCAGATCCCCGATGGTCCCGAAAGTAGCTGAAAAGACACTATAGACTACAGAGACTTTTATGGTATCGGAATGTATGGGTGGGACGGTGGTTTTGGGGTTGGTGGGGGGAAGGTAGAAGGGTAATTGACTTGTGTTACACATATGAAGCCGATTGGTGAGGTAGTTTCGCCACCACGGATTTTCCTTTTTTTAGTTTTCTTCGTACGGATACGCTGGAAGTGGGTGGTGGGAGGCGGTTGGGGGTGTGGTGGTGGGGGGAAGGCAGAAGGGTAAGGGACTTTGTCACACAAATATGGAACCGATTGGTGCAGTCGTTTCGCCGCCACAGATTTTATGTACGCATGTACTTGCATTTTTTTGGATGAAAAGGCATTAACCAATGCTCAGACCATCCCTTCATGCCCTCCACATCTCCTTGAAGCAAACCCATATCTTCCTTACTCCTCACTCTTCTATACAGTTTAGTGTCACCGTATTGATGGACTGTGATTGGTTACTATGATGATGTAAGGCTGTGGTTGGTTCCGTGAGTGGCGAGATGTGACGTAAGCCATTGTAATTGGTTCACACGTCATGCACATGCATAAAAAGATCGCCAGATGTAGTGGCGTTCGACTGACAGGTTGGTATTAACATGGGGGTGCCTCCTGGACCGCCATTTGTATTATCGGCGCGCCGGCATCTAGAGGGACAGTTTTGCATACAGAGGAAAGGTTTTTTTACAGTGTTTTGTATTTTACTTATAGCCTAATGAATTTGCGACGGTAATTACATATACAGTAGGGTCCCGCATAAAACGAGCGACCTAAAATATTAATATTTAATTTTCGATCAGAACGAATGTGATCACATAAAACGAGTCCGCCGCCAAAGTGGGGCAAATCCGAGGAGTTTTCATATAGAGCGCCGAAATATCGTACAAAACGTACAAAATATCGTACGCTTTCATATAGAACGCCGAAATATCGTACGCTCCTGACGGAAATTTACGCTTCCAGTGAACATTGACGATATTGGGCCACCAAAATGCTGTGTTCACATAAAACGAAATCGCATAAAACGCCCTCGTTTATCGACCATATACTCGTTTTATGTGAGACCCTACTGTACACCAACCAAGTATCGTCCATGAAACTTCTAAAACAATGATAATTATCGATGGGGCTCGTATGCGGGTTGTCTTAAATTTTAACCGAAATTTTTTATTTTAATACCACAAATTTTTCAAGTGTTTTTTATAAAAACATTTGTTCATTTGCATCAATATATAGTGTTTGTAATTAATTAGAAATCTTGAGAAAACCTATTTTCCTCATTAGCCTAGGCCTATCGATCGATGTTGAGACCCCCCCCCCCCCCCCGATAGTGATTTGAAAAGACATTAGCCTAACCCGCCCCCACACGGTCACACCCCTGCTGGTTGAGTACTAATCCCTTAGTAAATAAACAAAATAATTGGATGTCGATTATACGAAGGTGAAAGAAAATTCGATGAAGTCTACAGTGTTTAATCTGCAATCTTCAGCTTTGATTGTACTGTACATTGATAACGGGAAAGTACCGCATTGACAACCTTGTTACGAAAATTAAATTTTAGTACCATACTTTTATATTGGGTTTTTCCGAGGGTTTAACACATTTTCATATGATCTTTAGAGCTATCGATAACTGGAAGTACCGTATTGACAACCTTATTACGAAAAAGACATTTCAGTACCATACTTTTTTATTAGGTTTTGCCGAGGGTTAAAACAAATTTTCTTATGATCTTTAGAGCATATAGATTCAATATTTATCTTCAAATATATCAACAAAATTTGTGGTATTAAAATAACATTGAACCGGCTATAGCCTATGTTCTAAAGATCATATGAAAATGTGTTTTAACCCTCGGCAAAACCTAATAAAATATAGGCATAGGCCTAGCCTAACAGGCCTATGCCTATGGTGCTAAAATGTTTTCTTTCGTAACATGGTTGTCAATACTTTCCTATAGCCTAGACGGCACCGATTCCTATAGGTCTACTCACCATTTCCGGTAAATATCCAGTTTTACACCGGGGACGATTTGTACAAGTATTTTTTTTATTTTTGGGTTTTTTTTTAGGAATGTTTTTTTATGAACCCCATCGGAAAATGCAAAAAACATAGCCTAGCCTAGCCTAACCTAACCTAACCTAACCTAACCGAAAACTAACCTGTCTCGCCGACGGTCTAAACCCAGCTCACGTTCCCTGTCTATGGGTGCGCGACGGTCTAAACCCAGCTCTCACGTTCCCTGTTTATATTTTTTTTATAATGAATTTCCGACGGGGTGGACATATATGGCAATGAAGACTCATGGAGGTCCTAACATTGTTAGATATTTAGGGATGGATGTAGTTTTTGGGCATACGGTCGTCATGTGCGCTCGCAGTTACGTTCCCGTCTATTTCGACGCTATATTTTCTGCTATTTGCCCCCTGTCATTACTACATGAATACTAGGTTAGGCTAGGTTAGGTTGTTTGGTTAGGCTAATGTATTTTTATATCCAAAGGCAGTCAAAATAGACGGGAACATGATGGGAAAGGTCCGACGCCACTACGCGTAGTGTAAAGAAGGCTGGCGGTACGCCCGCACTTAACATTCTTGCCGATATTTATACAGTACAGTAATGTAATTTTAATTTTATTTCAGATACAAATTGATCTAGGGAGTGCATGAGAAATGGGTTCCCGAGATAGTCGACGTATCCAGGGTCCAGTACAGACTGTAGCTTACCCTTTGTTACAACCTCCCAGCACTGGATCCTTCCTCACACCAGAACTATCACGTACTGATGGTCGTTCTGCTACAGACACCAGGAAACATTGTAAGTGTGTGTTATCATATACAATACTGGTACTGTACTGAATACAGGTCCGGTCCGGTACATACATCCATACATACATAACATTTTAAGACTGAGTGTTCCACACATAAGTGCAGTTTCAGTCTCTTGTCCTAATGGCGGCGTTCCAGGCAACCCTGTTAAGGGCTGCTTCACTTGTCAAGTTCTTGGATTTGAGATCGGCGCGTATAGTCCGATCCCAGGTCTTCCTCGGTCCACCCCTTGGTGCAGCTCCCTCCACAATCACAGACCTGCATTTTTTCACCCAATTTTGTTCATCCATTCTCTCCACATGTCCATACCATCCCAGTCTACTTGTACGCATCACCTCGCTAATACTCTTTATACCTAAACGTCTCCTCAGCTCAACATTTGTTATTCTATCCTGTAGCCTGGCCCCCACACATCCATCTCACCATTCTCATCTCATTACGCTCCATTCTGTTGACATCCTCTACTTTAACGGCCCATGTTTCTGAGGCATACGTCATTGCACTTCGTGACTTCTAACACATGAGGCATAAACCTTTCCCTTCAGGGGGAGAGGCATTCTTTTCATGGTCAGGATTGGCAGCAGTTCTCTGAACTTCCCCCAGCCACACCTAATTTTAGCAACAGTGGCAGCCTCGGCCCCACCACCGGCAGAGATGGTATCTCCTAGGTAACAAAACTTGTTCACCAGCTCCAAAGACTCATTTCCAAAATTCACAGCCACAGGATCATCACTTAGCACAAGCTCGCCTTTGCACACTACGCACTCAAATTTCTCTATTTCTGACTTATCCTTCGGCAGGGGCCCCTTTATTCTACTACAGCGGGGCGCTCGGTTATGGCCTTGGCCTTGCTCGGGGCCTTGGGGCTGTTCGGCCAGGCAGCTTGGGGAACAACAACAACAACAACTACAGCGCTTACTCCCATGGTGTACCCAACATCGACGGATGCTACATTGAATTGAGTTAACGCCCACTCTCTTTCCACACACTGCACATGGGTATGCACCGCTCTTTTCCACATTGCCTCGTCTCAATCTACAATGCATAACCTTGGTTTTTGTTAATATTGACTCTTAAACCCTTGCTCGCCATGCCCTCTTTCCACTCTCTGAATTTGGCCTCAGCATCTTGCATACTGTCAGCTATTAGGACTAAATCGTCTGCATAAAACAGTTCCAACGGGAGTCCGCCTCTAAAAACTCTAGACAGTGCCTCCAAGACCATAATAAAGAGGAGGGGGCTTAACACTGAACCCTGATGGACTCCAACACGGACTGCGAACTCATCACTCAGTACACCCTTCACCCTCACCGCACTTCGCGAATCCTCATACATCTTCATTATCACACGCACCAGCCACTCTTCCACACCAAGTTTCCTCATAGCCCACTGCACAACATCTCTAGGCACCCTATCAAAGGCCTTCTCCAGGTCTACAAACACAAAGTAAAGATCCCTGCCTTTTAGTAAGTATCTTTCCTGTATCTGCCTGACTATGAAGATAGCATCGGTTGTACCCCTTCCTGGCATAAAACCAAACTGCATATCATCAATAGAGATGCTTTGCCTGATCAAACCCTCAAGGACTCTCACAGACCTTCATGATTTGGTCAAGCATTTTCAGGCCCCTATATTAGCGCATCCCCTTTTCCTTTGTATATATTTACTATTACACTTTTGAGCCAATCCTCTGGGATTTTCTCATCTTTAATAATGGTGTTTATCAACTCAGTGACTAAGTTTACACCAATCTCCCCTGAGGCTTTTATCATCTCAGCGACAATTTCGGAGCAACCTGGAGCTTTACCGTCCTTCATCTATTGATTGCGTCGCTCACTACAGCTGGTGCTATCAAAGGAGGGGGCCAGATATTGCTATCAGTTTGTAATATACTTCTTATTACAACCTCACAACATTGCCCCCTTCCTCACACCAGAACTATCATATACTGATTATCATTCTACTACATACAGCAGGAAACATTGCGAGTCTGTTGTTATATGTATACAGTACTGTACAGTACAGGTTCAATACACTGTAAAGGCCGATTCACACGGTCAATATTTTTATCCACCGTCCCTTGAGGGCTGAGAATTCGAAGGGCAAATTTCGCCGTGGTGTCATATTTCATTGGGAAATTCAGGGAACCAACTGGTTGGTTTTTTTGGATATTCGCAGCCCTCAAGGGACGGGGGATAAAAATATTGACCGTGTGAATCGGCCTTAAAACACCCTTGTTACAGCCAAGAAGCAAATTGCTCTCACAATAATATGGTGAGTTATCTGCTCAACAGGTGGCGTTGTGTGTATGTAAGTGTGAGAGTCCGAGTGTAGGTAGTGAGACAGTGAAGCACGGGAACGAGATGGCTTCAGAGATGGGGTCGTTTCGGGCCATGAGTGAGCACCGTGCCTCATGTGAAGGCAAGATGGCAGGTGCTCGTTGTACTCTACGTGCTTCACATGTCTCACTCCCTAGACTGGAACAAGACCTCACGGGCTTCACTGTTCATTGTAAAGCGGTGAATGTTAAGGCTCTCAGCCTATGCCCGAGAGGAAGTAAGTTGGAATATAGAAAAAAAAAAACTACAGGGCCATATTTCCTTATTGATGCCCCAGGCTGTCAACCACCTTGAGATCAAGGGGTGGCCTGTAGCGGCAGGTGGAGATGTTTGGGCAATCTCCTCGCACCCCTTGCATTTGTTTCGCCTGACAGTAAAATAGGTTACGGGCCAGGGTGAAAAGGGGTTTTCGGATCCTCCGGCCCAATTCAGGGAAAAAAAAAAATTTTTTTTTTTTTTTACATGAGGCTGGAAGGTTAATGGAAAGTACCACGTTTATATTGTGAATCACCATAAATGTTCTACCTTATTAACCAATAATGAAACAAATATCATGTCTTGACAAAGTTGTGTGATTTTTGTTTCTTCTATATTCCAACTACTCCCTCTCAGGCATAGGCTGAGAGCCTTTATATTCATCCATTATACATTGAACGGTAACGCCCGCGAGGTCTCGTTCCAGTCTTGGGAGTGAGGCATGTGAAGCACTTTCAGTTGCAACCAGCCCCTGTCATCTTGCCTTCACAGGATGTATGGGGCTTGATTGCTTCCTCATGGTTCGAAGCAGCCCTATCTCTGAAGCTGCTTTGCCCCAATGTTTCACTGTCCCACCTCCTAGACTCAGACCCTCACTCTCAGAATGCCACCTATTGAGCAATGAACTTGCTAGGCATTGTCCCCCTGTAGACTATTTTGAATATGGGAATATTCATACAGTGCTATTTAATCAGGGAACAATGAGGGTATTTTTGTTGGTGTTTCGGTGGGCTTTGTGGTAATGCACTGATACTAGATACAGCACAAATTCCATCCCAATAATATCTTCCCATTGATACATCGCGATTTGAACCCGGGACCAGTGGATTACCAGTCCAGTGGCAAGACCACTCCTACACACCCATTTAATATACAGTCTGACCTGCCAATACGCGAGCTTTTTATACGCGATTCACCTTATACGCGAGGAGGGGGTCGAATCATACCCAAAACTTTCAAAACGCGTGATGTACCTTTAAAACGCGAATCCGGGCCCGATATAAGGGCAATTCCGGGGAGTTCAGCTAATACGCGAGGCCCCCCACCATTCCGCGCCAGTTACGTAGGCACGCAGGGCATTGTGGGATACGCCAGTCTACCCTCAGTCCACGCTCGCGCAACAGCTGTCCGACTCGTGTTGGACATTTACTGTTTATTTTAAGGTGAGTTTATTATTATTGTTATATTTTCTTATGATTTGGATGTTTATGTATACATATATGTACCTTTTGTGGCAATTGACGGAGATAAATAGGCCTAAAGTAGACAACTTGGTGTCAGTGCCGCCCATATCGATTTATTCCCATATAATACTCTATTGCTAATACGCGAATTTTCATTCCGCGCCCTCGCGTGTCGCCCATATTCTCGCGTATTGGCAGGCCAGACTGTATAATGATATAATATGCATTAATCACATAAAAAAAAAAAAATCTTCAACAGTTCTGAGTGTTGGTCTGATCCGACAAGCGAAAGGTTCCTCTTATGTTGAAGTTGGCAACACCAAGGTTGTGTGTGGTGTGTATGGTCCCAGAGATGTCAAGAGAGGCTCAGACTTCAAGATGGCCTGTCAGGTTAGTTACTGTAAGGTTGTGTGTGGTGTGTACTGTATTTAAATACATGCATACAAACATATATATTTAACTTACAAGCCACCAAAACTCAAGAACATATTATTATGTTTTTTACACCAACCAACTTCACATCTAAACTCAGGGCCGGATCAAGAGCTGTGTGGGCCCTGGGGCACAGCATTTGTGGGGGCCCTTTATTCAGTGGCCCCTGTTGTGCATAGGTGGGCGAGCGAAGCGAACCTGCGCAGCTGGGTAAATTAAGCACTTTTTGGGGTATTTTGATGCCTATGTATGGCAAAGGAGTTGTATTATATCCCATGCCACCCTCCACCTTCTATCTGATCCACTACACTTAACAAGTACACCACACTTTCTTCTTTGCACACAAATATTTAAACAACTCTTAATGCATCTTCATTTTATTTCTCTATCACTCTTTCAAGTATGGTAGGGACACTTGTGACAGTCAATTTGCCTGTTGTCCCCTTCATGCTCATAAAAATATAAAGTGATAACACCCAAGTAGAGAATATTCTTACTAAGTATAACAAATGGTCATAGGATTGCTAGACCGGTACCATGTTTAAAACTGATAGCAGATTGAGTACTTAGAGTGATAAACGCCATGGTATCCAGAGGTAAAGTAAAAAACAGACAGGCAAATATGCTTTAGTTTTGTAGTTTGCTAATATTATTAATATTAGTGTTTAAAGCTAATATAGATAGAGCTGGAAGAGTTTAAAACATACTGTACATGTTACTTTCTCGTACACACCCATGATTACAAGAAAAAGACAGAATAAAAGAAAAATGGGAGGTTTGATGACCTCCCTTATAACCAAATAAGGAAAACCTCTTATTTGGTAGCAGTCTCGGAGTATCCAACGTAGGGCTTATGATCTCAGCCGCTACCACAGCGGGCCGATTTATCGGTACTCACGCGAAGTAACCAAATAATCTCTAGAGTTGCACCTCAATTCACTACTAGGCACGTTGTACACACTCCGAGACGACTAGGAAAGGAGAGAAAGAATTGTTATAGTTACCCATTTAATCTAGCTGCTCTCCTCTGAGCCATGCTCCATGTTCTATGGGCCTGCGCCAGGACCTGCCAAAGTATCGAGGTATCAAGTAATCAGTTTAGATTGGATGGGCAGGGGATCGGCATGAGGGCGGGATACTCCGAGACTGCTACCAAATAAGAGGTTTTCCTTATTTGGTTATAAGGGAGGTCGTCAAACCTCCCAATTTAGTAGCAGTCTCTACGTTTCCAACATAGGGCTTGAATCCCAAATTGGAGGCGGACATCCAAGAAACCGTAAACCCCAAGCCGTAGCACAAGCAGAGGACCAAGAAAAGACACAAATAAACAAATCAGTTTATTAGAAAAAGAGCGTAACAGTACGGTGCATATTAAGAAAGTACATGTTACAAGTATCAGTCTAGGGTCTTAAAAGTGCCGCAGCAGGGTAAGGAATAGGTTATGTCGACCTGAGAATGGCACACCAATCTGGGAAGAATGAAGGCAATTGTACACGAAGACAAGAATCTGAAGGTATGGCACAGTAGGTGGTTGATCTCCAAGGACACTCTTTAACTCCCCCAGACATATATGACGCGATCGCGTCATATGGACTAGTGAACCAAAAACTCATATGACGCGATCGCGTCATATGGACTTATCTCTATACCTCTCCAATAAGTTTATGACGCGATTTTGCGTCATATGAGCTCAGTAAGTCCGATAAGTTACCATACGATTGGGAGGTTTGACGTACCTCCCAACCTACCAAATAGGAAAAGCTACTATTTGGTAGTAGTCTTGGAAAATCCAACGTCAAGGCTATTAACCTAATTGCAATGACGACTTGTCTATTTTGACTGCTATGTCGTCATTCCAACCGCGGTTAAAAAGAAAACGTCTAGAGTCTACTCCTTATCTTGCTCTAGGAGACGTTGTACATTAACCAAAACTACCACCGAAGGTGAAAAAAGCATAGAAGAGAAGAAAAAGGGGTTTACCTTAGTTACCGCTTAAGGCCCATCCCGTGTTCCGTCATGTGCAGATCCCTGTCGAACGTGCGCATGAGCGACCCTCTCTTGTCATCACATCTCACGTCAGCAGAAGAACGCGGATGGGCAGGGGTCCGGCGTGAGGGAGGGTATTATGTACGTTGGATTTTCCAAGACTAGTACCAAATAGTAGGTTTTCCTATTTGGTAGGTTGGGAGGTACGTCAAACCTCCCAATTTGTTAGTAGTCTTGGCAAATCCAACGTCAAGGCTGCATAACAAATAGGAGGAGGACATCCAAGCCCAACCTACCAAAAAACCCAATGCATAAAACAAAATTATGAATGACAAAGACACAATTTAAACAAGAGAGTTTAATATAAGAGTGTAAAACTGAGGAGTAGCTAAAAAGAACAGTTTTAACACATTCCCGTCATTCATAGTAATGCAAAAACATAGACTTGTCTGAAACCAAAAAGCGGCTCGCTTGGTGTAGTGACTAGCGTCTCGGACTTCCACCCAGAAGGCCCGGGTTCGCGCCCACGCTCGGCGCATTAAAGATTTTTCACAAGCACTGAGTCGTTACCATTCCTCATGAGCAAGGGGATGGGGTAGTAGTACAGGACTCCAATGGAAATACGCCTAATCGGCCTTATTGAGCTATCCTTAGCTAGCTTAGCATGCGCTAGCTTTAAGAACTATTATTATTATTATTATTATTATTATACTGTACCCAAAATCCCTTTTCTTCAAAAACCAACAAAAACACTGAACACAAGAACAAAACACAATTTTCAATGTGGCAAAAACACTTACAGTATGTACTGGAACAATACATAATCCCAAACTTGCAATCCAGTGTTGCAAACCTGTACCCCCCCCCCCCCTTTGTCAAATAAAACAAAGGAAAAGAACGAGGGACAAGAAGGGAAGACCAGGGATCTTCGCCAGAGCACCAGGAAACACGACCCCCGAGAGCAATCACCGGCCGAGGGGGTCGAACACTGGACACGGAGAGGTAGGAGGAGATGAAGGAATTGATAGAAGACCACAAAACCGCTGAGGCGATGGCAGGTAAGGATCGACGTGGCAGGAACCGGAAGGAGGCAGCAAAGGATCTGACATCGTGCGCAGAACCCCTACAAACAGGGTGACGGGCACGAACGGTCCGACAAACGTGGCGGCCCATCTGCACCTGCGAGAGCCTCCCACCTGTCCGAGGAGACACCCACACAGCAGTACCCGAAGGCGGCGCCACAGACGCAACAGAGGAGTGCAAGGCTGACACCGGGCACAACACATGGCGAGGATGCCCACGCCGTAAAGCCTGGACGGCGAAAGGCTGGAAAACGGGGGCCTCCCTCCCATGCGTGGTAACAAAAGGAGGGGAGGAGGCGAACGAGACGCCATGCAAGGACGGGGAGAATCGCACGCAGTCCCGGGGCCGTGACAATGCCGCTAGTGCAGACACCCGATCCCCAGTGGCCAGAGCGACAAGGAAGAGTGGACGCCCGAGCAGCGGAACCGGCGTAGCGGCCCTTGTATACGTGGGCGAAGCCAGAAGGACCAGAGCCCGCCCCAGATCCCACTGCGGAGGGACCTGGCGCGGAGGCGGTCGATCCCGGAAGGCAGCCGTCAGGAAGGAATCCAGCTCCTGTGGCGGAACGACCAGCCCAGCGACGGACCCAAAGACCCCCCGGACGGCAGACAAGTGGGTACGTATAGCGTCGACTTGAAAGTGACGTGTACGGTGAAACAAGGAGCGTATAGGACGAGGGAAGGAGAGCCAACTGGCAGGCGAGTGGCCTGTAGCCACCTAGTAAAAGACCTCCAGCAGGACCCGTAAGTCCCCCAAGGAGAAGACGGCCAAGAGCGCTGCAGGAAGTCAGGCAGGGCCCGGCCGGGTACCGGGAGCCACCGTGCGTCATGAACAAGCACGATGCAAAGGCCAACGAGGTCCGCAGGTCCCCAACCTAGCCCAAGTGGAAGCCGGAGACAGGTAGAGGGACTGGACTCCACCTCGGCAACCGGGCGTACCAAGCCCGTGCCGGCCACAGAGGCGCGAGAAGCCAGACGCAGCCGTGGTACAGCCGCAGCCTCGCGAGGACTGGGCACATCAACAGCGCGTCTGGTGGCAGAAAGATGTATATCGACCGCCACCTGTACCAGGCTACCATGAAAGCGTCCGGACCCCCCCCAGGGCGCGAGGCCGGAGGGAGAGGTCCAGAGGCAACTGGCGCGGCACCCCCGATGCGAACAAAGCGACCTCCGGAACACCTCAGGAAGCCGCGAGGTCGGCGAACACAGTCCGTTTCATCGCCCATTCTACAAGAACGCCCTGCCCTCTCGACAGGGCGGCCGCCCACAGGGTGGCAGGCCCGGGCAGGGAGGAGGCATGCAAGGAGAAGGGGTGTCGGTCCGCGAGGAAGAACAACTCCACCGAGACCCCCAATAGAGTCAACGACCTGGAGGAAACAGTGGACAGCTTGTCTGAGTGTCCAACCCGAAGGCCACCGACTTACCCCGAAGGGCCAGCGCGTGGTCCCGCAGGAAGAACAAAGGAACCAACAGTCTGAGGGCATAGACGGGTAAGTGGAGGGAGACCCACCCATCTGCCGGGAAGTGGACGTCCCAGGTTCGATCGGGAACCTCACCCAACCTCGCTCGACGTATCTGTGGCTACCCAGACCGTCGGCGGGGGGCAGTCCAGGGCACAGCCGCAGAGAGCGCGCCCCGAGCAACCCAGCGACCGAAGCGTCTGCGAACGGTACGCGGGAGCGGCAGGAGCCGATCCATAGGGGCAACGGAAACACCGCGGTGCCCATGAGGAGGAGGCGGCGTAGCCAGAGGCACCCTAAGGGAAGGGGCAGAGCGGCCCAATGCAGCGAACCCACGAACGAGTCCCAGAGCCACCCCGGGAGGGAGACCGAGTGCAACACGGCGAAGACCTTCCACCGAAGGTGCACCGCGGCCGGCAGACCCCGGGTCACCGTAGCGCCGGACAAAACCCATGCGAGACCGACCCATGGCACGACACGCGATGGGGTCAAGTGTGACTTGGGAAAATCGCAGGGGAACCCTAACCATGCGACGTTGCGAACGACTGTGAGGGCGTCGCCTACGCACAGTCCTAGGGCTTAGGAAACTACCAACCAATCGGCCAAGGAAAACAGGATCTGGAGCCCGCTCCTGAGGAGAGGACCCAGACCCTGCCCCACCAGTGCGGAGAAGATCCGCGGCGCGATGTGGAGACCGAAGGGAAGGCCGTCGAACAGGAACACACGATCGGAAGTCCGAACGGCCAAGAATCGCTGGAAGCGAGGACGGAGAGGAACGAGCCAAGACGCATCCTGGAGGGCCAGCGACACTACCCACGACAGAGGGCGCAGGGCCAGGCGTACCAGGGGTACCGGCAGCATCCGAAACCGTGTGTGCACGATGTGCCCGTTGAGGGTCGACAGATCCACCACCGGTCGCAGTTCGTCTACGGTACCAGAAAGACACGGGAGAGGAAAACCGGGTGACCGGCGGTTAACTCCCTCAACGCTACCCAGCTCGAGCATGGAAGTGAACACGTGGGCCACCTCTGAAGAGATGGGCCGGCGTCAGTGACAAGAGCGGAGTGGGAGTCTGGACGTCCACCTCCAGGTGAGAACCCTCCGCGCAACCCGCCGCCCCCAACGTCCCTCGCGGCCACCGAGGGGCGCAAGGGCGAAAACAACCCGAGGGAGCACCCGAGAGGAGGGGAGCGACCCGGTCGGCCAGGCGAGAAGGAGAACAAGGAGGCCGACCCAGAGAACCTACACATTGTGTTGACGTGGAGGTACCCCCGGTACGGGCCGTGCGAGCATGAGCGCCACGTTGACCTCCTCTACCCCCCCCCCTAACCTCGTCGAAAAGGGCGGGCCACCCCAACCCCTGGCCGTCGCGGGGCTGACCCCGTCGAAGGCCGGCCGGAAGTGGAAGGCCGGCCAGCCCCGACACGGCGAGGATGAAAGGGGGCAAGAACAGAAGTGCGAGGCGGAACCGACGCACTGGCCTGCAACGTCCCAGTCCTGCGCCCGTGCAAGGCGGCAGCACTTGCAGCAGCACCCCGAAGAGGACCGGCAGAAGGACGGGACTGAGAAGACCCCGCGCGCGACACAGCGCGTCGGTGCGTGTCGTAAGCAGGGTCCGCAACGTCACAGCGCGTCGTCACGTGTCGGAAGCAGGGGCCGCCGACAGAGAAGCGTAGCAATCCCAAGCATCCTGCTCAAAAAAACCCCGACGTATATAGCGCAGAGTACAACAAACCCTGACGAATATCCAAGGGGGCCGGCCGGCAGAACGAGGACCGTACCGTCGGGCGTTGCCGAGTTGCCGCGCACAAAACCGCCTTCAGCTCGGGAACGGGCGCACTTATCCAGGACCAGAACGCGCCGTCCAACCCGCCGACAGACACAAGAGGAGGCAAAATCAGTGATGACTCCGGGGGAGGGACTGAAGGAGAGCCGTCGACGGATCGGTTGGTGAAGTCGAAGGCCTCAGCAAACCAGGCCTCCAATGGGAGAGGGTGACCGAGCATGATGGCTAAGCCAGGCGTACCGGCGTCGCACAAACCTGTCCCATAGCAGGACAGACCCGTCAACACAGCCAGGGACTGAACAGCCGGAAGGATGTCAGGGCGGCTGAAGTCTGACCAGAGCGTAGGCCTGCAGAAGGGAGGGGGACCGTAGCAGGGGTAGGTAGGGTGAGGCGCTGAGGGTGTGTCACCGCCAAGAAGCGCGAGAAGAGCGAGTCTTGCATCGACTCCAAGCGCCCGTCGATGCGTGACACAACCCAGCCCTGCATCGCCGACAATCGATCCGAGAGAGGCGACCCCCCCCAAGATTGGTCGGCCCGCAGGGGCGAGCGTGAGCGGGAGCGAGACCCACGACACGAACCAGCAGCGTCGCGGCCCAAGGAAGGCGAGCGACGACGGTTGTGTCGCCGTTGAGGGACTCGTCCCCGATCACGAACGGCCGAGGGGGAAACAGCACCATCCCCCTCTTCCAGCGACACGTCAGCTCCTGAGAAAGGGGACCCCGAAACCTCGCGAAACCCCACCGAGGCAAGAGGAGGGGTACCCCCCTGGCAAGACGGTAAGTGAAGGTCAGGAAGAGAAGAATGAGGAGGAGCAGGACGACGGGAGTGGGAAGGCTGGCCGGGTGAAAGGAGGCCAGAAGGAGCCGCGGGGGGAAACAGAGCAAGGATCCCCGGGGCTGAGATAACAGGGCGGCCCGACACCGAGGCGGAGGAGGGAGGGACCTCCACCGTGGGACGAGACCGTGAAGGAAGAATAGGCACTGAAGCAGGTGAAGTAGGAGAAGCAACGACATCCAGGCGGACCCTCCTGGACAGTGTAGGAGGAGGGAGCAGAGGGCCAGCTACAGCATGAACAACCGCGCGCGGAGAGGACAACGTAAGAGGAAGTCGTCTGGGCTGGGGAAGCGGGCGGAAGGGAGTAGAGCCCCTATCCGTAGAGGCCAGGGGAGGGTGCACAGGGGCAGAGCCGCTAACCCCGGCCTCAGGGCGAGAACCATGACGAGGGCGATGGGCGTCGTCAAGGCGATCAGGAGGACGACGAGGGGCAGTAGAGGACGGACGACGAGGCGAGCGAGAGCGTGGACGGAGCTGGGGAACCCCCCGACGATGGGACAACCGGCTGCGGGACCCAGGGGAGAGGGCCCGAGCAGGGAGAGGGCCAGGTGAACGGCCTTCAGTCGGGTCAGGGATACCCAGGGCGACGCGGATCCGGTCGGCAACAAAGGCCGGGGAACGGTGGCCCACAGTCCTAATGTGGCGGGAGACCATCGTCCACACCGACGGAAGGGAAGCAGAGGCCACAGCCGCCGCCGAGGAACCAGGGCCATGGTGCAGCACATCCACCAGGGCCAGACACGTGCCACACAGAGCAGGGAGGTAGGCCGTAGAGGACACACAGAGCGAGTGGCGCAAGCAGGACGTGTGGCTCTCCAAGCACGGGGAGCGACAACCAAGGCGAAAGCAAGGCAGCCTACCTGCACTAGAAGAACACACACCATAATCAGCACGTCGAAGGAGTAAGTGGAGAGAATGTCCAAGAAGAACCAGGGAAGGAGCATGGGGAAACAGGAACACACATGCAAACTGGTATCTGTACTCACCCTAAACTGGGAGCTCAGAGGTAGGTGAGGAGGGCGGCCGAGGCGGAAGAGCACTAGCAGAACCTGCAAAGATGGAGAAAGTGTCAACCACCACTCAACATCTTACATGCAGGGCCTATAACACCAGTAAAGTGCATACACCAATATAGTATCAGGCAACAAGATGACATGAAAAAGGTCAATAGTGAAAGCCAACTATTACCGCAAATTTGCGGGCCAATGGAGGCATAACCGTACCGACACCACCCTCCCGCAATTTTGCGGGACCCCCCAACGATCTCCGCAAATTTGCGGGGAGCCGAAACGTCCCAGAGGACCGAATCGAGCTCCCGCAAATTTGCGGGACCGGCCGAGATGGTCCGGCGCCGAAAAAAGTGAGAGGAGCGTCTAGGGAATACCAAAAAAGGCCACAAAAAATGCGTCATCTCCTTATGAACTCCAAGCAATGATGGCCATCAAGCTGAGCAGTGTCTTCCTTGAATTTATCCTGACTCAACCGGTAAAGGGAGAGGCAAGGAAGACACACCAGGGGAGAGGAGGCACATCCCCCAGGAACCACCCAACCCACAGAGATAGAGAAAAGCCCATGAGGAGAAGTGGCAGGGAGGGTGGTTTCGCACAAACAGGGGCCCCCGTGGGGTACCCCTGGATTGGGCAAAAGACTATGAAAGGATGGAGGTGAAACTGGAAGAGAAAACAAAAACCAGTAAATGAAACTGGTGAGAAAAAGGGTGGCCTAGCCGTGAGCAGAGAATGTGTCAGGGGCGAAAAACCCTGTGGTTTGAAGGAGGGGCCCCCGTGGGGTACCCCTGGAGTATCACGAACCACCTGTCGCCCAGGCCCTTGAGACACAGTGAAGGACTCGAAAGGGGGGACTCGGGAATAACGCTAATAATGCGGCTGACACAAACTTTACAAACAGCACCGCCACCAACGAAATCTCAGATTGTTTACCAACGGTACACCTAGGCTATGAAAAAATGAAAACTCATAGGGGCATAGCAATTCCTGAATGAGAAAACGAGCTAGGCTAAATTAAGCTAAAAGCTAAACTATGCCCAGACTAACAGGAAAAAAGAATATGAAAAGAGAAAGAATGAAAAACATATACGAGGAACACCAGGCGCCCCCGTACCTTCGGTAGGCTATTTCCACACGCGTCTCCATTATACACACTTAGGAGCCCATTTACGTGTGCCCTAGATCACGTAACATCTGTCTAACAAAAAAGAAGGCCAGATAAGCCGAAACGAACCTAAACAGGGTGAATTAAAGGAGCACAACAAAAGCGACTTCATTCAATGGAGCGCGTGAAAAAATGATGACAAGAGAGGGTCGCTCATGCGCACGTTCGACAGGGATCTGCACATGACGGAACACGGGATGGGCCTTAAGCGGTAACTAAGGTAAACCCCTTTTTCTTCTCTTCTATGCTTTTTTCACCTTCGGTGGTAGTTTTGGTTAATGTACAACGTCTCCTAGAGCAAGATAAGGAGTAGACTCTAGACGTTTTCTTTTTAACCGCGGTTGGAATGACGACATAGCAGTCAAAATAGACAAGTCGTCATTGCAATTAGGTTAATAGCCTTGACGTTGGATTTGCCAAGACTACTAACAAATAAAACCGTTGGTGGCAACCTCATTCACCTCCGATAATTCTAACGGCCGCAGTGTTGTTGTGAGTGTAGTGCGGGGCAGTGGCAATGATCCCGGGGCTCCCGCCTCCTCGGACTTATTGGAACATAATATGTCGGAGGGAGTTAATTACAAAAACCGGGTATGAGGCATAGACATACCAAACAAGTAACCCCTAGACAGTAGAGTCTGTATGTAAAGAAGTAAGAGAGATATCCTTAATACTAAACAGGGATGACATACATGTAAAATGAAAGTGAGAAAGTCATTGTACAAGTATACAAAATGACCTCCCCCCCCCCCCCCCCCCCCCAGTGGAGGGAAAGGAAGAAAATACAGTATGGGATGAGAAGAGACACAGGATGGAGATGAATCACGTGACACATTGGCCTAACGCAACACAAGGCACACCTGGCCTGGCAGTGGACATGGACAGGTATGATGAGACAAAAGTGCTGTGGGAGGACCATAACCCTGTGTCGGCTATGTCCGATAGTGAAGAATTGTTTAAAAACCTCACAGTCGCCGCATAAGAGCGGACATCATGTGCGGAGCCCTTCGTAAGGGGATTACTAGCAGTAATGACATGGCGTAAATGAAGTCCCACAGCACGTTTGCCTAACCGTGTCTCTGTCTTAGGGGCCAACCAGAGCGCCGTCCCCGACGTCGGCACAGCGGCACGCACATACGTATGCAAGGCTCTTACCGGGCATAGCGGATGATACGTGCTCCCACATTTTAAAGCCGGTACAGTAAATGGCTTAAAAATGTGCGCCTCACGTTCATTCTTGGCCACAAAATGAACGGAAGGGGCCAAAGTGACTGACCCCAAGGAAGGCGAAAAACTCATGCAATTCGGGGCCCTCGACATGGCAGCCAACTCCGAGACCCTCTCTCCTGTAGCCAACGCTAAAAGAAACAATGTTTTATCAAGCAGATGAACAGGTGTTGGGTTAGTGGTGTAGATGGGTGAGGTAAGGAGCCTTAGAGCCTTCGCCAGAGACCGTTGAGGCGGTATCTGGCGCGGGGGCGGTCTGAGCCTAAAGCAGCCTTTCATGAAAAAAGACAGCTCCTTGTGAGGGAGCACCAGCCCCGTCAAGGTCTCAAAAGGCTCCCTAATAGCGGACAGGTGGTTCCTAATGGTGTTGTACATGTATGTGCGTGTCGCAAACAAGTGATTAAGGTAATGGAAGACTAACGCAACCGACGGAACTGTTTGTTCGGTGTCATTGATCCATTTAGTGAAAGTAGTCCAATGAGACGCGTAAGTCTTCCAAGTAGCCTTAGTCCAGTGCTGATTAAGCATATCAGTCAAGCAACGTCCATATTTCGGCAACCACCCTGCCTCACAAACATCCACGATGCAAATGCCAACGAGGTCCCTAGGTCTCCAATCTGTCCCAAGTGGAAGTCTGAGACAGACAGGGGAACGGGCCTCGGGCACCATCGCTTCAGCTGAGCTTACCAGGCTTGGGCCGGCCAGAGGGGCACGATTAACCAAACCTTGCCACGGTACTCTCTCAGCCTGTGTAGGACTTTGCACATAAGCAGTGCGTCGGGCGGTGGAAAAGCGTAAATCGACTACCACCTGCTCCAGTCCTCGCTGAAGGCATCCGGCCCCCCCGCCTGAGTACAAGTCCAGCCGGTGAGGTAGTCCGGCAGCTTGTTCATCCCTGAGGAGGCGAACAAGTCCACCTGCGGATGGCCCCAGGAGGCTGCGAGGTCGTCGAAAATGCTTTGTCTTAATGACCATTCTACCTTGGTGCTCTGTCCTCTCGACAAAGCATCCGCCCAAAGATTGGCCGTCCCGGGCAGGTAAGTCGCATGCAGGGTGATGCTGTAATGACCGGCCAGGTAAAACAATTTCTCCGCCAGGTCTTGGAGAACAACAGACCTGGAGGAGCCCTGCTTTTGGATACAATGAACTGCGGACATGTTGTCCATCCTGAAGGCCACCGACTTGCTCGTGAGGGCCAGTCCGTGATCCCGCAGGAAGAACAATGGTACCAACAGTTCCAGGGCATTGATGTGGAAGTGTGAGAGCCCCGACCACCTGCCGTGGTTTTGATGTCCCATGTCTGATTGATAGCCCCACCCCACCTCGCTCGACGCATCTGTGTCTACCCAGATGGTCGGCGGAGGAGCAGTCCAGGGCACAGCCGCAGAGAGCGTGCCCCGAGTGACCCAGTGTGTCAGTCTCAGATGTATTGAGCGCGGTACCGTCCACAAACGGTAAGGGGGCGAGATAGGGAAGTGCCTGTTGCCCAGCTGAATGAGGCGTTTTAGTCGGAGCCGGCCCAAGGGCACGGTCAGAGATGCCCAATTCAAAGACATTAGTAGGGAGTCCCAGATTTTTCGTGTTATCGAGATCGAGTGCAACACGACAAAGAGCTTCCTTCGAAGTTTCGCCGCATTCACTCGACCCTGGGAAACGGTGGCGCTTAGGAGATCCCAGTGCAAGCCCACCCACGTCACTTCTCGTGACGGTGAGAGGCAGGACTTGGGAATGTTAGTTTGAACCCCAGGTTTGTGATATGTCTGACTACAGTTAGCGTGTCCTGTACACAGTGTGTGAGAGAGTCTGCTGAGATGAGCCAATCGTCCAGGTAAAACAGGATCTGAATCCCTTGTAAGAGCAAGGGGGTCAGAGCCTGCTTTACCAGTTTGGTGAAGACCCGCGGTGCTATGTTGAGGCCGAATGGTAGTCTGGTGAATTGGAACACCCGTTGATCCGACTGCAGTGCTAGGCAGCCCTGGAACCGAGGAGCCATCGGCACATGCCAATAAGCATCCTTCAGATCCAGGGTGACCACCCAAGACAAGGGCTTGAGTGCCAGGCGTACCTGGTTGATGGTGAGCATGCGGAAACGGGTGTTCACAATGTGAGAGTTGAGGACCGAGAGATCTACCACCGGCCTCATAGCAGCGCAGTCCTTCTTTGAGACCAGAAACACACAAGAAAGAAATACCTTTTGTGTAGAAGATATTTCCTTGATAACGCCTTCCTCGTGCATGGACATGATCACTTGGGCCACTTCCCGAGACACTGGTCGCTGTCGGGGAGGGCACCCGAGAGGAGGCCTGGACCTCCACCTCCAAGTCAGACCCTTCTTGACCACCCGACGCGCCCACGACCGGCGGGGCCATTGCCAGTAGTGGGGGCGTAAGAAGCCGGTGCGGGCGCCTTGTGTCAGGCCCATCACCGCTTCGACGACATGGTCGGGCGAGGGAAGAGGGGTCTGGCCAGGAGGAACTACGCGTTTTTTGTCGCGGAGCCCCTCTTGGACTTATCGTAGTGGGATGAGCCACCACGTCCTCCCCCAGACGTCCCCCCGCCTCGCCGAAACGATGGACGGGCCTCGCGCTCCGGCCTATCCCCCTCCAGGCTGTGTCTGGCAGCGGAGGAACTGGGGCCCTGCGCCTGCCAGCGCCGCATCCCCTCTTGACGGGGACGGCGATCCGGGGACCGACGTGCACGGAAGGCGGGTACACCACGCCCCCTGGGAGCCAGTCCCCTGGCCACACCTTTAGCCTGGCGCCCTTTGCCGGCGACAGACCTGCCCCCGCGTCCGCGGGTGGAGGAGGATGAAGTGGGCTTCGCCACCACCTTCCGTTGAGCAGAGTAGGTGTCACTCTGCGCCAGTAGGAAAGCCCCTTGCCAAGCCTCCTCAGGGAACAGACCAGGGGTCAGAAGGTCAGTCAGGAGGAGGCGGTTGCGGACGTCGGCAGGGGCCTTCTTACAGAAAGCCACCCGAAGTTGTTGACGGCAACGAGTGGCTTCATGGAGGGAGTAGCGGATGTCCTGAACCGGGTTGAGGGCAAGCTGCAGGGCGATCCGTCGGACATGCTCAAATCCTTGTCGATGATCTGCTGATTCCAGTGACTCAATAAGGCGGAGGTGAACCCGCGCCAGTTCCAACTGAGCAAGAAGAGTTGAAAGTTGGCGCGCCGCTCGCTGACGGAACTTAAAGTCCCGGTCCAGTGGTGCCTTCTCCGGTGCCGTGAAAAAGGAACACGGAAGGGGGCCCACCGACAGTTTGGGAGCATTGAGCCACGCTCACACAGGCAGAGGGAAGCCCGAGAAGGTAAGGAGCATGCCCGACAGAAAAGATGATTCCATGGATGGGATGGCCGGCAAAGTCTCAGCCATGGACTGACCAAACTCCACCGCTTCACGGATCCACTCACCCCAGGGACCCGGACAGACGTGCGGTAGTTCGAGCATCAGGACCCCGTCCCGATCTCGCACATTCCTGAGGTACGGCGTCCCTGAAATGGCAGATAGGGAGTGGACATCCGCAGACAGGTCTTGGCGGGAGTAGTCAGCCCAGGGCTTGGTGGCAGTGTAAGGCAATACTGATGGACGATAAGAAAAATACCGCATGTCTTGCCGGTTAGGGTATACCCTCACATCGACCTCAGGGACCAGACCCTGTGGAGTAATGGCCCGGAAGATGTTTTTCTCATTTACCTGGATAGCCCAGCCCTCCGGCACAGCCCGCTCTCCGGCCGGCAGGTGGACCGCTCCCTCAGGGTTGGAGGCGATCACAACTCTCCAAGCTACAGAATCCCCATACAGGGATGGCATCTTGACTTTGGGGATCTTAAACTTGGAGAGGGGGTGAGAGAACAACCCCAAACCCTGGCCCGGGATAACAACGGGCCAGAGAGGAGTCGTAGGTGGCGTCGGAGGTGCAGGTGATGAAGCAGATGATGTCAACGGTACCACGACCGGGAGAGCAGGCCGAGATGGGATGTGGTCGGCAACAGGCGAGAGAGGAGCCACAAGCGGAGTCTGCAGAGGTACCGGGTTCGTAGTACCCAACCGGGAGACCACCGCCTCGATGGCCGCCATTACAGAGGAGAGGAGGTCTGCCTTATTGGAGGCCATCTCGAGACGAATAGACGCCAACTCCGCTCGTAACTCCGTCTCCGCAGCAGGAGGGATGGACGCCTGTAGAGGAGACATGGAACCAGCCTCACTGGGCCCTCGGGCCTCATGGTCCGTGAGCGGGGAGAACTCAGGGGACGGTGGGAAGGAATGCGCCTCCACGGCGGGGTCCTCCTGGCCCGAATCTGGTGCACCGTCCGAAGACGAGTCGACCCCCACATCCTCGTCCTCCAGCCTATCAAAATCCGCAACCTCCATCTCAAGAACATCGTCTAAATGGTCAGGGAGACGAGTAGGAGACGGCTGGCCACAAGGGATCGAGGCGTCGGAACCTCCAGGTTGAGGAGGAGGCGGGGAGGGCATCGCCGCCGGGCCCGCCATAGGGAAGAGGCCGGGACCCCTCACAGGCTGGGAGGCAGGCAGAGGCTCGAACTCCACCCCACCATGAGAGGGGGACATGATAATGATGTACAAATGCACCCGGGGGCTGGAGAGGCTGGATAGGGAGGATATATTAATTATGGATACAGGAATAACTAGAGGCCACAGCTACAAAGTAAAAAGACCTACCTGCAAGAACGATATCAGGAAGTTTAGCTTCCCCTATAGATGTATTGACAAATGGAATGGGCTGGAGGAGGAGGTGGTAGGGGCAAGGAACATCCATATTTTCAAGAAAAAATTGGATAAAAGTCGACTGAGAGACGGGACAACACAAGCTTAGCTCAACTCCTGTAAACTACAATTAGGTAAATACAATTAGGTAAATACCAGTGGCTGAAGATGGTGCAGGATGGAGAACGACCTCCTCGGCAGGCGGGGCAGGACGGCGTTTGGCCCTGAAGACCGTGGAACCCTGCGAAGGAGGGGGGCTCATCCTGATGTGAGGAGAAGCAAGACGGGGTCGATCAGCAGGGGATGGAGATCGGCGTCGTTTCCTCCTGCCAGAAGCTCCAGAAGTCACTGATAGGTCGGAGGGAGGCACTCGATGATCATGACGCCTGGGGGCCCGCTCCCTGGGATGCGCCCTCCCGCCCGCCGGACCCGAACTCCCGGGAGGGGAGCCCCGAGCCGTATGAGGAGAGCGGGAGTGACGAATAGTAGGGGAGCGGGAACGGCGTGCAGCATTGGAGGTAGGTGGGATCCCCAACAACACCCGGACGTCATCCTCACGGAATGAAGGAGCCCTGTGCAGGACCCTCTGGACGTGACGGGAGATGACGTCTCATGACTGGCGGAGAGACGTCCTGGCCCGTTGTCCTTCCGCCGACGTAGGTAGAGTCTCCAGCAGTTGAAGAGTGGAGAGACACACCCCACATCGGCGGGGATCGTAAACATCCTTCCCGTAGCAGGCCTTGTGGAGGCAGCATTCCCGATGATCCCGCAAGGCCGACCGCTGACATGTCGGCCGAGAGCAGGGAGGAGCCGGCATCACAGAACTGAAAAATGGGGAAGCATTACCCACCAGTGGAGGTGAGACAGGCAATATGAGGCAGTATAGCCAAATCAGCATGTAATACTCAGTAAGACAATATCCAGTAAGAAGCTAAGTAGCAAGTATAACAGGAAAGTCATATAAAAATCACCCACACCGGAGACCCTCAACACCAGGGCTGGGACAAGCCCCTTAGCGAGGCCCAACACTGGGAACAGGTGCAAACCAAATTTTTGGGAAATTTGTCCCCTCCGAAATACCTGAGAACCCTCTGTGAGAGCGGAGGGAGGAGGTGGCGAAGTGGCGGCGGCGTAGGAACAGCCGGCAGTAGAGCGGGCACCAGCTGGAAGGAAAAGGTCAAGTGTTAGCAACCCAACAGTACCCTATAAGTTTAAATAGGGGCGGGGTGGGAATCCAAAACATACAGGACATCGCCACTTTGGGTCGAGTCCTAGGACTTTTCAGGTGGTCCTTGGGTCCACCCAGTATACAAGGAGGCCGCCTGTAGGGCGGGAACCAAGTACAGAAGGAGGACACAAGGAACAGGACATAAGGGATAGGAAAACAGCCAATCAGCCGATGTCCAAGAAGCCCTGTCCAGATACATAAAATAGGGGGCAGAACAGGGCGCATAAACCAAGTCAAGTGAAAAAGCTATGTGGCCTAGGCCTTGACAAGGCACAGGGCACATCAAAAAGATAAAGGCGTTTGTAGGGCGGATTTAAAAAGATGAAGGAGCTGAGGACACCAGAAGACCCTTGCCTGTGTGGCGAAAAAACGTGAGTAAACACGAAAATCGAGTCAACTTGTCCAAGCATATCCTCCCTGTGAGCGGGGCCCCTATCGCGTACAGTTTCCAGACATCCCCCCCCCCCCTTGTTGTGATCAAGTAACCACAGGCAGGGGAAGAACAGAAACATGTAAAATGTAAGAAAAACGAGAATTTAACCGAGAGCTACGAGGCCGAGACTTCCCAGTCAGTTGAGACAAAAGGAAGTCAGAAGGAAAGGACCTGTGTGGATCATTCCAACGGCGGGCAGCTCAAGGCAAAAAACCGATTAGCTTAAACACACAATATAATGAGAATTTTAACAAGAGCGTAGAAGACCAACGAGCAAGTCAGTAGAGACGAGGAAAACAGAAGGACAGGACTATGTGGCCCAATCCGACGGTGGTCAGCTCAAGTTAAAAAAGACAGGCCTAGCCTAGTTACACAATTCACATAAAAGAGAAAACACTAGGGCAGCATCAATCCCTGAGTGAAAAAAACCTAGTAACAAAGCTAAACACTGCCCGAGAAGCCCCACAATTACGTTAAATTAATAAAATAAAAGGAGGATAGCCTAGGGTTTGACCAACATTTTCACCAGAACCACGTATCCACGAGTCAAGTAGGCCCGGGGAAACGAAAAGGAACTGACAAAAGCGTGAACCAGCGAACGAAATACAAGACCACCAACTATGGACAAGTTTAATAAACAAGTCAGAAGGGCTATAGGTCAGTTGAGACCAAATCAGCATGTTTGTGAGAGAATAAAGGCTGTGTGGCCTATGCTCACACAAAAGCAGAATCCAGAGAAACCTCATGCTCAAGTCTTGTAAAACATCGACACGTAGTCATATGAAAAAACAATAAAGCAAAAAGTCACAAAGGGAAAGAAACACAATGCATCCCGCGGGAAGCATCTCCCCCCCCCCCCCCCAAGTTACGTTAAGGGTAGTTAAAGTGAACATGAACCCGAAAAGCGAGGGTAGAATCGACACACAAAGACCGCTACGCGGCGTCGTGGACCAAACCCCCCCGAAGAAAACAAATAAATAAACACGTCTCCAGCACTACGCGCACACCCATTAAACACGCCATAAATCCGTATAAAGTGCTGCCTACATCACTGAACATCCTTCTAAAACCTCAACAGCCTGAAAAGGCTCACACTCACTAATAGTTGAAGCGAAGGGGATGCAAAGCAGGCACTCGCGAAGCACAGACAAAAAAGGCGTGTGACATCGACGGTGGGCGCGAAGTGACTGATACTTTGGCAGGTCCTGGCGCAGGCTCATAGAACATGGAGCATGGCTCAGAGGAGAGCAGCTAGATTAAATGGGTAACTATAACAATTCTTTCTCTCCTTTCCTAGTCGTCTCGGAGTGTGGACAACGTGCCTAGTAGTGAATTGAGGTGCAACTCTAGAAATTATTTGGTTACTTCGCGTGAGTACCGATAAATCGGCCCGCTGTGGTAGCGGCTGAGATCATAAGCCCTACGTTGGAAACGTAGAGACTGCTACTAAATCAAAGTTTTGCAATTAAGTTTATAATTATAAGACTGGAATCATTTCTTTATCAATAACAAATCTATCTATCTATTGCTAGATTCCTTACTCGCCTAGAGGATGGCCACACACAAAGCGCCTCCAGCCTGACCTGTCCCTCGCAAGGACACGGCCCTCCTGCCAGTTCAGGCCACTCCTCTCCATGTCTTCTCAGTCCATCCCTCCACCTCGGTATACCCCTCCCTCTTTCGCCCTCCACCTTACTCACACTCTCTTTGTCAGTTATAATTTTTGAGGGAAAATTCGCAGAAACAGACGACACTGACTTGAGGACGGTTGTAGCCTATTATTATTAGAACTTTTATATCCTTTACCTTCTATTATTGTGTGGCTGTTTGGAACTTTGGGAACAGGACGACATGGTAAGACAAAATTAAATCCAACACCAATTTTCTTCCAAATTTTCAATAATTCACAGCTAGCCAGGCTCATGGCTTACTTTTGCTGGCGTTAGTAAACAATGGTGTGTCTGAATCGTTCATCAGAATCGAGTGTTACCATATGGAGATTTTAAAAAGTGCTAGATTGACGATTTTTCTACACTTTGAAATTCACTAGGTAGGGAGCAGAGGAATAAATGTTCCTTAAAATTTATCTTTAAACCCCAGTATATAGAGAGTAAAATGTAAATCAGTACCCGGGGCAGACATACAATTGTGAAAGTAGCTGGGATTAGCAGAAATTTGCTATCACATCGCTAAACAGTCGCCGAATCGGCAACACTGATCAGTGTGATCAAGTGAATACGCGGCGTTCGAATATCACAAACTTTAAGTAACAAATTGTGTGAGATTTAATGTATAATTGTATAATTGTATAATTGTATAATTGTATAATTGTAATTTATTGTATAATGTATAATACTGTACTGTATATAGCTGATTTTTTGCTTATTATCAGCGTTATATAATAAAACAGATAATTTCTGGATATGTTCCTGTAGTCGTATATATTTTTTTCCCCCATTATACATTACTATTTATTATTCTAAACTTTGTGTGGGGCCCTGGGGCTACAGCCCCAGTAGCCCCCCCCCCCCCCCCCCTTAATCCGGCCCTGTCTAAAGTCAATTAAGGAAATCAACAAATACATGTGGCACTCCAAGGACTCGAACTATTTAAATACCGAGTGTGCCACACAAGTTGCGGTTTCAGTCTTACCTCCTAATGGTGGTCTGTGTATGATGATCTTATAATTTCTTTTGCAACTTTATATAAGTTTTGGTTGAAAAGGAAATAGTTACCTAATACTTAAATAATTTTCTTAAAATGTGCAGGTAGCGTGTGAGGTGAAGATATCTCCCTTTGCCTGTCCCATCAGACGACCCCCTCAACCAGACTCCAGAGAGAAAGAAATAAGCCGACAGTTGAAGGATGCTCTGGAGACTGCCATAATACTGGTTAGTCAGGAGTTACTTGGTATATATAGTTTATATTTCATATACCATACTGGGCATGATCACAGATCAGTTTCTTTATGTGGATGACATTTTGAGAAGGATGTAGTATCGCCAGCTTTGTTTACTAAAATACCCTGGAAACGAAATGAACAAGGAAAGAAAGGACAACACGGCCCCGCCCAAGACAGGAATGTCAAGGTCACTCACCCCGACAACGAAAGAGAATGTCGGGAGAAGGAGGGACTAAAACATGTTGAGACGGCCCATATGCTTGCCATTCTGATGTGGAAATGTAGATGTCTTTATCCACAGATTAACTCTTTTAACTTTTCTCCAACACACATATTTATACGTCTTCTCAGCAATAAACGATCCTACTAGTAAACAAATCACATTATATTCCTTTGTGTCTTGATATAAGCTCTTGATGTCGACCTACTAGTATCAACTCTAGTAAGTTACAGAGTACCTGTACTGTATTAATATTACGAAGGTTATGATACCTACCATTTTTGATGTTTTATTTATGTATATATTTAATTATGTAAGAACCATGTCCCACACACAGATTAGTTTTTATCTATTTTATAATAAACACCTATGTACATGCCTTCTCTAAAAACTACAGTTCTCTATATTAAATTCAAACAGACCACACATACTCTAGTAAGTTACAGAGTATTAAAATTACGAAGGTTATGATACCTACCATTTTTTATGTTTTATTTATCTATCTATCTATCTATTGCCTGACGCCGCGATCCCCGAAGGGGTGGCCACGAACGAACCGCCCCCATGCACCTCTGTCCCCAGTCAGTCGACGCCCCTCCCCCAACCAGCACCGCCTTCGTTCATGTACTTCCTCACTCCATCCTTCCACCTCTCATTCGGTCTATCTCTCCCTCTGTCCCTCCACCTCGCTCTCGTACACCCTCTTAGTCATTCTCTCGCTTTCCATACGTTCCATATGGCCGAACCATCTCAAGTTGTTCCTTTTCACACTTTCCAGCACATCAACCTCCACACCACACCTCCTTCTTACTTCCTCATTAGTCTGTCTATCCCTCCATGTAACTCCGCACGCACTCCTTAAGTAATTCATTTCCACTGCTCTCACTCTTGGTCTGAGTCTCTCAACCAACGTCCATGCTTCGCTTCCGTAAGTCAGTGTCAGGATTACCAAACTGTCATGCAAGGACTTCTTCACTTCCATACTGACCACCCTACTTCTTGTTACTGCTTTTAGCGTTCCTACAACCCTCTCCCACACTTCTTCATCCATAGTCCCATCTTTACTCAACACACTGCCCAGATACTTAAAAGAGTTGACGATCTCCATAGCCTGACCGTTCAGCTTCACCTCACACTCTGTGACTTCACCCCTTTCGAAGACCATAACCTTGCTCTTCCCCGCATTTACCTTCAAATTCCGTTTTTCGCACACTGTTCCAAACTCATTTACCAGACCCTGCAACTCCCATGTACAGTATTTAATTATGTAAGAACCATGTCCCACACACAGATTAGTTTTTATCTATTTTATAATAAACATCCGGGTGGATGGGACTCGTTAGCCTGGTCGGCAACCTGTCTAAGGGAGTAAACCTGACACAAATCGATACTGCTTACATAAGAGTGAAGCAGGTTAGTGGATGGACTAACCGAACACCACTGTAGAAAAATACAGTCGGCCCTCGGGTAACGCGCATTTAGGTTCCGCGGTTTTGCTCTAACACGGGTACCCCAAATGTGCCGAGTCAGCATCAAACACGGTTTTGTTTATGTAGCGCTCGTGGTGGGTGGCGGCTGGTCGGCATCTCTCGACATCTCTCGGCCGGTGACGTCAGACTCGTCAGACCCGTATATACCGGCGTGTATAAGACACATTTCTAAGCATCCAAAACCCTCCAAAACCATGGGTGGCCTTATACGACGAATATACTTACAATGCAAGTGAATTTGAAGCGCCGAGATTCATCAGCTGATTTTCCGTGTGACCGAAATCGTGTGTTATTGTTGTGTCAGTTTGTGTGTGTGTGTACATACATACATACATACAAGTTTAAAGACCGTTTGTCCACAGAAGCTGTGGTTACAGTCTCACGTCCTAAATGGCAGCTTTCCAGGCGGTCCTGTCAAGGGCCACCTGTGTTGTCAAGTTCTTTATTTTGAGATCGGACCGGAGTACCCGAGCCCACGTCATTCTAGGTCCACCCCTACGCGCAGCTCCCCCCAAGTTCACTGTCCGGCATTTCTTCACCCAGTTCTGATCATCCATTCTCTCCACATGTCCAAACCAACCAAGTCGGCTCGTGCGCATCACTTCACTGATACTCCTAATGCCCAGACGCCTTCTCAATTCCTCGCTCGATACCGTCCCTAAGATTAACCCCACACATCCATCTCACCATTCTCTTCTCATTTCGTTCCATTCTATTGACATCCTCCGCTTTAACCGGCCACGTCTCAGAGGCATAGGTCATCGCGCTCCTAACACACGAGGTATACACCTTCCCTTTAAGGTGGGGTGGGAGCCCTCTCATGGTCAGGAGTGGCAACAGCTCTCTAAACTTTCCCCAGCCACTTCTGACTCTAGCAATGGAGCTAGCTTCAGCGCCACCTCCAGCGGAAACTGTATCGCCCAGGTAACAGAACTTTTTCACACACTCCAGCGTTACACTGTCGAAATCAACACTGACAGGCGGGTCATGTGTGTGTTCTTGTGCGGCTATGTCTAAACCCGAGTTATTTCTGTATGCAATAAAATGTTATTATAATATACTCTATGGAATTGAATTGAATTTTACCAAATAATATTTATAATAGTAAAAGCCAAAGAAAAATCCATTAAACTGTAAATGTAATGAAGGCGGTAGATTGTTGGCAAGTTTAGCAAACCTGCCGCCGCCTGCCTCACTTGCAGACGACATGTGGTTTGTTATTGTTGAACTAAAGCTGAGTGCCATTGTTTTCGTGTCAAATAAATGGCATTTCATAGTACCAATGGTCTTAATTGGATATATTATTGACCCCTAGTATGAAGGTATGTTGCCAACGTAATAATACTGACAATTAAATAGATAAATCGGGTGGTAAATGGTAAAAAAAGGAGACTTTGGGGAAGTGGCCAGAACGAATTGAATTTTTCCCCATATAACCTTTGCTTTATGTAACGCGTTTGCGTAACACGGCCTAGGGCCGGTACGATATACCCGAGGGCGGACTGTAGTGCTAAAAAGGTACATTGAGGGCCTCGGGGTCGGACGGGTCCTAAATTGAGTGGTCAATTCTGTAAGTCCTTCAGTAAACTGGCATGGGTTGTCCCTCTTACAAGGGATAGGTCCACTTTGGGGCCTTCTGTGTATTGCCACCCTCATTAAGGGGAGTAAGGCGTCCGGCAATAGATATAGATAGATAATAAACACCTATGTACATGCCTTCTCTAAAAAACTACAGTTCTCTATATTAAATTCAAACAGACCACACATACTTTATTCTCAGTTTGAGCCATCGAACTTTGCCTTTTGTTCCTAGATTAAGAAACTGACCATCAGAATTGCCAACGTAGCAAGTCGCTAGCTACAACCTTCAGTAGCACTAGGAAACTGTTCTTATTCTTACAGTTTCTTACAGTTTCTTACAGTAGATCCTCTGGAAAAAGGCAAACTATGCCTGTGTATCCAGCTCAGTACCAGTACTTGCACTGCTGCGGTCGTTCACGGTGTTGGCGGCGGCGGTAGCAGACGCAACATTTTTACTATTCTGTATTTTTGTTTTATAATCAAACTTCAAATCTTGTCTTCCCCATGCTTTATCAAGATTACTTTCAAACTCCCTTATTGATTCGGAATCGACTACATACTGGGGCAGTGCGTTCCACTCATTTACCACTCTATCACAAAATGAGTTCTTCGCCTTCTCAAGCCTATTTCTTTCTTTGTAAATTTTCTAAGAGTGTCCTCTCGTTCTTGTTCCCTCCCGCATCAAGAAGATACCTTCACACACATCCTCATCGTACTTTCCTGACACTATCTTAAAAGTCTCTATCATATCCCCTCTCTTTCTCCTATATGCCAGTGTCCTCAACCTCTGCTCATAGCCCGCGTTCTTCAACGTTGGTACCAGCTTGCTAGCTCTCCTCTGCACTTTCTCCACTGCTTCTATATCCTTTACCATATATGGAGCCCACACCTGGTTTGCATATTCCAGGTGCGGCCTAACCAGCGCTGTATATAGATTCCTGAAGATTTCTTCGTCAAGTGACACAAATGTTCTCCTTATCAGCCCTACAATTCTATTGGCTTTGTTTATCTTTTCCGCTAAATGTTCTGAGAAATTTAACTTATTGTCTATCACTACTCCTATATCCTTTTCTGCACTCACTTCCTCCATCGCTTCATACATACTGTATCCTACCTTGTCTATCTTGCTGGTCCCAATCCGCATGTACTTGCATTTTTTTTGGATGAAAAGGCATTAACCAATGCTCAGACCATCCCTTCATGCCCTCCACATCTCCTTGAAGCAAACCCATATCTTCCTTACTCCTCACTCTTCTATACAGTTTAGTGTCATCCGCATACAGGTATACCTCACTTCCATTAGTTATAACTTCAGGCAAGTCGTTGATAAATATAACGAACAGCAGTGGTCCCAACACAGATCCCTGAGGTACCCCACTTGTAATTTCCCTCCACCCCGAGCCTATTCCATTCACCAATACCCTCTGTCTCCGATCTTTCAGGAAGGCTTCTATCCATTTCACACATTTCTCCCCTATATTATAGCTTCTAACTTTCTCTATTAACCTTTTATGTGGGACCTTATCGAAGGCCTTCATAAAATCGCAATATACCACGTCTATTACATCACCATCTTCTAGAATTTGCATCCAATCATCTACCACCTTAATTAGCTGTAGTACCGTCGACCTCCCCGGCAAGAATCCGAACTGTCTCCCACTGAAAAGTTGGTTTGACTTCATATGATCCATTATTCCTTCTCTAATTACCGTTTCCATTAGTTTACACACAACACTTGTCAAACTGACTGGTCTATAATTCCCTGGGTCATTTCTCTTTCCCTTCTTAAATATAGCTGTTATGTTCGCCTCTCTCCAGTCCATCGGGATTTGTCCTGTATTAAACGATACCTCAAATAACATTTTCAATGGCTCTACTAACATCTCCCCTCCTTCCTTTATGATTCTTGGGTGTATCCCATCCGGTCCCGGTGACTTACTTCTGTTCATTTTTTCTATAGCCCTTCTTATTCTAGCATGGGAAAACTCTACTAGTTCTAGCGCCGGTGCCTGTTTGATGGGAATAGTAGGCACTGCATCCTCCGACTCCACTGTTAGTACCCCCCCAAAGTATTTCCCCAGCACCTCTGCTTTCTCCTTATCAGTCTCCGCTCTACTCCCATCATTCAACCCCCCCACCAGCTCTGGGATCCCTACTCTTCTTGTTAATTTTTCCTGAATGTACTTCCAGAATATTTTTGGATTATCCTTCACATTTCTAGCTATCTCTCTCTCCCTCTCCTTCACCCCCCTCCTTGTTTCCCACCTTATTTTATTGTTTATTTGTCTACGTTCCAGATCCACTTCCTTAGCCTCTATACTAGACCCCCTGTTCTTTTTTAACAATTTTAATCTTTCCCACAATCGTTTCTTTTTTCTAATCAATATCCAAAGCTTTCTTTTCATTGGCAATTCTGGGTTAGTTCTTTTCCTCAATTTTGTTTTATCCTTATATTCCCTTACTGGTACACTTTTGGATACAGCATTCTCCAGTTTGACTCTAATTTTCCTCCACATTCCTTCAGCGTCTTCACCGTTCAAATATTCCCCCCAGTCAATGTCCAAACACCGTCTCAGCAGCTCATAATCTGCTCTATCATACATGTATATTTTTCTATTTCTTTTATTATCCCTCTCCGATTTAATGTTACAACTAAAGCTTATACAGGCCCACTACTTATATAAGCTTATATAAGCTTATATAAGCTCACTACGACCTATACGGCTATCCACATTAACATGTTCCACTATATCCTCTTCATTGCTAAAAATCAAATCAAGTACACTCCCCTGCGTCCCATCTCTATATCTTGTCATCTCTACAATATGTTGCGTTAAAAAAC
Source organism: Paralithodes platypus (assembly GCA_032716605.1). Lineage (NCBI taxonomy): Eukaryota > Metazoa > Arthropoda > Malacostraca > Decapoda > Lithodidae > Paralithodes > Paralithodes platypus. The sequence goes on along the minus strand of CM064570.1, from coordinate 18,288,917 downwards.
AATCTCTCACTTTCTCTATAAACTTATTTTCCAGACTACCCTGTCCCGCTGGAGTAGTACAATTTGCCCAGTTGATCCTTGGCAAATTGAAATCTCCAATCAAAATTTTATATTTGTTCTCTCTATTATCTATCTCCTCCATTGCTTTCAGTAGGTTATCATCCTCTCCCCTGCTATTATTTGGGCTTCTATATATAGAGGCAATTAGAATTGATCCTCTTACACATTTTACTTCAATACACAAATACTCACAATACTGCTGTCTCATATCCACCTCCTTAACCTTGAGCTCTTTTCTTACATAAATAAACAGTCCTCTTCCAACCTCTGCTCTAATAGCATTTCTCTCATATAACTCAAAACCCTCCAAACTATATTCCACCAGTTCCCTTTCAATTCTAACATTTTTTGGTCTTACTTCCTGTAGGGCTATGATATCAGGTTTTTCCTCTTCATCCTGCAACCTACATATCAGTTCTCTTTTCTTGTCCTGAGTAAACACATCCACATTACTAAACATAATCCTTAATCCATCTACCATTCCTTCAGCAATTACACCATCCCGCTCCTCCAGTCCGTACCCTACTCCCCTGTTAGCACTACTGGGTCTGCCTCTTTGTCTCCTGTCTCTCCCTGTGACACCTCCACCCCGTTCTCCTCCTCCGTCACAACTCTCATCACATTCTCTCCCCTCCCTGATCTCCCCCTCCTTTCTACTCTTATAAACCACTTCCTCACTTTTCCGTCCCTCACTCTCCAGTAAAAATTTCTCTATCCTCCTCATCCAACTTTCCATTATTTTCATCAGCCTTTTCTTGTAATTCCTTAATTTTTTTCCTTTGTTCTATACTCAAATCCTTCTTTAGTCTTATGTGTTTCAGTTTATCATTTGTATTTAGCCTCCAACTAAAATTTGTCACAGTCTCCGCCACTACCCTAGTTTTAAACTGTACCCTTATAGGTCTCATCTCTCCCCTTTTATATCTACCTATCCTACTGATCTCCTCCACCTGCCCTTCCCATCCATATTCGTCCTCATCCACACCTTTCAAGACCTCCTTCACTGTCTCCATATCCCTCACTTTTCTCACTCCATTATCATTCATATGAGTCTCTATATCTCCATACAAGATTACACCCCTATCCCTGTCCATGGCCTCCCTCACGACACTCTCCTTGTTCTTCATGACCCCTACAACTGCACTCTCAAAACTTTTTTTGGTCATATTCATTTCTTCCTTTTGCTCTTTCATAATATCCTCCAAATCCTTGACTTTTTGTTTACCTACCACCGTCCATGCAGTCGACTCCTTTACTTCCGTGAAACGTCCTTCGTATTCCTTCAGCTGCTCCTTCAATGCCATATTCTCTGCTCCCAGTTCATCTACCCTTTTCAATACCATCTCTAGGCTCTCATTAACTGCCAAAAAAGGCCTGCATTCACTTCCTTCGCTAGGCCTATTCCCTTCCCCACCTATCACACCACACATTACACACAGTGCCTTAACTTTCTCACCAATATCCCCCTTCCATTTCTCCATATCACTCATCCACTTTTCCAAATCCTTCACAACAATACTAACCTCTTCTAACTTCTTATCTGTGCTCTTAAATCCCCGAAAACGTTGTAACCTTCCTTCCGACTCCGTCATACCCGAAATTCCCTCTGCCATGTTTGTTTACAAACTCAACAACTCACAACCCTACCGCTGTCCCGTCACTACACACTCTTATTACACTATATATCACCCCTCCACCACACCAATATATCCTCCAAACCTTCACTAAATCCTTCCTCTTCTTGTTAGCCCCGTATGTACTCGATATCCTTGAATTAATTGACTATTCCCATAACATATGCCGGAGCCTCAAACTTGCGTCCGCCTTCCGCCATGGTGTGCCGCCGCCGATGAAAGTTTTATATAGGAGGGATCTCAGTCTTACCTGTACTAGCTAACTTTACCATGATTAGAGATTATGACGCACCTTAACCCTTCAAACTCGGATGGTACACGTGTGTACCATTATGTTTTGCCCCCAGGAACCCGGGTGGTACAACATTGTACCATTGCTTGAAAGCCTGTGAGCTTCGTGTGCGAGGCGTCGGTCCGACGCATGTAAACAACAGCCGGCTGGACCGACGCCCCGCATCTCCGGCCACAAGAAGGAGAGCGTCGCTTGTTCGTGTGTGCCTGTATGTTGTTGTTAAGTATCGAAAAGTAGTGTAAAGTGGCTGTTTTGGCCATAAAGTTATCTCCAATGAAATCATCATCACAAATCAAGCACTTGACTTAGAGAGCTCTACTTAACGCCATTCTACAGGTAAATAACACAGCTACGCTTGGGGAATGCGGGAAGCAGTCAGCATAACAATGATACGGTAGCCTAGCCTAGACGTTTTTCGGCCAAAACACCCGGATTTCGGGGAATATTTATGTAATGCGTAGCCGGGGCGGGAGGGTTAATAATCACTATAGAGCTTGTCTACAAATCGACAACTCGCTAACTACAAAAGCGAGACACACGTGACCTAGCAGACCGCACTATTGCCAATTCAGTCTCCAAGATTATGAGTCTTATAAATTAGGATAAACATATTCGATGTATATTTTTAAGCTAGAAACTATCCAGGTTCACTCTACTAAAGTAAATCTAACATTGCTAGATACTATAAAGATTACTATGAAGGCTACAAGCCTTGTTCAAAACTCTTTAGGGAAAGCAAGCACGCGAGGCTAGGACTTCTGCGACCCTACCATGACCCCCACGAGTGTCAACTTAAACCTCTTGCCACCAAGCTAGTAATTATATATGAAACATATGTTCTCCATATCCAACCCTTAAAATAATAATTAGTAAATACTCCAGAAGCAACAGCTAACCTTCTTCTATGTCTTTTTCCAACATTAGTAGTGCACAACTCTTATAGAAATAAATAATATATTCACGAGAAAGGGCAACACAAAGCCATAAAACCTTTTCCCCCTTTGAAATCTCAAGCTCAGATATCACCTAGAAATCCCCCTCAAAACTTTGTATTAAAGTTCTATTATAGTCCTCCCCTCGAGTTCTGTCGATGACTTAGACAGAAAAGTAAAACTTTGATTTATCCTACATCTGCCCATTATTTTCTTTAGAATGACTCTTCAAAGATAGTAGAGTATTGTTATACGATCAGTAGGATTCACCTCCCCTAGGACAAGAAGGACGTCTGGTCCTTATAAATCGTGCACTCCCAAGTCCTTACTATCCTTCACCAGAGAATGCGTCCCCTCCAGTATTGGTGCACATTAGGCCAAGGGAGTTGGAAGAAAAAGTAAGTAGAAATAAGCTTTCTTGAGATCGGCACACCGCTCTGGAGAAATATTACTTTTACCCTGTTCAGAAATAATTATTGATAACGGCAACCCGAAGTCCTTATACGGTCTGTGAATATATAAACTTTATTTCAGGATCTTTATTTGTGGCAACCCAATCACTTAACATAGAGACCTTTAATAGTTGTTGTTGTTGTTGTTCCCCAGGCTGTCTGGCCGAACAGGCCCAAGGTTTTGAGCAAGGCCAAGGCCATAAACGAGCACCCCCACAAAACCCTCCCTGCGTACCACTAACAAAGCCTGGGTGACCGAAGCCACTCCAAAGCAGGGAGCTGAGGAGGGTGCGGATACGCCCGGGAAACCAAAGCCCCACCCAAGGCCCTGTGCCCCTCAGCAATTATGAAGGGAAAGTTGAGGGGCAACGGAAAAATGTGACGCTTTGGCTCCCAATCTGCCAACTTCTAGGTTGGCAGTAGGGAGGTCAATCCACGGAAAAGACGCCGTCACTTGAGATCTAGAAGATATATAAGTAAAAGGAACAGTCAGAGTAAGCTATGGGTATGGCAGAGATCGCTCAGCTCACACTCTGATAGACCAGCCCATCACCACATGACTAGAACCCAATCCTCTCAGCATCAGCTAGGAAAGGCCCTAGAAAGCCGCCTTTGGCGGGGGGATAGCCCCCCTATTTCAACTCCTTTCGGGGTTGGGCACCCGCCCATAAAATGGTATGTCCGCCTCCACTTACGTTTTAATATCTTTAACAGTGCAACAGTAATCTATATATACATAACCTTATTATTTCTGGCACCCCAGGAATTAATATAGTTATATTTATTGGATTATATTTCGGTATAGTTAAAACATTGTAAAATCCAAGGCACCCCTACCTTTCAACGTTTTTCTATTAAGAAATTATACTAGCATTACTCACAGAGATCTAAGGTAGAAAGATCTTTTGTGTTATAAGGGTTTAGCGAGACACCCTCACGGGCACTCTGCATATCTTACAGTTCTTACAGTAGATCCTCTGGAAAAAGTCAAACTAGGCCTGTGTATCCAGCTCAGTACCAGTACTTGCACTGCTGCGGTCGTTCACGGTGTTGGCGGCGGCGGTAGCAGACGCAACATTTTTACTATTCTGTATTTTTGCTTTATAATCAAACTTCAAATCTTGTCTTCCCCATGCTTTATCAAGATTACTTTCAAACTCCCTTATTGATTCGGAATCGACTACATACTGGGGCAGTGCGTTCCACTCATTTACCACTCTATCACAAAATGAGTTCTTTGCCTTCTCAAGCCTATTTTTTTCTTTGTAAATTTTCTTAGAGTGTCCTCTCGTTCTTGTTCCCTCCCGCATCAAGAAGATACCTTCACACACATCCTCATCATACTTTCCTGACACTATCTTAAAAGTCTCTTATCATATCCCCTCTCTTTCTCCTATATGCTAGTGTCGGAAGTCCCAGTGTCCTCAACCTCTGCTCATAGCCCGCGTTCTTCAACGTTGGTACTAGCTTGCTAGCTCTCCTCTGCACTTTCTCCACTGCTTCTATATCCTTTACCATATATGGAGCCCACACCTGGTTCGCATATTCCAGGTGCGGCCTAACCAGCGCTGTATAGAGATTCCTGAAGATTTCTTCGTCAAGTGACACAAATGTCCTCCTTATCAGCCCTACAATTCTATTGGCTTTGTTTATCTTTTCCGCTAAATGTTCTGAGAAATTTAACTTATTGTCTATCACTACTCCTATATCCTTTTCTGCATTCACTTCCTCCATTGCTTCATACATACTGTATCCTATCTTGTCTATCTTGCTTGTCCCAATCCGCATGTACTTGCATTTTTTTGGATGAAAAAGCATTAACCAATGCTCAGACCATCCCTTCATGCCCTCCACATCTCCTTGAAGCAAACCCACATCTTCCTTACTCCTCACTCTTCTATACAGCTTAGTGTCATCCGCATACAGGTATACCTCACTTCCATTAGTTATAACTTCAGGTAAGTCGTTGATAAATATAACGAACAGTAGTGGTCCCAACACAGATCCCAGAGGTACCCCACTTGTAATTTCCCTCCACCCCGAGCCTATTCCATTCACCAGTACCCTCTGTCTCCGATCTTTCAGGAAGGCTTCTATCCATTTCACACATTTCTCCCCTATATTATAGCTTCTAACTTTCTCTATTAACCTTTTATGTGGGACCTTATCGAAGGCCTTCATAAAATCGCAATATACCACGTCTATTACATCACCATCCTCTAGAATTTGCATCCAATCATCTACCACCTTAACCCGTTGAGCCCCGGCTAGTTATATTTTGTTCACCCCAGTCCCAAGCCATTTTCACTTCTTGTTTTTGTTTGTTAAAATGGAAGACAAGGATGAGAAATGAAAAAAAAAAAAAAAAAATCACCTCGGATATTTTTTTTGGGGTGGGGGGTTGGGGGCCTCAAAAAAATGTGTTGAGCCAAAATGGAAGAGAATGGTGAGAAATTAAGAACAAATAAAAAATAACTCACCTTGGTCATTTGGGGGGCGGGTCGAAAGTTCGTCTCCCCCGCATGACCACCCGCCCGGGAGCACTAGGGTGAACACTGAGTATGGCATTGTATGGCATACATCCTAAGGAGTGTCTCACATAAATCTCAAGCCTCTAGCTCCCATACGACCGGAGTAATGAAGGTTCAAAGTGGCGGTGAACTAAGGGTGTAAAGTATCCCCACTAAGCCCACCACCACCGGCCGCGCGGCTGTCTTGGCCCGCTCACACCTACCGGCCCGGTTCCCACACACACTACGGTACCTCCCCCTCCTATTCTCCCGCCATTTCCTACCTTACGAGCCACGTAACTGATTTTAATATGTCGGACGCACGTGATGCGTCGCTGGGAGTTGGTGATCAAACACTACCGACGCATCACGTGCGACGCTGGGTCTCACTGGGTTAATTAGCTGTAGTACCGTCGACCTCCCCGGCAAGAATCCGAACTGTCTCCCACTTGTCACGCTGGCCAGCTTGCCAGAATGTGCTCGTACTCGCTAGCGCTCGCCAGGGCAGTGAAAGGGGCTATAATAATCGTAGAATGATGTTCTTTCTTTCTTAGTATTCATGATATCACAGACAGATCAGTGGTGGTCTTTATTCTTGTCTGTGACACTTGGAAGTATTTTATATCAGTGATAGAGTACAGTGGAGCCCCCATCCTAGCTGCTAATCGGTTCCGCAGAAATAGAGCTATGATTGAAACATCCAAGATCGGGGCACTGTTCTTATGGGGAAAATTCAATCAGTTCCGTGCTCATGCCAAAATTTGCGTCTTTTTCAATTTTTTGCCTATGAAAACATGTTTTATTGTACACAAATTAAATTTTATGCATTATACTGTATCGTATAATACACCATAGAATACATTTTTAATAACTAGAAAAAAAAGGCCCAATATCTAAACAATTACCGCACTTTTTCCCAGTGTTAGGCTATGAAAACATGTTTTTTGTCTAGGCTACATCAAGTAGCCTAGGCCTAAATCTTATGCATTGTAAATAATAATGTAGACATGGCTAATTGACAGTCCTAACCATAAATACTGTAGATTGGGGCATTGTTTCTATCATGCAATTTTTTCTAGGCCTTGGTTCTAAATTCGTCCAGCCACCCCTCAAGTACCCATTTCGCCCCAAATACATCCAATAAATACATATTATGAGGAAAAGACGTATAAATACGTATTATGAGAAGATTACTTACCACACAGATTTTATTATAAATCATTGTCATACTTAGCCTAGCCTAGGCTAACATCGTCTAGGCTAGGCAATTCAATCGCTTTCGTTCGACATGGACTGGTCTTTGCTGTGTTTTGAGCATGAAATTCCTTCATTGCTACCACCAGGCCAACCATCCCTATCACTAGATGTACTAGAGGTTATAATAAACGCGAGAGATAAGGGGTTCACGCACAAAAAGGCTTGCAAACGGTTGTTTTGTCAACATAGATACTAGCTAAACTGCAAGCGTCTGCTTAGTGATGACGTCATACAAAGATGGCGGCATCTTGCGCATTTGACGGATCCGGATCTCGGATTCACTCGGATTTCGTCTCTAAATGGCAAGCTACTGGCAGATTCTTTCGTTATGTTAAAACAAAATTATTGTTTTTGTTTGTTTTCTAGTTTTATGTCGAGTTTTTCATTATTTTTGCTATTTTTTCGGGTTTCGGCTAGGATTTTGATGCGAGGAATGAGGCTTTTGGCGCGAGAATTGAAATGGGAAATATTTGGTGTGTGGTGCGAGAATTGAATCAACGAAGACCGGTGTAGCGAGGATGGGGGCTCCACTGTATAAGATATGTAGTGTGAATTGCAAGGAGAGAGAGAACGAAGGAGGCAGCGATGTGGTATTATGTGCGTGTGTATGTACGTGTGCCTTCCTCGCTCGGGCGGAGTTTCCCACGCTCGTGATTGGCCGGCGGGCCTGGCGCGTCATATGACGCCTGCTCTTCATGACGTAGTGGTCTGTGATTGGGTGCCGCTGTCTCAAGTTTGGTGCTGGGGGGCTCCTACCCGCGTGTCTCCTTAGAGCTTGGCATGGTGTGCTTGGCCCTAGACGTCCCTTGCAATCTGTCCCCAATCTAACCCCCTGTACTACTGTTTCTCTGAACTTCTTCTTTTCCAATACTTCTTATCTTTATTCAATTACTTATCCCTTCTAGTTCTGCATACGACTTCCATAGTCGGCCAGTCGTATTACCAGCACCAGTTCTCACATATATGTTTTGCACTAGCTTTAGGGATTAATAGTCATAGTCACATGGAGTCATATTATCATTGGGTGCTTCTAATTATTGAGTTGTTCTTTGTTACTATTTAATGCTAGACAGTGGAGGGTATCTTTGGTCGTTGTCTGAGTTATGTATATGGCAAGTCAGAGCCTGTACGACTTCGACGGAGCTAGGTAGCCTGTAACCCTTGTGCATATTTTTCCTTTGCGAGTGTAGCAGTATACAAGCGAAGGGCTTTTGCCTACTCTTACTTGTATGCTTGCTACCTCATTTTGTTGACCTTTGTGGAGCGCCAAGGCAAGACCAGATACTTGAGATCTGGACTTACCAAGAGAGCCTCCTAGTCACTTAACGTGAACAGGGAAATCTGTTCAGGGGGAGACAGTAGGCTACGAGCATGCTTGCGCTCTGCCTAGCCTCCTTGTACCTCTTATGCCGCTGCTAGACTTTATTAGTAATAAAGACAGCATTGTGTTTATTAACTTTAACTGCGTATGCTTTAGGAATTATTCACGTATTATTTTAGCCTAGGTTGATGCTTGGTGCACAACCCAGTATGGCTGTTACTTTGGCTAAGGAAGTACTGTTTTGAGTGGCTGTTATTAGTGCTGTCACAGAGTTGTTGCACTCCCTTGTTTTATATATATGTATCCTACTTGTTGGTGTATTTAAGATACACACTTCGGTGTCCTGCCCCTGCATTATTTCTGTTCTATATTTGACGAACATCTTAGAGCATCAGACGTTTTCAGAAGATTCCATATCTGTTTGCTGTAGGACTAGACTTCCAGTGTTTTCATAGAGCATTGAAGAGTTTAGTGTTGAGTACAGACTCACACTAAAGTTAACGTAAGCATATACTCCTTTATTAAATCTTGTTATAGTTTATTTAAGCATTGTTATTACTTGAGAGCATTTTATTAACGTAAAGTACTCCTGTTGTGAGTAGGCTTTGCCGTCACCGGAAAGCCTTTGTAGAAGTGCACTAAAACCCAGTTAATTGATACCCCGTTATCCAGTAGATTAACTCTGGAGGGTTTAAGTGTTTTGTTCACCGGCGTAATAGTTCGAGGGTTTGGAATTGGCGTACCGTTGTTGCAGATATAGCCTATCATCTAGTCCAATATTAAGTGCCCTTGTTTATTTCGTAGTGCCGGTCGTAACACACTGAAAAGTTGGTTTGATTTCATATGCTCCATTATTCCTTCTCTAATTACCGTTTCCATTAATTTACACACAACACTTGTCAAACTGACTGGTCTATAATTTCCTGGGTCATTTCTCTTTCCCTTCTTAAATATAGCTGTTATGTTCGCCTCTCTCCAGTCCATCGGAATTTGTCCTGTATTAAACGATACCTCAAATAACATTTTCAATGGCTCTACTAACATCTCACCTCCTTCCTTTATGATTCTTGGGTGTATCCCATCCCCCCCTGGGGGTTAGGGAATAGAATATGCCCCACGTGCCTTCTGCTTGTCGTAAGAGGCGACTAAAGAGGTTGGGTCGGTGGGCTTGCGACCCCCACCCGGAAAAAATATCTAAGCAAAGAAAAACGAACGAACAGCCTCGGATGCGGACGGAACCAACGTTGACGAACCACGACCGACTAAGGACATGCCTTCGGACATTCTGAGAATGGCTACGTGGAATGTTAGTGGCATGAATGATGGCACAAAAGAGAGAGAGGTTCTGGAAGTGTTAGTGAATGCCAGGCTGGATGTATGTGGAATGACAGAGACCAAATGGAAAGGTTCAGATGTGAGAGAGTGGGAGTGTGGAATGGGTGTGTGTGCTGGAGTGAGTGAAGGTGCATGTTTGTTTGTAAGTAGCAAATGGAAGGAATGTGTAAGAGAGTATGGGTCTGTGGGTTCAAGGATTGTGTGGGTGAGAATGAAAGTAGGAATACAAACGTGAGTGATTGTATGCGTGTATGCCCCGACAGAGGATATACTTGAAAGAAAGAAAGAGGAGTTCTGGATGAATGTGGAGGCGTGCCTGGAGAAGTTTGACAAGAACGAAAGAATATTTCTGATTGGGGATATGAATGGTAAGGTGGGTGATAGGAAAGTTGAGGGAGTGGTGGGAGGGTGGGGGGTACCATCAGAGGTGAATGGGAATGGTAGTGCACTTGTGGACGTATGTGTGGGGAGGAGGCTGTGGATAGCCAACACCTTCTTCCGACACAGAATGATCCACAGGTACACGTGGAAACGGATGTTGACGATGAAGGATAAGACAGTGGTGGAACGAAAGTCATTGATTGATTATGTATGTGTGGATGAACGAATGAAGAAATCTGTGATGGATGCTAGGGTGTATAGGGGTATTGGAGGGGGTCTGTCTGATCATTATGTAGTGGTAGCTAAGGTTAGGATACAAAAGAAGTGGGTGAGGAAAGCGGGAGGGAGGCGAGAGGAGGGTGGAATGGTGAGGAGGGTGGAGAGGTTGCAGGAGGAGGAAGTCAGGGAGGAGTACAGGAGAGCAGTGGAAAGACGACTGGGTGGGTTCGACCTGGAAGTTATGGAGGAAGTGGAGGAGATGAGCAAGGTGTTTAAGGATGAGATCTGTGCAGCATGTGAGGAGGTGTGTGGAGTGAGGAGAAGAGGGAGGGGAGTGAAAGGTACACCATGCTGGACAGAAGAGGTAAGAATAGCTGTGGAAGAAAAGAAGAAAGCATATAGAGAGTGGTTGGGTAGTAGAGGGAATGAAGATTCCGAGAGACAGAAACGAGCGAGGTATGTGGAGAGTAAGAGGGTGGTGAAGAGAGTAGTGAAGGAAAGTAAGAGAAGAGTAGATGAGGAATTTGGAAGGAATCTGAGTGTAAAATGGAGGGAGAGTAAGAAACTGTTCTGGAAAGAAGTCAAGAAAGTTAGGGAAGGTAGCAAGGGAAACAGTAAGGGTGTGAAAGATAAGAATGGGAGAATGCTAGCCGAGAAGCAAGAGAGAGTCGAAAGATGGAGGGATTACTTCAGTGAGTTGCTAAATGAAAGGAATGAAGAGCCAGCAAACATAGCTGGATATGGTATGGGAGGGAGAAGAAGAGAAGTAGTGGAGGAGGAGGTGGGGATCAGGAGGTCAGAAGTGTGGGAAGCCATGAAAAGAGTGAAGTTGGGGAAAGCACCAGGAACAGATGGAGTGTGTGGGGAAATGTTGAGGTATGGTGGTGAGATAGTGATAGAATGGGTATGGAAAATGTGCAAACTAGCATGGGAGAAGGGGAGTGCACCCGATGACTGGAAGACTGGCATAATAGTCCCCCTATATAAGGGCAAAGGGGAAAGAGGAGTGTGTGGTAACCACCGAGGAATATGTCTTCTAAGCGTAGTAGGGAAGGTATACAGTAGGGTAGTGATTGAGAGAGTGAGAGTGAGAACGGAGAAATGGATAGGCGACGAGCAGGGAGGTTTTAGGAAGGGAAGAGGATGTGTAGATCAGATTTTTACCCTGAATTGTGTTGTGGAGAAGTATCTGGAGAAGAAACAAAAGGTGTATGTTGCCTTTATGGACTTGGAGAAGGCCTATGACAGAGTGGATAGAGAAGGTTTGTGGAAAGTACTTAGAATATACGGAGTAGAGGGCAAGTTGCTGAAAGCAGTGAAGAGCATGTATGAAGGTGCAAAGGCGGCAGTACGTGTGGAGAGTGAGCAGAGCGAGTTCTTTGACCTGAATGTTGGTTTGAAACAGGGGTGTGTGATGTCCCCGTGGTTGTTTACTGTATATATGGATGGAGTTATGAAAGAAATACTATCAAGAGCAGTGGATGTTGGTGTATCGCTGAAAAGGGAGGGAATTGAGTGGAAGCTACCTATACTGCTGTTTGCGGATGATACAGTTCTGATGAGTGATAATGAATGGGAGTTGCAGGGTCTGGTAAATGAGTTTGGAACAGTGTGCGAAAAACGGAATTTGAAGGTAAATACGGGGAAGAGCAAGGTTATGGTCTTCGAAAGGGGTGAAGTCACAGAGTGTGAGGTGAAGCTGAACGGTCAGGCTATGGAGATCGTCAACTCTTTTAAGTATCTGGGCAGTGTGTTGAGTAAAGATGGGACTATGGATGAAGAGGTGCGGGAGAGGGTACAACAGGGGAAGAGGGTTGTAGGAACGCTAAAAGCAGTAACAAGAAATAGGGTGGTCAGTATGGAAGTGAAGAAGTCCTTGCATGACAGTGTGGTAATCCCGACACTGACTTACGGAAGCGAAGCATGGACGTTGGTTGAGAGACTCAGACCAAGAGTGAGAGCAGTGGAAATGAATTACTTAAGGAGTGCGTGCGGAGTTACATGGAGGGATAGACAGACTAATGAGGAAGTAAGAAGGAGGTGTGGTGTGGAGGTAGATGTGCTGGAAAGTGTGAAAAGGAACAACTTGAGATGGTTCGGCCATATAGAACGTATGGAAAGCGAGAGAATGACTAAGAGGGTGTACGAGAGCGAGGTGGAGGGACAGAGGGGGAGAGGTAGACCGAATATGAGGTGGAAGGATGGAGTGAGGAACTACATGAACGAAGGCGGTGCTGGTTGGGGGGAGGGGCGTCGACTGACTGGGGACAGAGGTGCATGGGGGCGGTTCGTTCGTGGCCACCCCTTCGGGGATCACGGCGTCAGGCAATAGATAGATAGATAGATCCCATCCAGTCCCGGGGACTTACTTCTGTTCATTTTTTCTATAGCCCTTCTTATTCTAGCATGGGAAAACTCTATTAGTTCTAGTCCGGTGCCTGTTTGATGGGAATAGTAGGCACTGCATCATCCGGCTCCACTGTTAGTACCCCCCCAAAGTATTTCCCCAGCACCTCTGCTTTCTCCTTATCAGTCTCCACTCTACTCCCATCATCCAACCCCCCTACCAGCTCTGGGATCCCTACTCTTCTTGTTAACTTTTCCTGAATGTACTTCCAGAATATTTTTGGATTATCCTTCACATTTCTAGCAATCTCTCTCTCCCTCTCCTTCACCCCCCTCCTTGTCTCCCACCTTATTTTATTGTTTATTTGTCTGCATTCCAGATCCACTTCTTTAGCTTTTATACTAGACCCCCTGTTCTTTTTTAAAAATTTTAGTCTTTCCCACAATCGTTTCTTTCTTCTAATCAATGTCCAAAGCTTTCTTTTCATTGGCAATTCTGGGTTCATTCTTTTCCTCAATTTTGTTTTATCCTTATATTCCCTTACTGGTACACTTTTGGATACAGCATTCTCCAGTTTGACTCTAATTTTCCTCCACATTCCTTCAGCGTCTTCACCGTTCAAGTATTCCCCCCAGTCAATGTCCAAACACCGTCTCAGCAGCTCATAATCTGCTCTATCATACATGTATATTTTTCTATTGCTTCTATTATCCCTCTCTGTTTTAATATTGCAACTAAAGCTTATACAGGCATGGTCACTACGACCTATAGGGCTATCCACATTGACATGTGCCACTATATCCTCCTCATTGCTAAAAATCAAATCAAGTACACTCCCCTGCGTCCCATCTCTATATCTTGTCATCTCTGTAATATGTTGCGTTAAAAAACAATCTCTCACTTTCTCTATAAACTTGCTTTCCAGGCTACACTGTCTCATGTTGTCTAGGCCACAGGCGGGTGAGTGCTTGAGATTGTTGATGATGTGCTTTGTCTGGTATTTAGTGAAGGGTGCATAGTCAGGGTCTGTGGGGAATTATCTCTTACATCGGATGACACGTCGGTCGTCTTTATGGGGTTTTAGGTGGCTGATATGAGAGAAGTGATTAATGAGAGTGTTTGCTTGTTGTTTACATGAAGGAGTAGAGTCTGTTGTTGTGATTGCAGCATGTGATTGTGTTGTGTTGCTGTTGGAAAGTTATGCTGTTTAGTGTTTTGTAGATTTTTTGGGGGTTTGTTTTGTGATCAAGTGTTTGTAGGAAGTTATTCCAGTTTAGTGTTTGTTGTTCTTGTATTTTGTTGTTGATCTGGGTGTTGAGTGCTTGGATTTGTTGTGTGATGTCTTGTGTATGGGGTGCTGGGGAGTGTTTCACTGTGTCGCGTTGCCTGATGAGGTTTTGAATTTCTGGTGAGAAGTTGGGGTTGTCTTTTTCTGTAACCTCTTGAAATGTGTTTCTTGTCAGCGTTTTGGATAGTTGTGTTGAATGTGTGGACAGCATTGTTGATGTTAGTGATGGGTGTGCTGTTTAGGGTTTCAAAGTGTTGTTCTGTCTCATTTGTGAAAGCTTCCCAGTTAAGCTCGGTTCACACATGCACGAATTAACGTCACGTCCGTCCCCGACCAAGAAAATAGGCAGGACGGCATCAATCTGGAGGCCCCATGTTCCGTTCCAACGTTCCAACTGTTCCAACGGTTTTTTTCTGCCATTCTCATCCCGTTATATTCGTCGTCTAGACGCCGCCAGGCTGCGCCTAGACGACTATTGCTCCCGTGTGTCCCCTGGGTGTCCCCGATATAAACAAAAATCTGGCAGTTGCCCCGACCCATACGGACCATTTTGTGCATGCATAAAAAGGACGCCGCCCAGGCACGGCGAATTAAGGGTCGGGGACGGACGGGACGTTAATTTGTGCATGTGTGCACCGAGCTTTAGCTCTTTTATAATTAGTGTAAGTGTGTCTGTGGCTAGCTGGAGTGAGTCTGGTTTTGGTGGTGATAATGATCGGAAGGTGGTCGGAGCCTAAGGTTTTAACCACCTTCCAGGATGTTGTGGGGCCGAGTTCTGGGGAGCAAAAGGTAGTGTTGTATTTACCTATTTGTACTTTACAGGAATTGAGCAGCGCTCGTGTTGTCCTGTCTTAGTTACTTTATAATCAATCCATTTTACTTAGACAAGTATCGTAATGGATATTCCCAATTCCCAGTATTTTGGACTAACATATCATAGCTTTTGTTATCCTATTTCCATATTTACTTTTATCCAACCTAGATTTGAACATGTTAATGTTCTTCGCTCTCACCACCTCCTCCAAGTTGTTCCAAGTCTCTATACTTCTATATGGGAAGCTGAATTTCTTTGTGTCCTTACGACATCTGCCCTTCCTCAATTTAAACTCGTGTCCTCTTGTCCTTCCATCATCCCTCACGAATAGATCTTCCCTATCTAGTTCCAAACTTTTTACTCCCTTGAACATCGTAATTAAGTCGCCTCGTTCCCTTCTCTCTTTCAAGGTAGGCAGTTGTAGTGTCTTAAGTCTTTCCTCATATGTCAACTCCTTCAATCTTGGGATCATCTTCGATTCTTCGTTGCTATCCTTTGGACTTTCTCTAATTTGTTTGTGTTTTTTCAAATGTGGTGACCATATCACTGCTGCATATTCTAATCTTGGTCTTATCATAGTCATTATCAGTTTTCTTAACATTTCTTCGTCCAAATAGTTAAATGCCATTCTCATATTGGTTATTATTCCATATGCTCCTCCAATGATTATGTTAATATGCTTCTCCGGCGATAGATCATCTTGTATTATCACTCCAAGGTCCTCCTCATGCCGTGTTTTGCCGATTTTTTTCAATTCCTAATTTGTACTCCCAGTTTGGCCTTATCTCACTTGTTCCCACTTCCAAAACATGACACTTTTCTGCATTGAAACTCATTTTCCAGGTTTGGCTCCATCTGTGCAACTTATCTAGGTCCTTTTGAAGATCCTGACAACTTTCTATACAGGTGACATTCTTCATGATCATAGCGTCATCCACGAACATATTCATATGACTATTCAAGTTTTCTGGCACGTCGTTTACATAAAGTAGGAACATTATCGGACCCAACACTGATCCCTGTGGTACTCCGCTCGTCACACTCCTCCACTGTGAATATTAGTCTCGTATTGTGGTCCTCATTTATCTTCCTATTAAAAAGTTTTCCATCCATTTTAACATCCTACCATGTACACCTCCAACAACCTGCAATTTCCACAATAACCTTTTGTGAGGCACCCTGTCAAAGGCCTTCTTCAGGTCCAGGTAAACACAGTCAACCCATCCCTCTCTCTCTTGTTTAACATCTACCACTCTGCTATAAAAGCTTAATAAATTAGATACACAAGATCTCCCTTCCCTGAATCCAAACTGTTTCTCACTAAGCACCCCCTGTCCCTCTATGAAGTGTGTCCACTTTTTTCTTATAATTTTCTCACAAATTTTGCAAACAATGCTGGTGATGGATACCGGTCTGTAGTTAAGCGGATTTTCTCTGTCTCCTCCTTTGTAAATAGGTACTATGTTAGCTCTCTTCCATTCCACTGGCAGGTCTCCTTCATTCAGTGAAGATTTGATGATGTCATAGATTGGTTCCACTAGCTCTTCCGCACATTCTTTGAGGATCCATCCAGCCACTCCATCTGGTCCCATTGATTTCCTCACGTCCAAATCCTGCATCAATTTCAGCACTTCACTTTTTGTCACTTTCATTTCAGGCATCTGTGGTGTTCTCATTTCTCTATCAGGTTCTATAAACTCCTCCTCTTTTACAAACACTGACTGAAGCTTTTCATTCATAACTTCACACAAGTCTTTATCTTCTCATAGCTGTTCGTTCCAACTCTTAGTCTGACAATACCTTCTTTTGTTTTTATTTTTCGATTTACAAATCTATAAAATAGTTTTGGCTCATTTTTGCACTTCTCTACAATATTCTTTTCATATTTATATTGTTGCGTCGTATCTTTACGTATTCATTTATTTTCTCCTTGTACTTATTCCAGTTATTTTCACTATGTCTCTTCCGTGCTACATTCCAGGCTAGGATTGTGTTGTTCCAAAGTCCAAGTTGTCTAATGTACAGTAAATACTTGGTATGGTATTCTTCTGCTTGCAGTTTCCGGTATTTACCCTGGTAACTGTTTGCCATTAGTGGGTAGTAACCATCTTAGGTACACTTTTGCTTGCAGAAAAACAATATTACACTTGTAAGGCAGAAGACTGTCAAAACAAAACAAAGTACAGTAAATTAAAAAAAACATACTGACTGACCTAATCATGTGTAGATATGAGGAATGCAATAGACATGTTTTTTAAAGGTTCGCCAGTGCCAAAGATTTAACTTCAATTCAGGCAAAAACAATTATATATACAGTCGGCCCCGCAAGGGTGCGCACTAAAAGGGTGCGATTCTCCAACCGTGCGGCAGATGTCCGTGTGGTGCTTATAATCCAAGGGTGCGAAAAAAGCAAAGCGTGCGTTTTTTTCGCCCAATAACCCCTGAAAAACATGAACTAAGGAAAGAATACCTGTACAGTATAGAAATGTGATTAGATATTAGATAGAATATGGGTATTACACTCACTTTGGATGGTTTATGTATGCGTGGAGGTTGGGATGTTGGTCTTACTGAGGGTCCGAGGCTCCTCAGTAAGACCAAAATCCCAACCTCCACGCATACATAAACCATCCAAAGTGAGTGTAATATGCCTATTCTATCTAATATCTAATCACATTTCTATACTGTGCAGGTATTCTTTCCTTAGTTAATGTTTTTCAGGGGTTATTGGGCGAAAAAAGGGTAAGTTTGAAGAGTCCCCGGACTACATAGTGAATTTCCCATAGGTTCTTAAGCTCCAAGGGTGCGTTTTACAAGGGTGCGCGCATGTCTCGGACTTAGGTAACCGCACCCTTGTGGGGCCCACTGTACCATATAAAGCAATATTACTACACCATATGCCCATATTTTACTTGTATAATTAACATGTGAACATTGAAGAACCAGACTACTGTATAGGTGTAAAGAGCAAATATCCAGTGAAAAAAAACCCCATTACAGTGGAGCCCCCATCCTAGCTGCTAATCGGTTCCGCAGAAATAGAGCTAGGATTGAAACATCCAAGATCGGGGCACTGTTCTTATGGGAAAAATTCAATCGGTTCCGTGCTCATGCCAAAATTTGCGTCTTTTTTATTATTTGCCTATGAAAACATGTTTTATTGTACACACATTAAATTTTATGCATTATACTGTATCATATAATACACCATAGAATAAGTTTTTAATAACTAGAAAAAAAAGGCCCAATATCTAAACAATTACCGCACTTTTTCCCAGTGTTAGGCTATGAAACATGTTTTTTGTCTAGGATACATCAAGTAGCCTAGGCCTAAATCTTATGCATTGTAAATAATAATGTAGACATGGCTAAATGACAGTCCTAACCATAAATACTGTAGATTGGGGCATTGTTTCTATCATGCGAATTTTTTTAGGCCTAGCCTAGGCCTAGGTTCTAAAATTCGTCCAGCCACCCCTCAAGTACCCATTTCGCCCCAAATACATCCAATAAATACATATTATGAGGAAAAGACGTATAAATACGTATTATGAGAAGATTACTTACCACACAGATTTTATTATAAATCATTGTCATACTTAGCCTAGCCTAGGCTAACATCGTCTAGGCTAGGCAATTCAATCGCTTTCGTCCGACATGGACTGGTCTTTGCTGTGTTTTGAGCATGAAATTCCTTCATTGCTACCACCAGGCCAACCATCCCTATCACTAGATGTACTAGAGGTTATAATAAACGAGAGATAAGGGGTTCAGGCACAAAAAGGCTTGCAAATGGTTGTTTTGTCAACACAGATACTAGCTAAACTGCAAGCGTCTGCTTAGTGATGACGTCATACAAAGATGGTGGCATCTTGCGCATTTGACGGATCCGGATCTCGGATTCACTCGGATTTCGTCTCTAAACGGCAAGCTACTGGCAGATTCTTTCGTTATGTTAAAACAAAATTATTGTTTTTGTTTCTTTTCTAGTTTTATGTCGAGTTTTTCGTTATTTTTGCTATTTTTTCGGGTTTCGGCTGGGATTTTGATGCGAGGAATGAGGCTTTTGGCGCGAGAATTGAAATGGGGAATATTTGGTGTGTGGTGCGAGAATTGAATCAACGAAGACCGGTGTAGCGAGGATGGGGGCTCCACTGTATTGTGAAGGGAGGGTAGGTAGTGTATACGAGGCAGAGTGCCACTGGTGTGCTCTCTCTCTCTGGAGACACTTGACAGGTCTAGCTGTTGTCTTGTGCATGTATGAGGGAGGGGTGATGTGTAGAGGAGGGTGACTGAACATATTTGAGGCAGGAGGGAGGAAGTATAGGGAGTGGGGGAGGGAAAACTTAGAATAAAGGAGAAGGGGGTAAGTTGAGGAAGGAAGGAGAGGTAGGGGGTGAGACACATGTAAGGAGAAGAGAGGTGGTGGTGGTAAGGAGACATGACACCTAATCAAATATTGCTTCCATTTCACTGACACTGGTGTGTTTTATGTTATTGTTTTTAAGTGTCAGATTCCGGAAGGAACGTCGCATTCACTCAGTAAAACATGAGAGTAATGAAGCAGTTCTCCGGTTAATGTATTAATTATTATGTATGTATTAAGGGGACCAGCCACGATTTACTCAAAATGCTTTATTGGTTTCGGAACTGCAAAAAAAAAAAACGAAAAAGATGAATTTTTGGTGAAAATATGACGTTTGTAGATATTTTTCGTAGCAGTATCTGATACTCCCTGGTAACAACGAAGGGTGTGGTGGTGGTGGAGGAGAAAGAGCAGTGTGCTCCAAGTCGCGAGAGAGGTAGGATGCGGCTGGCCGGCTGGCTTGCAACAGCTCCCGTGCCTTAGTACCTTATGTAAGAAAGTTCACTTGTCGGCGCATTAACTCCGTAACCAATCATGCTACAGCAATGATTATGGTGTCATTGGAAAGGGCATAAAATTCCCTACAAAACAACATCTCAATTTTTTTTTTATTTCTTAACCATTTCGACACAGCAACCCGAGACATTTGTCACCTAATTTGTACCTAATTGCAAACTCCCTCATTGCAAAATTAGATCAAAAATGGAAAAAGTAAAGATTACCTTTTGTAACTACACCTATTGTTAGTACCCCCAATGCATTGAAACAATCAAGCAACAACATTTAAATGAGTTCGATTTTACAAAAACACATACATTTTCACACTAATTCTCACCTAACTCAAAAAATAATTGTCCTAGATAATTAAAATTTTGGAAATATCTCTTATTTTAGGTGCCCTATATGTGTACCAACTCTTATGAAATACAGACGAATTCCATTGACACGTTCTAGAGTAAAAAGCGGCTGGTGCCGTTAATGTATTAATTATTATGTATGTATTAACCCTCCAGCCACGGCTATGTATTATATATATATTCCCCGAAACCCAGGGTTTTTGGCCGAAAAACGTCTAGCCTAGGCTACCGTATCTTTGTTATTCTGACTGCTTCCGCATTCCCGCGCATCCCCAAGCGTAGATGTGTTTCTTACCTGTAGAATGGCGTTAAGTAGAGCTCTCTAAGTCAACTGGTTCAGTTGTGATAATGATTTCATTGGAGATAACTTTATGGCAAAAACAGCCACTTTACACTACTTTTCGATACTTAACAACAACATACAGGCACACACGAACAAGCGACGCTCTCCTTCTTGTGGCCAGAGATGCGGGGCGTCGGTCCAGCCGGCTGTTGTTTACATGCGTCGGACCGACACCTCGCACACCAAGCTCACAGGCTTTCAACCACTGGGCGTTAAAGAGCCCTTCCGGGCAGCTCTGGTATGCTTTTTTATGGGCGTTCAAGAGCCCTTCCGGGAACGAAGGGTTAATGTATTATATAATGATGTATGTACAGTAGGCTATTTACAGAAAACATCTATACAATACAGAAAAATGACTGCCTCTTTGAATGGGGCCCCACTCCAAAGCTCATCTACCACAAAATTAAATCTTAAACAATTTGTACAATGCAGAGACCAATAATTTTGCTTGATTGTTATTGAAATTGGCAATTGGTAAACTGAGTAAGAACCTGGGATGAGATCCTGAGAAGGGATCTGATAGTTTGCTTCATTTTCATCTTCCAGATGACAATAACTTTTCATCATGCCAATTTACTAAAATTCTTATCTTTCTGATTTATGATGAGTTTTATTATGTTTACAGGACAAGTTTCCCAAGTCAGAGATAGATGTGTTTGTGACGGTGGTAGAGGATGGCGGAGGACTGATGGCTGCCTGTGTCACAGCCGCTGGTCTGGCTCTAGCTCATGCTGGTATTGATATGTATGATCTACTGGTGGGAGCATCAGTGGTGAGTTGTTGTGTTACTACCACATTACTATATATATAGACTGAAACAGGTGTTAGTGATAGGTTATGTACTGATGGCAGCCAGTGTCACAGCTGCCGGTCTAGTATTGACATTATGATCTACTGGTGGGAGCATCAGTAGTGAGTTGTTTCTGTTATTATGCTATATACATACGGTGGTTTAGTATCATATTTCAGTACATGCATTGTAATGGTTCAGACGGAATATGTTATGTATTGATGAAGACTGCCCGTATAATGGCCACCATGATGCATGCAAGAGGTACAAGAGAATAAGAGATTGAGTAGAGTTTGGTGATATATGAGTTGAGATGACACACTGGGCCAGGACACAGACCAGCCACTTGTGAAGGGGTTGGGGTAATAAAGCCCGATTGCGTTTCTTGATGTTTTTGTGCTTCTGTGGGCCACCTCGCC
The DNA here is from genome assembly GCA_032716605.1 of Paralithodes platypus. Classification (NCBI taxonomy): domain Eukaryota; kingdom Metazoa; phylum Arthropoda; class Malacostraca; order Decapoda; family Lithodidae; genus Paralithodes; species Paralithodes platypus. The sequence continues at coordinate 18,267,300 of CM064570.1, read as the reverse complement.
TAGGCAGGATGTGGCTGTAATATAAAACAAATCCTTTGTTATGTAAATATTGTAGAATAGGTGTAGATTTCTCTGGGATCATAATTTGGTAGGTATTCTTTGCATGAATATAGTATCTAGGTTTCAAGCCCATTTAAACTGGTAAGACAGTGATGGGTTTTCGGGAGTCATTTTGGAGAGAAAGTAAAGCATTCGATATCCCTGATGAAACTGTAACTCTAGAATAAGTTGTTTATAATGTGAGTATGAATATTTATGTATATACATTTTTATCCTCAGTTATACCACAACAAGGAGCTGTACCTAGATCCATCCCGCCACGAGGAAGAGTACGAGGCATCAGCTCCCCGGGACCCCAAGAACCGTGGGGAGGAGTGGGGACAACTGACAGTTGGGATGATGCCTCACTACGCTGGTGGTCAGGTGGCTCTAATGGTTCATACCGGACAGATGGAGGCTGGTAGTGTTGTTGAAGGTTTACAACTGGCTGTTGATCTGTGTTCCAGAGTCTATAGTTTAGCCAAGAAGGTTAGTACTATAATGTTATGTATTTGTATAATGCCTCACTACGCTGATGGTTAGGGGGCTCCATTAGTTTTCACTGGACAGAAAGAGGTTTGTAATGTTGTTGAAAGGCTACAACTGGCTGTTGATAGATGTTCCAGAGTGTATACAGTCTAGCTAAGAAAGTTAGTGATATTTGTTATATGTTAGTATAATGCTTCGCTACACTGATAAACAAGTGGTTCTAATGGTGCACACTGGACAGATGGGAGCTGGTAGTGTTGTTAAGGGGCTTTAAGTGGCTGTAGATCTGTGGTCCAGAGTGTAGAACACAGAGTCCCTTCAATTTATTTATCATTGACGATATGCCTATTAGTATAATAGTCCCCCTTCAAGCGCCCGCGGGTAGCCAGTTTGAATCGACCGCCGCGGGGAGAAAGAGTCCTAGGTCATAAGGGCAACGCTAATTCTCTTATGGAAACGTCTTATGGTTGGGTACTCACTACGAAAAAACTTTCGAAAAAATAAAAAGGAAAAAATAAACTTAAAATGTGTTATATATAATGCTTTCCATCTCGGTGGATTTCTTGCATATTCTCTCCCTGACGCTGCTCCTTGAGCCACCATGTTTCCTCCTTCCACTCCCCGCGGCCATACCGAGCGGTGGTGCGCAGCCTGTGCTCCGCTTTATTCTTCGTTCGCTCTCTTCTAGTGAGTCCTTGCTCATTTGTATATATCTTGAGTTGTATTGAACAGGTTTTAGATTAGCTAGCACAGGCTACCCCATTGGTATGCCCGCAGGAAGTGTTAAAATAGGGTACTATTGTACAGACGCCACCATGTCCCCCAGGATCAGCGTCTCATGTATTAATGTTTTTTTGTTTTTATGCGTCTTAGTTCTTGCTCTTATCTACTAGTTAGGAGGCTACTATACCCGCAAGATTATGCTTCAGGCCGTCTCTAAGAGGCAGTTGCATTATAGTTTTTATAGCAGACGCACTAGTTCAAGGGTTGCCACACGTGGTGCGGAACCTTCTAGTGTCCGAGTTCTGTGTCTTCTCTCTCTCGTGGGACCTTCACCAGGGGCGGCTGCTGTGTGCGGCTGCGGTGTCTTCAGGAGGTAAGTTTACCAACCAAGATGATTACTACGAGCCTCGTGGCCAGCCTCAGTAGGGGTCTCCTTAGTGGGCTAGGGGTAATATGTTATTACAGTAAACTTCCGTTAATCCGAAGGGCAGCGGACCGGCCCTCGTTCGGATTAGTGGATTTTTCGGATTATCGGACTTTACCCCTATGAACCTGTGTATGACGAAAACATTGAGGCATTAGGCCACCCAAATGACACAATGGTGCACACACACATATCATATGTTCATGAAATCACTTCAAAAGTTTACCATTGTCATTGTAGCCTATTACCTACTTCAAAACATTCAGATTAATGGTCAAAGGAATCTGCTGCTATAAACGTCTTCTTCTTCTTCCGTCTACTAGCGAGTTTGTCTTGCTCTTGAAGATCAGATCAGATGTGGTTCGGGAAGTAATGCCTTAACAACGGCACTTCCCTGAGAGGTTCTTGTTTTTTTCATTTTGTGATTTTCCTTTTGTGACGTGCTCTGTTATATTATATTGTATTGAAAGCACCCTTGTCTTGTTGTCTTGAAAGCACCCTTGGGACGCTCCGATCACTGAACTATAAATAGTAGCGTATCGGAACGTCCAAAGGTGCGTTTTCAAGCTCAAGACTAATACGTCCAAAGGTGCGTTTTCAAGCTCAAGACTGAATGCGCTTGCAGAAAATGCGGTGCAAGCCAGTAGCGCATCGGAGCGTCCCAAGGATGCGTTCAAGAGCAAAACAAACTCTCTAGCAGACGATGTGGAAGAAGAATAAGAAGAAGGTGTTTACGTTTATATCAGTAGCTTCCTTTGACCATTAATCTGAATGTTTTGAAGTAGGTAATAGGCTACAATGACAATGGTAAACTTTTAAAGTGAATTCATGAACATATAATATGTGTGTGCTCCATTATGTGTCATTTGAGTGGCCTAATGCCTCAAAAAGGGGACTTTGGGACTTCTTGAAATTCGGACCATTGGGTGAATTCGGATTTGGCCTCAAATTGAAAAATTCGGACTATTGGGAGATTCGAATCATCGGTCGTCGGATTAACGGATTTTTACTGTATTAATATTATGTTACTATTGTAGCCCTAAGATGTATTCCTTGTGTTGCATGTAGTGATTATTTTACATGTTAACAAGGAACCAGGAGACGTCCTGTTGGTGTGGGGTTTTTGGGGGTGTCTGTCTTTCAATGATACGGCAACACCTTTGATAGTTTTGGTTGTTCTTTCCGGCGGACTATTCGGTGTAATCGCAGTTTACTCGGCGCGCAGGCGAGGAGAACGAACCAATGACCCTCGGAGTGGTGTGCTTTACCACTTACCTCCCGGCGGAAATGCTAATTCCTAAGGGAAGTATCTCGGCTCGCCAAGTGAACTCGCCCGACCGATAGCCTCACCGGTATGACTTCTACGCACAGCGCAACAGTCAAGTGTGACAATACTGTACTATCTATCTAGTCCAAATAGTAAATAGGATAGTACAAGGCTAGAGTTTTAATGGGCCAGTGACACTTAGTCACAGGTAAGCAGTTCAAACAAATTTAAATGGAAAAACTAAAGTTTTTCAGTCAGGCCCGGCGGAAGATTAGAGTAGCAGTGGCTATAGCTAATTTTCCGACGGACTTGTGGTAGGATGTGTAAAACCTTTCGGATTATCCTTATGAGCATTGATTCCTGGAAATTTTCTATTTCCAGATCACGAGCCGATCTCGGCGGGGGGGGGGGGTTTGTCCTTATCCATCATGCTTTTTACGCTATGCGCTACTCCTACCTGCTCTCTTTTACCAGTAATAGCACACAAACTAACTATGCGTGAGATGTGTAAAATGCCTCGACAGATCAAGAGGCATCTGGGTGTCTAAGAAATGCACCGTGTGCTCAGAAATGCGTACGGCGCTATTTGAGAAGAGAGATCATTCATGCCTACTGGCATTAAAGGAGATTATGAACTTGTATAATGTTTACGCAAAAGACGTTGCCCATAAGGCCTTGCAATATGATGATGAAGCGCTATGGGATTATCTTGTAATCAAATCTCCAAATGTAAAATTAACTCCGGCTAAGTCCACTCCTAAACCGAAAGCTAAGTCTAAAGTAGTTTCTAAATAGCTAGTGAGTAGCAGTGAGAGTAGTGACGACAGCACTGTGGCAACTTCCCCCCGGCCGCCCGAAACGAAGACGTTCACCTACACCCGGGACCCACTCGAGGTCCAGATCTAGGTCTCCACATAGACAGGCCCATCATTCTTCCGTCGAGACAACTAGGTCACTTAAACGACGGAAAGGGGACTCCGTAATTTCAACTCCCAAATCGGGGACAGGACATTCCAGTGCCCGCACGGATGAGACGGTGTCGCGGCAGGAGCCGCGGCCACTTGCCTCCGCCTCTACCTCCACAGGGCCTAACGTCCAATCTGGCAACACGGAGGTAGAGACGGAGGGAACTGAGTCGAATCCCAGGGATGTACCCAGGGTATCAATAAGTGAACCACAAGACTTTACGTTTGCCATCCCCAAACTGAAATTTAACGTACCTAGACAGGGGCCTTCAATAGTGTCTCAGAGGGTATTAGCGGAACAGTACCGAGGTTGTTCAACTAGTACACAGCATTGTTATGATAATTCCCAGGCTAGTGAGGTAATACCGGACTCCCAACCACCCGCGAATCAGGGACGGGGGTCTGGAGACAGTCAGAATCCTCACAGGTACAACCAATAGTTCAGGATCTGGATGCAGCGGAAAGACGTGATAATGTTGAAAAAATCCCATCGTCGGTCCCAGACTTAGCGTGGCCTTTAAACGTACAAGCAGAACCACGGCAACAAACGCCGGAAATTTTAGAACTACCGGATGAGATAGAGGAGGCTAATTTGTCTTCGGCACAACCGAACCCTCATGAAGAAGGGTCGGAAAGTTCAGGGTCTTCTAGAGACTCCCATAGTAAGTGTGTCACAATAGACTACCTCAATGAGTTATTACATAACGTGATGCGTCAGTATCTCCCTTCGTCTCAGGTACCTTTTACTACGTCGCCGGTGGCTCCCCCGGTAGAGTCAACTGTGCAGCCATTAGAACCAACTGGGGTTAGGTCTCCCAATAGCTCTTTCCCTATTAATGTCAACCCGGCGAATATCACGGCAAGTGGCACACCAGTGCCCGCCTCTTTGACTACCACAAACGTCCGTGTTATCACGGACGTTACCCCTCCCCCGCTAGATAGACTCCCACACAGGAGAGGCCCTATGCCTCTCTTGTATGGGCCAGATTGTTCATGGGTACCGGCTATTGCAAAAAACCCACATTTGGCACAAACAACTGTATCGGGGGAGCTGCCGGTCCCTAGTGACTGGACCATAGAAGTAAGCAAGAGTAAAAAGCTTAGAACTAAAGATGTGCAAGGTCAATTACTAGATGTTGCAATTAAGGCTATACCCTCTGTGTACTCCTCTGACTTCTTTGTTTACTCTTCTACTCCGGCGTTACCTCCTGCCACAACTCTTTGCTGATTGGACACGATCTGACGGCGTGAATGATATTAACTCTTTCACGCTTTTATAACACAGAGGTTGCCAGATTAGCAATAAGAAATAGAGTTCTCTCGCTCTTATAATTACCTCTCCAAAATTAGTTTTCTGTCCACAGCTAACTCAAAGACAACTGCAGAGGTTGAAGTAACTAAACTAAAGGTTTCTAAATACCCCTGATGGTAACAAAGGCTTTAACCCTTCCTCCCCGGGCTGTCTTACCCAATGACGGTCGCCCCTACCCGGGCTGTCTTACCCAATGACGGTCGCCCCTACCCGGGCGAAATGGCTGAAAAACGTCTAGGCCTAGGCTACCGTATTTATGTTTATTTTCACTGCTAGAACTTTCCCACTCATCTATAATCGTAGTGCGGTTTTCAATCTGTATTTTGGCATTGAGTAGAGCTCTGTAAGTCAACTGGTTCAGTTGTGATGACAATTTCAGTGGAGCCAATATTGCAGAGATGTTGCCAATATGGGGGCTTTTCAGACACTAATTTCGTCATGACGTCAGAACAATAACATTGAGGAGTCTTCTTGTTTTCGGAGGTGCAGTGACGAACGCTTGGGTTTGTTGACATACGTCGTATGCACGGCGTTCAGACCAAGCTTAATTAGGCTATTAAGCTCATGCCTTAGATAAGGCATACCGGGTAGCGGCCCTTCTTTCGTGCTGTCCTTACCTAAGGCAGACCGGGTAGGAAGGGTTAAAGTATCCCTAATAGGCTCAAAATCGCGTCATAAGCGTGAAAGGGTTAAATCACTCAACTCACTAACGCCGGAATTGGATACAATTCCAGTGCTCGATCAGAGTCACAATCCAGTCCTGCAGGTGGGGCAGATAGGTGTGGGCCCGTGGGGGGACTGGGAAGCTGAGGTGCAACAATTTGCAGCTACCATTACCTCTAAATCCTCCCACCAAATTCCTCAACAAACCCACTCATGGTTTTCATTACCCATTAATAAGGCAGGTGGGGTATCTCCTGCGCTGTTTGAATTCCTTTCGGCTCCCAAACTGTCTCTTTATGAACTACTGGACCCTTTTTCTACCCCACCTCCAGCCCACTTAGACAGAGATTTCAAATTGCGTAATAAAGCGTATAGACTTTTTTCACAATTCATCTTAAGTCGCCAAATTGCCCAGTCCCTCACTAGGACTATCTCAGCCATATCTGATCAGAATGTAATGAAGGCCACGGAACTGTCCCGGCGGCTGCTATTACAAAATTCCATACAGTCCCTAGGTGATATCAGAATAGCCATAATGGAGGCTGTCTGTGCACGCCAGGACTTAAGGGTGTACTTGGTAAAAAAGCTACTGGAAGACATTGGTCGCCGAGTAACTCTTTCCCCTGTATTAACTGCCTCATTACTAAACACAGACACATGGAGGGCAGTTTTCAATATGGTAGATAGCTTGAAGAAGAGTACCTCCCAGCCGAGGAAGGAGCATTTCAAGAAACCATACTCCAAACCAAAGAGTGGAGGTAAGTCGCAATCTACCGGTGCTAAACAGTCCTTTCGGGACCCCAAATCTCCCCAACATCAGGGAGGTACTCGGAACAAGCACAAACAGGGTAAACCATCAGGCAAGTGGGATAACAAAAGTAGGTCACAACACAAGCCTCATCAGGGAACGACCTCTGCCAAACCTAGTCAGCCGTCTACCTCCGCCCAGACACCACCAAAAAATTAGTCAGTCACACTCTCTCTCCCGGGGCCGATCAAAGGCGAGTTGGATTCTAAAATAGTACTGCCGGACAAACCCAGTCAAAAGACTGAGTCATTCCAAGCATGTCGCTGGGCCTGGCCTCGGCGAACTTGGGCACAGACAGTGGTAAGCAAGGGGATCACCTGGCGGTGGCTCCGGCGACCTCGTTTACGTCAGACTCGAGAATTCAATCATGTTTCTTTAGAGGTGGAGTCACTAGTCCAGGAAATGATCACCAAGCATGTCATTGTCCCGGTAGACCCAAATCCCCATGTTTTCACATCCAGACTTTTTCTAGTGCCAAAGAGGGACAGTGTGCAGATGCGACCAGTAGTAGATCTCTCGTATCTGAACACACACATTCACGACTTACCATTAAAAATGCTCACAGTGAATCAAATCAGGCTCACACTCCCGCCGCAAAGCTGGATGTGCTCACTAGACCTGCCGCAAAGCTGGATGTGCTTACTAGACCTGAAAGACGCCTACTGGACTGTCCCCATAAACAAACGGTTCCAAAGATTCCTCGTCTTGAGGATCAGGCAAAAGACTTATGTCTTTCAGAGATTACCATTCGGTTTGAACCTGGCACCAAGAATATTCACAAAATTAGTCCGGCAGGCCCTAATGCCAATGTTAGCTCAGGGGATCAAGGTGTTGTGGTACCTAGACGACTGGCTAGTGGTGGCAGAGTCAGAGAGTTTATGTCGGATCATGTCAAACAAGTTATAAATCATGTACAAACCCTAGGGTTCAAGGTCAACCTGGCAAAGTCGAACCTTGTCCCCACACGGGTGGTTCAGTGGATAGGGCTGGTCTGGGACACAGCCAATCTTACTCTCAGTCAGAGTGTGGACAACCGCAACACATTTCGCAGGAAACTGTTCCGATTTCTCCACAGTCTGAACACGACGAGAAGGACGTGGGAGTCTCTGATCGGTTCGCTCAACTTGATTCAACTAACTGTGAAGTTGGGCCAGTTGAAAGTGAAAAGATTAATCTTGGAAGGCAACAAATGTTTCCCACTCTTGCCGGAGGGAAAATTGTGGACCATTCCTCCATTAATTCACAACTTACTGTCGGTCTGGGCAAAGAAGGAAACATTACACTCAATAATGACGTGGGTTTCTCCCCCACCTACGGTATGGATAGACACAGATGCTTCAGGGACTGTAGGCTGGGGATATCAGTCGAACCTAGGCCACCAGGGTCAAGGTCTTTGGTCCCAAGACGAGAACTTTCATATCAACAAACAAAAACTTCTAGTCCCTTTGTTTTTCCTCCAAACTCAAGGCTCTTCTTTACAGGGAAAGTCAATAGCTTTTCGGATGGACAATTTGAACGCGGTACATTGCATTCAAAAGCAAGGGTCAACGAGGTCTCGAGAGTTACTAGATTTGTCAGAACAGATTTTTGCTCTAGCCGAGAAGCTGAGCATTCATCTTCATGAATCTTACCTCCCAGGCGTGGCGAACGTCTGGGCAGATGCTCTGTCCAGGAGACAGAGCACACAAGTAGAATGGGCATTAAAGCAAGACGTCTTCAACAAGAGGATTGCAGAGCCATACCGTCTACAAGTGGATCTATTTGCATCAGAAGGAAACCACAGACAAGCAAATATAACTCCAATATATGTGGAAATAAAGAAGACCCGCTAAATTATCGACCGGTATCCTTAACGAGTGTTATATGCAAGCTTTGTGAAAAGATTATTAGAAAAAGATGGGTGGGTATGTTGGAGGAGAGGGAAATAATTTCAAGCAAGCAGTTCGGGTTCAGAAAAGGTCATTCGTGTACCACAAATTTGTTGAGTTACTATGATAGGGTAATTGACATTGTACAAGGGAGGGAGGGGTGGGTAGATTGTATTTACTTAGATTTCAAGAAGGCATTTGATAAGGTGCCTCATAAGAGATTGTTGTGGAAGCTCAGGACTGTGGGGCGGGTTGAGGGAGTATTATTAAAGTGGATGGAAAACTATTTAATTGGGAGGGAAATGCGAACAGTAATAAAAGGAAAGTTCTCCTCGTGGAAAAGGGTAAAAAGCGGAGTGCCTCGAGGATCGGTGTTGGCCCCAATCATGTTTTTGGTTTTCATCAACGACCTTCAAATGGGAATAGGCTCATATTGAGGCATGCTATGCTTACAGGTACCTACCCGATAGCACTATCGTTAGTGAGTGCTGTACTGTATTTTATATATTATTTTGTAATAGTATAGATATCTTATCAATATTTGTATTTTTTACTATTGTTAATGTCTTGTCATGTTGCAAATTTGATTTTAAATAATATTTTGACATTTAACATGTAGTTTCTTTATTCATGCAGAGTTTAGTAAAATTTGCCAGAACGTCCCGGACTTCCCAAACTTGACTACTTCCTTTAACGTGACGATAGTGCGTTGTTATATGTGCGATTGGTTTGCTTGGGAAACAGATTAACTTGCTCATGTAGTGATGTACACCCTATGTGGTGGATTGTGTTCTTTTATTTAATAATTTTCATTTTAGTAAGCGTTGTTTCCACATAGCGATTTTGATAATTTAATTTGACTTTATATTGTCCTTGTCCCAATTTTGGTTTGTTTAGTTTGCAAGTTTTACATTTTAATTAATATGTCTATGTTTGCTGATGATGCAAAATTAATGAAGCATATTACAAGTAGGAGTAGTTGTGAAGAATTACAGAGAGACCTAGATAAATTATATGAGTGGAGTCAAACTTGGAAAATGGAATTCAACACGAGTAAGTGTCATGTTCTTGAGATGGGAAAAAGTAAATATAGACCTTCTTGGGAATATAAAATAGGAGAGGAAATAATTAGTAAAGCTGGGAAAGAAAAAGACCTAGGGGTAGTTATGGCAGATAGCTTGTCACCTGAACAGCATATAAATAACTGGTGAAACCTATGCAGTGTTGACTAACATGAGAATAGCTCTGAATTATTTAGATGAAGAGATGTTAGCAAAAATAATAGGGACAATAATACGACCAAGACTGGAGTATGCAGCAGTGGTGTGGTCTCCACACCTTATAAAACATAATAAAAAACTGGAAAGAGTTCAGAGAGTTGCCACTAAGATGATAGCTAGCCTTAGAGACCTGCCATATGAGGAGAGATTGGAGAGGCTAAAGCTGTCAACGCTGAGGGAGAGGAGAGAGAGAGGTGACATGATCATGATGTTTAAGTGTGTGAAGGGTTTTGAGAAGATCGATAAGGGAGATTTTGTGGTGAGGGACCAGGGGTCATGAATGTAAGTTGAGGAAAGTTGTATGTAAGTCTGATGTAAGAAAGTTCAGCTTCCCATATAGAAGCATTGATTGTTGGAATAAGTTGGATGGGGAGGTGGTGGGAGCAAGAAATATCCAAACTTTTAAAGCAAAATTGGATGAATGTAGAGAGAGAGACAGGACAACACGAGCTTAGGCTCAAATCCTGTATACTACAATTAGGTGAGTACAGACTCCCTCTCTTCCTAACCCGCCGGGAGCCTACCGCGGCGGGGGGTCCGAACACCTTGATGGAGGACTGGAACAAATGGAATTCCATCTTTCTTTTTCCGCCTCCAGACGCTTCACTCATGTGTCGAGTAGTTCACAAACTACGGGGTTACCGGGGCTTAGTCTCGATGATCTCGCCACTTTGGCCGGCTCAAGTGTGGTACCACCAATTGAAAACGTGGTGCGAGAACCCGGAGTCACTCCCGGTCTCGTACTTCCACTTCGAGACAATTGGCAACCTAAAGACCTCGCTGACTTTTGCCTTCTGGACATTCAAAATGCCAAATGGTTAACTCAGTATGGGGAGAGTTACAAATAAATTTCTTAATCAATACACTATGTCTACCAGGAGGCAATACCAATCTCATTGGAAAACGTTCACAACCTGGATAGTAGAAACGGCGCAAACAGACTCGTCAGTAGCTTTGATATTTAAATATTTAGATTATCTGTTTGAACAAAAGCGCTTTTCTGTAGTCACTAAAAAAACACTTGTCTGCCATTAGAAACTCCTTTCACAACCTAACTGGTCTATCCATACCACAGGCAGAGGAGAAAGGGTTCATGAGGGCATCTTTCAAACTGTGCCCACCACCACGTCAGCTAATGCCTACCTGCTCACAAGACAAAGCTTTGTCTTTACTTCACTCGCGCAAGTATAATCATGCGCCGGAGTTTGACTCATTATTAAAGAAGGCTGTGTTCCTTATGGCTTTAGCGACAGGAAACAGGGTATCTGAGTTGGCGGCGATGAGCAACGAACCAAATTGCCTCAGGTTTGGGAGACTGAATGAACACTTACAAATTGCTCCGTCTCTTACATTTATAGAAAAGAATGAACATTGTAATCATGTATTTACAGAATTTACAGTACCGGCACTCAAACGCGGACATACGCATCATATCTCGTGCCTAGTACAAGCTTTAATCAGATTTATGAGGGTGGCACAACCTCAACAACCAGGCTTTTTATGGGTCAACAATACAGGTACTCGCGTCACAAGAAGGAAATTAGCTTCTATATTCGTGGACGTCATTAGGGAAAGTAATCCCGGCGTAGTGGGCAGAGCCCACGACATCAGAAAGTGGGCTGTCTCTTTAGATTTTTACAAAAATGTTCAATTGATGACATACTTCCTTGATGCGATACCTGTCTGTGGCTCTGGATAAGCCAACACTAGCCTGTGTGGCATTACGGCAGCGGGTCTAGTTAGTCTATGTGCTATTACGATTTAGGTTTAATCTTAAGAGGTAAAAAAGGAGGGGGGGGGTGTAGGTAAGCCCATAAAGACCCCTAGAAGACCCCGCCGGATAATGTGATAAGATCACGAGCTGTGATACTTAATAAGTCGAGCTGGTTATACAGCTCTAAAATAATTTTTCTCTTTTTAAAAAAGATATCTATCATAGTTAACCCTCCAGACCCGGAAGGGCTCTTGAACGCCCATAAAAAACACACCCGAGCTACCCGGAAGGGCTCTTAAACACCCATGAGCTCAAAGCCAGTAAGCTTGGTGTGCGAGGCGTACGTCCAACACATGTAAACAACAGCCGGCTGGACCGACGCCCCGCATCTCCGGCCACAAGATGGAGTGCGTCGCTTGTTCGTGTGTGCCTGTATGTTATTGTTAAGTATCGAAAAGTAGTGTAAAGTGGCTGTTTTTGCCATAAAGTTATCTCCAATGAAATCATCATCACAACTGAACCAGTTGACTTAGAGAGCTCTACTTAACGCCATCCTACAGGTACAAAACACATCTACGCTTGGGGATGCGCGGGAATGCGGAAGCAAGCCAAATAACAAAGATGCGGTAGCCTAGGCGTAGACGTTTTTCGGCCAAAACCCCCGAATTTCGGGGAATATATATATATAATACATAGCCGGGGCTGGAGGGTTAAACTACCGTATATAGTATGAAGAAACTGTACAAATTATATGGGATGTACAAATAAGTTTTAAGGACAGAACACATACCCCTAGGATATATGTGTGTACTGTATTTAGTTGAACAAGGAATTTAAGTAAGTTCCTAAGCAACGATTGTGATGAACCTCAATGTGAGATTTCAGATGTACCTAATCGGTCAAATATAAGCAGACATTCTTTTAACCCGTTGAGCCCCGGCTAGTTATAATTTTTTGTTCACCCCAGTCCCAAGCCATTTTCACTTTTTTTTTTTTTTTTTTGCTAAAATGGAAGACAAGGATGAGAAATGAAAAAAAAAAATAAAAAAAAATCGCCTCGGATATTTTTTTTTTGGGGGGGGGGGAGCCTCAAAAAAATTTGTTGAGCCAAAATGGAAGAGAATGGTGAGAAATGAAGACAAAAATAAAAAAAAAATCGCCTCGGTCATTTGGGGGGCGGGGGGGGGGGGGGGGTCGAAAGTTAGTCTCCCCCGCATGACCACCCGCCCGGGAGCACTAGGGTGAAAACTGAGTATGGCATTGTACGGCATACATCCTAAGGAGTGTCTCACATAAATCTCAAGCCTCTAGCTCCCATACGACCGGAGTAATGAAGGTTCAAAGTGGCGGTGAACTAAGGGTGTAAAGTATCCCCACTAAGCCCACCACCACCGGCCGCGCGGCTGTCTTGGCCCGCTCACACCTACCGGCCCGGCTCCCACACACACTACGGTACCTCCCCCTCCTATTCTCCCGTCATTTCCTACCTTACGAGCCACGTAAATGATTTTAATATGCCGGACGCACGTGATGCGTCGCTGGGAGTTGGTGATAACAAACTGCCGACGCATCACGTGCGACGCTGGGTCTCAATGGATTAAGTAACGCACTGCTTTCTTTAAAAAAAAATTACTTATTATTGTACAGTCAGGACCCCCAATTCGCGAGAATAGGGGTGACAGGAGGCATCGCGTATTGTGAATTCGGGTATTGTGGAACTAACTTTAAATGGGAATAATTAGATTGGGTGACATCTCTCAATTATGGCCTATTTTCGAAATTTTTGGCCCTATTTTCGACATTTTTGGCTCTACAGTACAGTCTATATCTTATGTATAAGAAGAACAATGAATAAAAATATGAAACTATCCTTAAAATTAGTAGTAGATAGGCTAGGACTAGGACTAGGACCGTAGGACTTCACGATTTTCTCCAACTTCTCCCTCCCTAACCAAATCGTACGAACAGTTTACTCTGACAAGCCTATTGCACAGTTTCCTTCTCCTCTTTTCTTGCGAAACAACAATTCCACCTTCATTTTGTGTGTTATCTTCTTATATTGGCGTGGCATGGCGAAAAAAGTGGCAGGCACTACAAACGTTTGGTCACTCCGCACGGCTATGAGCGCTTGAGCGGGACTGTGGGAGGGAGGGAGGGAGGGTAAGCGGGAGGGAAGGCAGGCGTATGCCCGTCTTCTTCTTTTTTCAGAGCTACTCCTGGGCCTCGCGAAACGTAGACGTGCTCGCGTATCAAGCGGGAATAGCGGATTTGGCCCCTTCTTAGCTCTCGATTCGTGTATTGTGGTACCACCTCGCATAATTAATGCTTAATTAATTAATGTTATTTTCGAGGGGTAACTCGTGTATTAGGGTTTTCGCGAATTGTGGAATCGTGTATTGGGGGTCCTGACTGTATGTAAACAATAAAGACTTAAAATGTTATATGATTCTTTGTCTCTACCTATGGTACAGTCCATCCTCCAAATATGCGATCCTTGAAATTTGCGAGGGGGGGGGGGTCAAAATTGGAAAAAATATAATATTCCACATTTGCGAGGTCGATTTCACATGTGCGAACCAGCCCGTAGAATTATAAGGGAAATCCGCCATTTCCTCTTAATTTGCGAGCCCCTCATCCACATTTGCGAGGAAGAAGCGGCGGATGACAGGCGAGGCGGCTGTGTTGGCTGAGGAGGATGAGCGGGGTGGGGGAGAGAGCGGCGGTGAGGCCCAGTAGGGGAGCCTTGCCTCGCCTCGGAAGTCGGAACCCAAGCGTCAAGCCATTAATAGGCTTAAGGGGAGCGTCCGGTTCATACTCGTAATAGTGCTCAAAACGGCAATATTGCGCAACCCGATATATGGCATCATCACCCATCCCTCTGTCTTCAGTTAAAATCCTGAGGCAATATTCCGTCTGGAAGCATGTTATTTCTGGGCTAGTTTAAAGTTTTCGCGGGTCGCGGGTCGCGCAGACGCGTAGAAAATGCATTATGGGTTTCGGATCTGCAAAAAAAAAACTAAAACCATGAATTTTTGGTGAAAATATGACGTTCTTAGATATTTTGCCTAACAGTATCTGGTACTCAACCCGGGTAACAACGAAGGGTGTGGTGGTGGTGGAGGAGAAAGAGCAGTGTGGTCCAAGCCGCGAGAGAGGTAGGGTGCGGCTGGCCGGCTGGCTTGCAACAGCTCTCGTGCCTTAGTACCTCACGTAAGAAAGTTCACTTGTCGGCGCAGTTCTGACGTAACCAAACATGCTACAACAATGTTTCTGGTGTCATTGGAAAGGGCATGAAATTCTCTACAACTCCACGTCGCCATTTGTTTTTATTTCTTTCCCATTTCGACACAGCACCCCGAGACATTTGTCACCTAATTTGTACCTAATTTGTACCTAATTGTAAATGCCCTAATTCTACAATTAGATACAAAATGGAAAAAAGTATCAACATACAATTGAAACTACACCTATTGTTAGTACCCCCAATGCATTAAAACAATCAAGCAACAACATTTAAATGAGATTTTGATTTTACAAAAAGTCATAAATTTACACACCTAACTCAAAAAATAATTGTCCTAGAGAATTAAAATTTTGGAAATTTCTTAGTTGTTAGGTCCCCTATATGTGTACAAAATCTTATGAAATACAGACAAAATCCACTGACACGTTCTAGAGTAAAGGCCGGACGCTCCCCTTAACCCTCCAGCCCCGGGGGCTATAGCTTACAAACCTTCCTCTGTCGAATGGCGTTGAGTAAACAAAACTCTCTTACTTTTCTTAATTTTCTTGGTATATTTCCCAATTTATAAAATAACATTTTCGGCAATAATGGCAAGACAGAATAGTTACCCACTTTCTAAAATAATGTTTGGATTCATGTAAATAACGGTTAATTCGCGGGAAATAACCAGGCTCATCTTGGAGAGCGTTTAGTTTTCCGCCATCTTGATGACCCTGGAGTTGAAGTTGTATTTTTACCACCAAATACAACCTCCAAAATTCAGCCACTTGATCAAGAAGTTATAGCAAAGCCAAGTTGTTGTACTATAAATTCGTCCATGACAAGATGAGGAAGGAAGCTGACAAACAAAAAGAAATTAAAGAAATTGCTGAAATTGTGAGCAGTAACGAGAACGATACACCCCTCGCCGCCTCCCTCCGCCTCCACCGCTCCACACTTTCCACATCGCTCCACTTCTCCACTAGCAACCCCTGCTTTACCCCTCCTGGCCCGGGCTAGCTCTCACAATGACGGTGTGGGCTACCCGGGCGATCTGGCCGAAAAACGTCTAGGCCTAGGCTACCGTATTTGTGTTTAGTTTAACTGCTAAAAATTTCCCACGCATCTATAAATGTAGTGCGGTTTCCAATCTGTAGACTGGCGTTGAGTAGAGCTCTCTAAGTCAACTGGTTCAGTTGTGATGACGATTTCCGTGGAGCAAATTTTTCCGCGATGTTGACAATATCGGAGCTTTTCAGACACTAATTTCGTCTGACGTCACAACAATAACATTGATCCGACGTCTCCTTATTGTTTTCGGAGGTGCGGTGACGCAACGATCAGCTTTGTTTACATTCGTCGGACGCACAGCGTTCAGACCAAGCTGAATAGGCTTTCAAGCTTACGGATTTTAACATGCTGCCCGGGCTCCTGCCCATCTGCCGCGGTGTCCTTTTAACATGCTGCCCGGGCTGGAAGGGTTAATGACTATGTCTGTATGTATAAATGTGTCCCACAACCGATATAAATGTACTAACTAATAAGGAAATTCGGCGTGTGCCACCCATAAGCTACGTTGTTTGAAATTTGCGAATTTGAAATTTGCGAGGTCGCATGTCGCCCATTATCTCGCAAATATGGAGGATGGACTGTATTTGTTAGTGGTGATATTGTCACGAATTACCCCCTCCAGTCTTAGATATCAGGCATATCGTCAATGATGGAGGGGCCACTAATAAATTATTATTTTTTTTTTAAAAGACCTCCGTCTACGTATTGTGAAAAACCTGTTATCCTCCGGCAAATTGTGGGGTTGAGTGAGTGAAGGGGGGGACAGTGAATGAAGGAGGATACATGTTTTTCATAATACGTGTTGCTAGCCCCAAACGCGCGAGCAACTGTGGCTTTCAACCATCCGACACATCCCCTTTTATTTATGTGCATCACACATGTTACATACAAATAAAGTTTATGTTTTGTTTTACCCTACTGTGGAAAGACTACGGATACACCACTCCTGCCCGGGCCTCACACAGTGGCATGACCCAGTCCTGTCGAACTGAGCTCATGACGCTGGTGGCATTGCCCCGGAGGATAGCCATCCCTAGTCTTTGCTTGAGCCAGAGGGTTTCCCGGGGTTCTCCTGAAACTTCTCTGATTTTACGGCCTATTTCATTCACCATCTTAAGGGTGGTAGGGCCGAAGACTCCTGAAGTTTCGAATGCCAGGGGCTCGAACTGATGATTTCTGGCGATGGCTTGATATTTTTCTCGCTTTTTATTTTCTGCTATCCGGGCGGCTTCACCTGCTTCGTCGGCGTTTCTGGCGATGTTGGTTGTGGAGAAAGTGTCAACACATGTGGCATCCCACACGAAAGGCACCGGCCATTCTTGTAAGGGAAAGTGGTCATCCCATCTGGCCGTTTGCCGTCTTCTCTGTGAAGTCCATGTGGTTCGAGGATTGATGCACGGTTAGCACTCTGCAGGGCCCGTTTTATGACATCATTTAGTGCACAGTGTCTTGGCAGGCGGCCTGCGTTGTAATTACATGACAAGGCATGGTGACCTTGAGCATCCATCTCCCCACCACACTTGCAAGTGTGTGGGTGACAGACTGCCGCACCCACTCTGAGCGCGATGGCAACCCGGAGCGCTTCAGCATCCAAGTGAGTTCCAAGAGGTGGGATGGGGATGGCGTGTAACCACAAGCCACTCTCCGAACGGGCGGCTGCCTGGAGGCGTGCTTTTGCAACCTGGTCTGCATTGGTTAGGAGATTTTCTTGAGTTTTCTTCGCCGAGATGGTATCCCACGCTTTCTGCTTGCTCCTGGAGGTACCCTGAGGCTCCTCCTCTACTCCTGTACTTTCCTTCCAGGTGTTAATCGCTGCTGTTACGTCCCCATTAAGTGTCATTCCGGGTTGAGAAGAAAGGATGGACACTACAAGGTCGTTGGTCGCGATGAGGGAAGAGATAAAGGCTGGGGAGGCAATATCCGAGGCTCTCCGTATGCCCAAGCCCCCGAGGCGGACAGGAAGAGTGGCTTGTGTCCAGGCCCGTTCTTTAAATTCCACGTTGGTGATGCTGGTCACTGCTTCTCGGATTATGCTGTCTAATTCTTGGAGGCCACCATTGTTCGTGTAAGTCATCAATGTGCGCAGGAGGTATTGGAGTTTTGGGATGGAGAAACAGTTCTTGAGCAGGGCCAGAGCTGAGTGGGCATCGATGTGTATCAGGCGACTCACGAGACGTTGAAGCTCCTCCTTTTTAACTTGAAGTGCTGGTGGGATTGCTGCCAGAGTTAGTGGGGAACCTAATAGGGTTTGCTGGTGCTCCTGAAGGATCTTTACATTTGGCAATATGCCTCGAAACGTCTCTTCTCCTTGTTCACATGTGTGGTTGAGGAGGACAAGTTCACATTTGGTGTCATTTATCACTAGCCCAGCCTGGCCGAGGTCAGTTACGATGTTATTTAGGTCGGTTAGAACGTTCTCTACTGACCCAGCCAAGGTTGCATCGTCCAGGTACCATACATTCAGTTCTGACCTTACTTTGTTAGTTGCTGCATCCACCCCTATTGAGAAAAGAGCAGGACCACCTGGATCTCCCTGCTGAAACCCGGTCGCTGATGGGATTACCGTCTCGCCAAAAATCAGGATTGAAGGTTTGGAATAAGCCTGCCAAAGTAGGGGGTATAGAGTGGGGATGTGTTCTTGAGCTGCACGGAGGAAGACATCCCTGCGAATGCTGTTGAATGCGTTCTGCATGTCAATCTTTAGAAGCACTCGTTTTTCTTGGGCTTTGCTGAGGTAGGTGCGGGTTGCATGTACAGCAGCTTCACACCCCCCTGGAGTTCCGAAACCTAGTTGAACTGGTCTTAAGTGTTGACCTAGGCCATTCGAGAGTGGTTTCAAACCCACCTTTGTGGCAAGGCGGCGGAAGGTGTTCCCTACTGCTATTGGGCGCACACCGCCATCTTTTTTTGCCAGTGCACAGAGTGATGCCCCAAAAAATAGGGGTGTGGCACAGTCGGGTACTTCCCCTTTTAAAACCATGTTGATGAATTTGGTGAGGGTTTCCAAGAGTGCCTCCCCAGCAGCTCCTAGGTTTGAGTCCCGGAGGGAAGAAGGAAAACCTAATATTTAGTAGTGGCCCCGAAATCATTGACGATGTAGGGCCCTCCCTGCCATCCCCTTCCCATTTGTTTGATGTCTTGAGTTAGTCATAATATGTCATTGAAGGAGGAAACATGGCGGCTCAAGGAGCAGCGTCAGGGAGAGAATACGCAAGAAATCCACCGAGATGGAAAGCATTATATATTGGGAGGTTTGACACTCCCAATACCAAAGAAGAAAACCTTCTATTTGGTAGGTAACCTCGGAGTATCCAACGTAGAGCTATATACCTATCGTATAATTCCGTTCCGCTCTGGAGCGGACAATTATCGTAATCACTAGCGCGATTAAATCGATAACATCTAGAGTAGCACCTTACTCTCTCTACTAGGTACGTTGTACACACTCTTGAGGCTACTATTTTAAAGGAAATGAAAATATTGATGAGAAAGAAAAGAGAAAATTGCAGAACATGTTCATCCTATCTGGCTCCTTAAGCCGTTGTCACGGGTCCACCGCACAACCCGACAGGGTTCATTAGATCATCCAGGTATCAAGTTAATTAGACAAGATTGGATGGGCAGGGGTACGGCGTGAGGGCGGGATACTATGACGTTGGATACTCCGAGGCTACCTACCAAATAGAAGGTTTTCCTTCTTTGGTATTGGGAGAGTGTCAAACCTCCCAATTTAGTAGTAGCCTCTACGTCTCCAACGTAGAGCTAGAGTAACAAATCGGAGGCGGACATCCAAGCGAAAAAACACAAACTTAGCCCTTAGGAAATATCAGGACAATGGAAAGACTGACTTAAACAAGAGAGTTTATATAAAGAGTGTACAGACAGGTGCATATCAAGAGAGGTCAAGTACAGTCAAGTCTTATTCCATGAGATAACTTAGCCGAAGACAAAGAATGATGCAGTTCATAATGATGAATATAAAGTCCAGGATGCCCCCCTCCTTCCGGAAGAAAGCAGGACGACCCATACTGGAACGAGTAAATACCGGCATACGCCGAATATGAGTACCGTACAGGATGTGACGAGAAACTACATGAGCAGTGTCAGTGACGAGCACTAAAAGCCATATGAGAAAAGTTCAGTGGCATGAGGACAAGACATACCGAAAGAATGTAGTATTCTTAAGACTAGAAAGTATCACAAAAGCTTAGCCCAGTTATTAATCTTTAACATAGGTGCAAGTATGGGTATAGTGCAATACCCTTCCCCCCCCCCCAATAAGGAAGGACAGGACAGGAGAAGGACAAGAGACAGAAGGAACCCCGCAGGTAGACCCTGAGGGAACCTGCAGGCCCAACGCACTACAAGGACGCCCCGGTCTGTCGGTGGACAACGACAGAGAGGAGGAGACAAACGTGGTGGGGGAAGACCAAAGCCCTGGGTCGGCAAAGTCCGGGCGAGAAAAAGCAAGTAAAACCTGAATGGAGCAGCGTACGAACAGACGGCAAGAGCTGTGCCCTGAACGTACGGGTTACTGGCCCGAAGAACCCGACACAGGTGAAGTCCCACAGCACGGCGATCAAGCCTCCTATCGGACGTAGGCGCCACCTGTAATGTCAACCCCGACACTGGCCTGGCCGAGTACACATACGGATGCAGGGTTTGAACCGGGCAGAACGGACGATGAACCCTACCACGTGTGGAAGCCGGTACAGGAAAGGCCGAAAACAGGAGTGTCGCGTACGGTTGTAGCCACAAAACGAACAGACGGAGCCAAAGTAACTGACCCAAGGAACGGGAGAAAACGGAAGCAATGCCGGGTCTTAGCCATGGCAGCTATCTCCGAGACGCCGTCACCCGCCGCCAAAGCCAGAAGGAACAGTGTCATGGCATGGAAGTGTTCAGGCGCGGGGTAAATAGCGTAAGAGGCAGACGAGAGCCTCCACCAGAGACCACTGAGGAGGAATCTGACGTGGGGTAGGCCTATGTCCAAAGCAGGCCCGCATGAGGAAATCCAACGCCCTGTGAGGAACGACCAACCCCGTGGATGACTCAAACGGTACCCAAATGGCCAACAGGCGGGTCCTAAGTGTGGTGCATATGTTGGGACGCATTTCAAAAATAACCAAATGAGGTAGGGAAACACGAACGCCACCGACAGGCGTGTCCGTGACGTGTTGGTCATCCCAGAAGGAAAACCGTGCCAGTGAGAGACGGAAGTCTGCCACTGAGAATGTGGCCAGTGGAGAGGAGTTGACAGTCAAAGAACGACTAAACGTCGGCAGCCACCCTGCCTCACAAACATCCACGATGTGAAGGCCAACGAGGGCCCGAGGCCACCAATCGATCTCAAGTGGAAATCGGGGAACGATAGGGGAACAGGACTCCACCGCCACAGCTGAGCGGACCAGGCGTGGGCCGTCCAGAGGGAAGTGAACAACCAAACAAAGTTCATTTACCCACTCAGCCTGCGGAGGACTTTGCACATCAAAAAGGGCGTCGGGTGGCGGAAACACATCGAATACGGTGTGTTGGAAAGACCAAACTACCCGGGTGCTCTGTCCCATCGACAGAGCAACCGCCCATAGGTCGGCAGTCCCGGGTAGGCAGGGTACACGCAGTGTGACGGTGGAAAGGCGTGCGTGGCAAAACAGGTACCCCGTCAGGTCCTGAAGAACGAAAAGACTACGCAGTCACCCGACTCAGGGTGACAGGCGTGCTCGACCTGTCCCAGTCGAGGCCCGCCCACGGCACATCTTGCGACGGTGGAAGGCAGGACTCGGGAACGGCGACTAGGAATCCGAACCGAGGAACAAGGAGAGTGGCGTGCACACAGTGTGCGGGAGAGTTCGCAGAGAAGATCCCACCCACCAAGGAAAAGATGAGCGGACGACCCCGAGTGAACAGGAGAGGCAAGGCCAGTCCGACGAGGGTCGTAAAGACACGAGGGGTGACATGGAGACTGAAGGGTAAACCGCCGAACGTGACATAATGAGAGTCATCAATACGAGGCACGACAGGTCGACCACCGGTCACAACACCTCGCTGTACGTCACGGAGACCAGAAAGACATGCGACAGGAAGTCCCGCTGGTGAGGCGAGACTACCCGAATAATCCCATGGACAGAATAACAGAGGCGACGTCTGGGGAAACAGGCCGAGGACACGCAGGGCGCCGGAGCGGAAACGTGGACTGGCACCCCGAGGACAGACCCCGCCGTATTGCCCGGCGTGCCCACGAACGGCGAAGCGAAACCGAGAATGGGGACGCAAGAGCCAGTAGGGGCCCCGAGTCTGGCGGCCTCGTTACGAGCCGGCCTGCCGACCCCAACGAAGAGGAAGCGGTTGAGGAGGGTCGGGACATCCCAGGCGGACGGGGAGCGAAGAGCCCCGCAGCAGCAAAGAGGGAAGACCCCCTGCCATGCAGGAGCAGAGAAGAGCCCCTCCGGAGGGAGCACAGAAAGCAACAGCGAAGTGCAGACCTCAGCCGGCGCCAGTTTACTGAAGGAAAACCACAGAGACTGGCGACAACGCGCAGCCTCATGGAAGGGACACTGCATGAAGCCGACAGAGGCGAGCCGCAGTTGCAGACGCCCGAATTGGGCCCCACCCTTCCCGAGCACCCTAGTCGGTGGGGCTACAATAAGCCTGAGGGGAAGCCGAGCTAGGTGCAGACGCTCGAAGAGGGTGGAGAGCATGCGAGCAGTGCGCCGCCAGGGCTTGTGAACACGTTCCAGGGCACCCTTCTCTGGCGGCGTGAAGGAACGTGGCATACGTTCAGAAAGATAACGTAGGGGCAAAGAACCAGGCCCAAAATGGAGGTGAAACCCCGGATGAAGGCACGACGAGGCTCGACACGGAGGAGCAGCCGACAGGAGGGAGTGGTGAAGAACCCATCTCCGACCGAACCCCGAAGTTGACGCCCTCCGTCAGCCACAAGGAACAGTAAAAGAGAAACTATGGAATGACACTACTGAAACTCATACGACGCCGACAGAGTGGGCACGTCGACATGTACGTCGTGTTGAGGAAAGGCTTCGAGCTGTACCTGCCAACTCGCAGGCACCGGGCGCACTCCTTGTGCATGGGTAAGAGCTCGTTCCGGGAGGGATGCCGCCACGTGCCCCCACGAGGACGGCTTCCCGTAAAGGGAAGGGAAGTGACGTCCGTTAGGGACCGGAAACGTCCCGAGGGACGGAACGTGGACAGGCCGACCAACCAGCCCCAGGCTACACGCAGGGAGCATGACTAAAGAAGTCGATGCCGCCTGGGAGCGCGTGGGAGGATGGACAACCGGAGCAGCAACCACAGGTAGAGCAGGTTACGTAGGCAAGAACACCGCCCAGTACGGAAGCACGCCCGGGGACCGTACAGGGGAAGAGACAGGGCGGAGTGGAGCCGTAGACCGTCGGCGACGTTGTGAAGGAGAGCGGCGTCCTCGGAAACAGTAGGGACGTCCGAACGAGGCACCAGGGGAAAAGCATTCAGGCACCAGGGAGACAGCAGAGGAAAGGGGAAGCATGGCACGCACACCTTCGTTGAGGAAGCGCGGAAACCGTCGGAGGCGGTCCGTGACAGAGAGAGCGAAACCCCGAACATGGAGCGCAGAGGCGAGACCTTGCCTCTACAGCGTCCGGGAACGTAGGACGAGACCCAAAGGTCAAGATCGACGAGACACGGTCTACACCTCCGAGGGTTAAACCCATCGCTGTTGGAGCACGAGACATGGGCAGGACTCTCCATGTCCCAACGGGCATGGTAGGACGGGAACCCCCACGGTGTGCGCAGGGAGGAAAGGACATCCTCACAGCAACCGGAAAGGAAAAAGATACCGATGGCCCATGGAGGAAGCGCCCCAGGCAGAGCAGGGGAGGAAAGCAGGCGGGCCACAAAGTTACCACAGGTAAATAGGAGGGACGGCAGGAGACCGTCCCAAGAATACCGCCATGTACATAAGCATGGGGCGGATGGAGGCAAAACTGGTCAGCGGTGGCCTCCTGAGCCGTGGGTGGAGCCACATGGATGGCCCGAACCGGACAGAGGAGTCGGAGATCGGCGGCGGGATGGTGAAGGAGAGCGACGACCCACTTTCGATACGGAGTCCTCGGAAACAGCCAGGACGCCCGAACGAGGCACTCGGAGGAAAGGCGATCTGGCGCCTTGAAGACTTCCGACGCGCACGCCTATGGCGTGCGCAGGGAGGAAGGGACATCCACATCGCAATTGGAAAGTAAAAGATCCTGATGTCCCATGTATGAAGCACAGGAAATGTGTGCAAACACAATATTGGGAACAAACCCTTGAATCCTTGATAGGAGAGTACCCCTTCCCCTGTTGAGGCAGGGAAGGACGAAAAAGGGGGGGCCCTTCGAAACAGGCACGAGGGCAGAAAAACGCACAAAAGTGGTCACTACACCCTGCAAATGGAGCACCTTTCATGAAAGTGAGGATCCCCCCCCCCCCTTGTGCGTGGTGAGGGGTGAAGAGGGACCCCCCATGCTGAGGGTCAGGGAGAGACCAGGCGAACCAGCAAGTGCAAAGAACCCCGTGCAAGTCCCGAGAAGGAAGGTATGAAAAGCTGTATAAATGAAGAGGATATGATGAAAAGGAGAAGTCCGGGAACTACTGCAACCGAGTCCCTATACAGAGGCAAAGCAAAGCACCCTAGCACCGACCCAGAGAAGAGTGGACCAGAACGGGCCGCTCCGCTCGGGGGCGGAAATCCGCTCTGGAGCGGAATGTAGGATGGGTGGAACTCACCACCCGGTGAGGAACCCGTGGCGAGAGCAGAGCGAAGTAGACATACTACACTGGAACAATAAGAAAAAAAAAATGTGAAGACCCCGTGTAGGCCATGGGAAGGCATGCATGTATGTCATCGACAGTAACAAGAAGAAAGCCTGTTTGTAAGCACCATGAAAATAAAGGCCATGGCAAAGCACGCATGTATGTCATTGGCAGAGACAAGACGAAAGCCTGGTCGGAAGCACCACGAAAAAACCACTGAAAGTCGATGAAGCCTTAAGAAGAAGGCCAAAGAGTGCCCCCGAAATGGGAGGCCAGGCAGGAGTATCAGGCATGAGGACATGCACAAAATAAAGATCAGAGATCCCAGAATAGGCTACAGGCACCAGGTCAGGGAGTACCCGGTAGCCTAAAAGCTCTCACTAGGCCTGGAGACTGGAGTCCCGCCCAATGAAGGAGAGTGCCCCCCCCCCCCCAATTCCCCCTGAAAGTGAAAGCTGAAGTGAACCCTCCAAAAGGAGGATCAGGAAGGCCATAGGGGAACTAGCAACAGGCCAAAGAGCCCCAAACCCCAGGTCAGAAAAAAACAAGGGGTAGGCTCAACCCTCCAAAGAACTGAAGGAAACCCCACCCCAAAACATAATGGAGACCGATACCGTAAGGCCGGTACCAGTGAAGAGGTCCTGTAGGTCAGAAAGCACAGCCTGGGAAAAAGGAGCATTAAAATATGTCTTAATGGAAGTGCAGGACGACCAGTCGAGGCCGAAACCGAGTCAAGATGAGCGTGTCCGTAAACGGGGATGTCCGATCTAGAGCGGAAAAAACCCCGACATCGAGCGGGAACGCCTGCGTTCCCAGGCGGGAGCAACAATCCCGCCCCAGAGCGGAGGAGCCGGAAACGGACTCCCCCGTCCTGGAGCGGGAAGTGGCATGAGAAGGCAGGGAAGCGACATGCCCGGTCCAGAGCGGAGGAGCCGTAGATAGACACCCCCGCCCAGGAACGGGACGCGGTAATAGACGAGAGCAGCACCGAAGGTGGAAG
This sequence comes from Paralithodes platypus, assembly GCA_032716605.1. NCBI lineage: Eukaryota > Metazoa > Arthropoda > Malacostraca > Decapoda > Lithodidae > Paralithodes > Paralithodes platypus. The sequence continues at coordinate 18,241,667 of CM064570.1, read as the reverse complement.
GCAAGAATGCACAAAAGAAGGCCCATCCTAGAGCGGAGAGGCCCCGAGGGGCTCCGCTGGAAGCCGAGGACCCCTAAGGGAGCCAGGCCAGTCACAACAGACGCGGAAGAGTCCGTGGGTATCAAGCAGCAACAAAAACAAACCTCCGATATAGAACGGGTAAGTCCCGGTCCAGAGCGGAGGTGCCAGGAGGCGACCATGCGACCGTAAAGGAAGGCCCCGACCTAGAGCGGGAAGTACCCGACCCAGGGCGGTAACCCAACAGAACGTCGCAGCAAGGCCTGTGGCACAAAAGACAGTGAAAGCCATCCCTTCCAAAAAAGGGGGGGTCCAAAGGGAACCCCACCAAAACACAACAGGCACGGGAGAGCCAGTGGGTAAGCAGACACTACCGAAGGGGACAGAGACAGAAGAAAAACTGTCAGCAAAACACATCAGAACGGGCTATGTCCGCGGTTTCGGGGAGAACCAGGAAGACAGAGCACCGGGACCGTCAAACAACACAAGCACGAATGCCAGAATGAGGTTACCACAGTGTTGAAAACCAAAGCGGCCCCCCCCCCCCCCACCCCCCTAGGCTAGGCCAAAAAACGGCAAGCAGTCGAAACGGTACGAGTGTCAGGAATATATGAAAATACAGGGTGCACGAGTTACCGGCCCCTTGAGGAAGGGAAGCAACCAGCAGCAGGGAACAAAGCACAGGGGACGACACTAAAAGGGACGGAAACTAAAGTCGCCCCCCCCCCCCCCCACTAGGCTAGGCTAAAAACAAAAGTTAGCCTATATGGCACTTGAGCCAGTAATATAAGAAATTACAGGGAGCCACTAGGTACCGTACCCTTGATGAGGGAAGCAACAACAGATCGTAGCGACAGGAAGACAGAGCACTGGGGCCACCGATCAATACAGGGGCATTTACGCCAGATTGAGGAGGCCACAGAGTTGTACACCAAACGCCCCCCTTCTAAGCTAGGCTAAAAAAGTTAGCCTAATCGGTACTAGAGTCAGATTAATAATGAATTGGAACAGGCTAGGTGAAAAAACGGAAGTTAGCCTTTCGGTACCAGAGCCAGTAATATATGAAATTACAGGGAGTTACCAGTTACTGTACCCTTGATGAGGGTAAGCAACAAGTCACCGAAGTGTCAGGTAGACAGAGCACTGGGGCCGTAATATCAATACAGGGTCAGAGTATGCCAGATTGAGGAGGCCGAAGAGTCGCAGTCTAAACCAAAACGCCCCCCATCAAGGCTAGGCTAAAAACGGAAGTTAGCCTAATCGGTTCTGGAGCCAGTAATATATGAAATTACAAGGCGCCACCAGTTACTGTACCCTTGATGAGGGATATAATCAATACCGTAGGAGGGGCAGTAGACAGAACAAAAACTGTCAGACAAAAACTCATCAGAACAGGCTACGTCTGCAGTTTTGTGGGACTGTATCCATGGAGACACAGCACTGGGTCCGTCAATCAAAAAGTGAGCATAGTATGCCAGATTGAGTTTGCCACCCCCCCCCCCCCTAGGCTAGGCCAAAACTCGGAAGGTAGCCTATTCGGTACTTGAGGCAGTACTACAGTCGACGCTCCATTTAACAGACGTCGATTTAACGGATTTTGGATTTAACGGACTCCAGCTGGTAAATTAGGCCTCTAAAATCAACCAACATTTTTAGACATATTGAGTCTACACACAGGTATCGAGTCTACACACACTCAGATGTAACATATAAACTAAACACTATGGTACACAATGCTAATATAATTGCCCAATAATGTATATAATGCTTATTGTTTGGCATTATGAGTATTGTACATATCAGTAATGGGCGAAATTGTAACTATCCTGGAGACGCCATTTGCAATGTTTACGTTTTGGCCTGACGCTACGGTACAACGGTCCGGTACACTGAACTTTCGGTACAGTAACAATATCATCACCTTTTCTTTTTTTTTATTTCGTAGGCTACAAATTTGCATCCACATAATATGGTATTATTGGGTATTATTGTAATAAATAAAACACACTTTGATATTGCTTTATATTTATCCCATAAAATATTACGAACTATGAATACTTTGGTAGTATCCAAAATAGTAGGCTACAGTATTGCGTACCAAAACAGGCCCTGCACCGTATTGTTTGACTGAACAGGGACGACAAAATGTAAACATTGCAAATGGCGTCTCCAGGATAGGGTTTATTTACAATTTCGCCCATTACTGATATGTACAATACTCATAATGCCAAACAATAAGCATTATATACATTATTGGGCAATTATATTAGCATTGTGTACCATAGTATGTAAATAAGGTAAGAAAAACCGAATTTTTGTCATTTTATTAATGAATAGGCTAGGGCCTAACCACTTTTCAGAGGTCATTTGCACTTAACGGACTTTTGCACTTAACGGACTTCGCTTCCCCCCTAAAAGTTCGTTAAATGGAGGGCTGACTGTATATGAAATTACTAGGCGCACTAGTTCCTGCACTCTTGAAGAGAGGCAGCAACAAGTAAAAAGACCACCAAAAGGGATCGGCCCTACAAGGGTCAGCGCCCCCCTTCCAACCAACTAGAAGGGCACAAGTAAGCCTAGGCCGAATTTCACGAAAAGAAAAGCAAAAATAAAGGCAGTGACAAAAAACTATAATGACAAGAAGCTTACTAAAGACAAAACTAATGCCACCACAAGTGAAATGAATACAAAAGGCAAAGCCTAAATGAACGAGGGTCGCCCAAGCGGCGACGCATGCGCAGATGGCAAAAAATGAAGTAACCTCCAGTTTCGATGCTACACTCCAAGAAAAACAAATTTGAGCCCATTTTTTAGTGTGCCTACAGCACGTATCATCTGTCTAGAAACACAGGTACCTTAAATAAGGCCCACAACTCCCCCAAAGGGGAGGTGACAGGAGTGGTAGGCACAAAAACAGAGCACCAGAAAAAGTGTGTGCGTCATAGAGTGTAGCGCGAAAAGGAAGATCTAATGAACCCGGTCGGGTTGTGCGGTGGACCCGTAACACCCGCTTGAAGGGGGACTATTATAATAATAGGCATATCGTCAATGATTTCGGGGCCACTACTAAATATTAGGTTTTCCTTCTTCCCTCCGGGACTCAAACCTATATTTTAGTCATAATTATTAGATTCGTGTTACTGTCCTGATAGCGTAATGGTTAGTGCGCGGAATTTTGGTGTGAGTATCCTAGGTTCAAATTAATGGAGTACAGTACCACATTTCAATTGTCAATTCAAAAAATGTATTGTCGTAAACAAATTTACATATATATATATATATACAATGGTTACAACATGATTCATAATGGTATTCATTAGTTTCATTTATTTGTAAGTCGATTGGTGATAATATAAATATAAAAAGTTAAATTTATGTTCTATAGTGCCTTAATGCCCCTGGAGGTGATAAAATGGCCCAAACAATGCAACTTCACTCAAATTGTCTTTTATTCCCTCTCATACTCAATCAAGTCCCAAAACAACACTAGTTCTACACCCTGCCGTACATGACCAACATATTGAAGCGACAAGTGGTGTTGCCAGGTTACAACTGTCTGTACAATTGTGTCCTAGGGTCATTCATGGTCATACTTTGACAATGTATCATCAACACTATCTGGTGCGATGTCTTGGGGGTTATTAATAGTTTGTTTAATTATTATTGAGGGTTTTCATTGATCCCAGCCATTTTCGAGCAATTTAGTGTTCGCCAGACCCTCTTCAAGCTAATTATGTACATTTTGGGGTAGAAAATTTCCCGGCTAAAGGTTAAATTTTCCTGAACTGCAGGTTCGTTATTACTCGCTCAGAAAAAATTGACACCTGATTTTGTTTTGTTTTATGTGTATGAAGGAGACAAAATGCAATGCTGCAAGTGCACCCTATTATGGGGGTGAAGTGTCTTATAATCTCCAAACAAATTAAGTAGAAGTGAGAGGCTCCAAAAATGATTCACCTTGCACCAGCTAGGGTTAAGGGAGCATTGGTATTACAAGTATTAGTATAAAGTGAGATACATTACCATGAACATTTTTCAACATTGTTATTTTCCTCCATTACAGACATTGTTGGAGCATGTTGAAGACACATTACGAGAAGAGAACTCAGCACAGTCCTGACAAGAGAATTAGGTGGTTTTGTAGAATTAGCCATTGTAATAAATATATAAAAATGATACGGTAAATATTTGTGAATAATGATCCTCACTCAGAGTACATAGCAGTTCATTCTCTACTTTTGTATCACTCGTAATGGAGGGACACAGGATTCATATTGGTCACAAGGTTTTGTTTTTCTCTCTTTGGAACCTAATATGAGAATGGTGAGATGGATGTTTGGTGTTTATCCCCAAAATATGGTAGCTAATGAGAAACTAAGAAGCCGGATCGGTATCAAGAGTACAGTACTGTACTAACGGATAAATGTGTACAGTACGAGCAGGCTTGGATGGTTTAGGCATGGGGAGAGGATGGATCATGTAAATTGGTTGAAGAGTTGTAACTGTGAATGTGGTGGGAGCTGCATGGAGGGTAGAGAAAGTCGTACAACCTGATCTCTAATAATTGACAAGTGAGGCAGCTCAAAATAAGGCTGCCTGGAACTCTACCATGAGAAACCTTATGTGGACCACTCAGTCTTTGAAATTTTGTATGTAGATATACAGTAAACCCTCGCTATCTCGGACCTCTAATTCTCGGAAACCCGTACTAGCCGGACTGGCTACGGCCTCTCGGACACGTACTTCCGTATGACGGACATTTCCGTCATCGTTCCGACAGTGTCCGACGTTGTCGGATGACGCGCTCACTTCACCGGACAATAAGGATGAATATCCGACAAACAGAAGGGACGTCCGATGCCATCTACATCTGGGGCCCAAGCGTCGGAGCTAGGAGCGTCAGTCCGCACCAAGCTCTGTTGTGTTACACATAGATGCGTGCATTTATCAAGTTCGCCATGCCTCCCAAGGATAAGCCTAAGCGTAAGGTGACCTCTATATCACTCGAAACTAAGCTTCAGATGTTGAAGGACCTTGACAGTGAGGTGGAGAAGGACATTGAGGTGGAGAAGAACAGTGAGGTGGAGAAGGACAGTGAGGTGGAGAAGGACATTGAGGTGGAGGTGGGGGTGAAAAGGGGATGCTGCAGTAATTAATGCAGTGTTGGGGAGGAGGGAGAGGGGAGGGGGGACATCAAGACTACAGACAAGATCAATGAAGGGGTAAGTGTAATGTAGCCTACTGTACTGTGTTTTGTATTACAGATTATAGGGTTCGAATAGGGTTGTCTTAGTTTTCTAGGTTGATGCGGATGTCTCTCTTGAGGTTGGATTTTTTCCGTAGTCTCCGATTTCATTGTTGCCTCGGACATACATTGGTTAGGTCGGATTTTATCCTCTGTTAGGTCGGACACAAGCCGGACTCCGGACATCTCGGATTTTCGGACATTTCGGACTGGGTCTCCCCCCAGTTAGTCCGAAATGGCGAGGGTCTACTGTATTACACTAAAGTTTATCCTTTCATCTTTGTCAAAACTTCTCATATCCCAAGAAGTATAACATAATATTCCTATGCTGCTGAAAGTAACTATTGAGATTATGTAGTAAAATACAAATCCATTTATAAAACAATACTATTTCTTTGAACATCTTTAAATAGCATCTTACACAGTTTTTATGAATATCAGTATTATATCCTTTATTACTCAATGCTGATACTTTTCTTATTACTCCGTCATAGTACAGTATATAATTTGAAAATTATAATGCACAAAAACAAATTCCAAAATATTACTACATTGACTCTTTCTAACAATCATCCTTTTACAAAAAGAACTGTATTACTAAACATCTACAGTACAGTCGACCCTCGATTTAACGGACCTCGATACAACGGATTTCGGATTTAACAGACACTGTCCGTAGCCGGACAGTAACGGACAAATGTCCTTTACTGTAAAAATGTGTCCGTTAGTTGGCGGGCACATATTAGTTAAAGGTAAGAAAAACAATTTTGTTTGTATCACTGAATTGTTTTATTCTCTTTTATCTAATTAGGTTAAACTTATACATAGAAAGTTTAAAATCTTTATTATTTTGGCATATTTGGGCAAAAATAGAAGTCCGGAGGAACTCTTCCAGTAACGGACAAGCTTCCCCCCTTATTAGTCTGTTAAATCGAGGGTCGACTGTATATACTGTATATTCACTTGGTAATAAAATGAATAAAATCAACCTCCTCTTATGTAATGTATAACAGTACAGTACTGTACTAACATCCACCCTGGTACTACTCTCCTTGTCGCGGTTGGGGGGCTTCGGAGCGGAGCTTGATGGGGGATGATTGTGGTCATTTCCCTTCCTCTCCCCTCGAGCGTTCGTTGTCTGCTTGACTTAATTTTAAGTACAATAGTTTTTCTTTCCTCTTTCTATGTTTTTCCCCTTCTATTCTTATTCTGTTCCATTTGGTTGTCCTCGGGCAACCTATATCACATGCCTCCCTGGCCTGGCTAGGTATTAGGCTCCTGACCTGATTTGTATCTTCTCGAGCCGACTCGATTCCCCTCGGTAGTGCATTTTTATTTTGCATCTCGCTGTGATTTTTTCTACTTGATCTCTCATTTTTCGCCCTGATCACTTTTTGGTTGGTGTTGCGGTGTAGCAGTTCTTGCCTCATCCTTCGGCCCTGCCTTATAAGAGCTCTGATGTGGAGCTCATGTGGTCCGGCTGAACTGGTGAAATGGCGAGAAATGTCTGCGTGTCTTCACCTTCCTCGATTTGTTCCCCTCCTGCCCTTCCCTATCTTTCTTGCCTTGTTTAGTTATATATCTTGATCGAATCCTTCGGGCCAGCCCTATGAGAGCTCTTTTGTGGAGCTCAGTGGTCTGGTTAAACTAATATTACTAACATACAGTAAAAGGAAAACAATAAATCACCCTACTCTTATGTATTACTAAAATGTTGTATATATGTATATGTATATACACAGGCACTTACTTGTTTTTTTTTGTTTTGTTTTTTATGGGAGTGGGAGACAATAAATCACCCTACTTTTAAAATAAAGATAAACAAGAAATTATCCTATTCTTATCTATTACTAAAATAAATGGATATGTTGTTGTTGTTGTTGTTCCCCAGGCTGTCTGGCCGAACAACCCCAAGGTCTCGAGCAAGGCCAAGGCCATAAACGAGCGCCCCCACAAAATCCTCCCTGCTTACCACTAACAAAGCCCGGGTGACCGAAGCCACTCCAAGGCAGGGAGCTAAGGAGGGTGCGGAAACGCCCGGGAAACCAAAGCCTTGCCCAAGGCCCTGTGCCCCTCAGCAATTATGAAGGGAAAGTTGAGGGGCAAGGGAAAAATGTGACGCTTTGGCTCCGAATCTGCCAACTTCTAGGTTGGCAGTAGGGAGGTCAATCCACGGAAAAGACGCCGTCACTTGAGATCTAGAAAATATATAAGTAAAAGGAACAGTCAGAGTAAGCTATGGGTATGGCAGAGAACGCTCAACTCTCATTCTGATAGACCAGCCCATCACCATATGTATGGATATGTAATATAGTATTTTCAATAATCTTGGTTCTATCTTGATCTGAACCGCATATTTCATAAAGTCACAGTAAGCTACAAAATAGTTGAGTATTTTTACATGTTTCAATATACAGTAGTATGATCTTCATATCTGTGAGATTCGTTTTGCTATGTAGACCTAAACATCTTCAGGACAGTAAACACAATTAAATTAAACCCTACTACACCAAAGTCTCTATTTTATAGTAATTATTATTAATTATGCAAATGGAATGAATTCAAGGATTGAGACAAATGAGAGCGGGAAAAGCAGAAGGTTTGGGTGGTATTGCTGAGGAGTGTATGAAGAAGGGTGGAGATGTGATAATAGATTGGTTGGTGAGACTTTTCAATGTGTGCTTTGCTGTGTCACTGGTACCAATAGACTGGAAGAGTGCATGTATTGTGCTGTTGTACAAGGGGAAGGGAGATCGGCAGGAGTGTTATAGAGGTATTAGTTTATTGAGAGTGGTTGGAAAGCTGTATGGCAGGGTGTTGATAGAGAGAATAAAGTGTACGGAAGATGCAATAGGAGAACAGTGCGGTTTTAGGAGGGGAAGAGGATGTGTGGATTATATTTTTGCAGTAAGACAGTTTGCAAGAAGTATTTAGAGAAGCATAAGGAGATATTTTGGGCTTTTATGGATTTGGAAAGAGCGTATGATCGTGTGGATCGAGAAGCAATGTGGAAGATGTTAAGGATTTATGAAATTGGAGGAAATTTGTTAGAAGCAGTTAAGAGTTTTTATGAAGGGAGCAGAGCGTGTGTTAGAGAAGGAAATGGTGAGTTGAGTGAATGGTTTGAGGTATATGTTAATGTAGGTTTGCGACAGGGTTGTGTAATGTCACGTGTCTGTTTAATATATTTATGGATGGTGTGGTGAGGGAGGTGAAAATGAGAACTGTGGGTAGAGGATTGGGTTTAGTAGGAAAGAATGGTAGAGATTGGGAGTTGAATCAGTTGCTGTTCGCTGATGACAGAGCGTTGGTGGCGAATTCTGAGGAGAAACTGCAGCGGGTAGTCAAAGAGTTTGGTGTGGTTTGTGGGAGGAGGAAGCTGAAGGTGAACGTCAATAAAAGTAAAGTACTTAGGGGTGGAGTGGTCTTGCCATTGGACTGGTAATCCAATGGACCCGGGTTCGAATCCTGATATGTCAATGGTAAGATATTATTGGGATGTAATTTGTGTTGTACCTAGTATTAGTGCATTACCACAAAGCACACCGAAACACCAAATATATACCCTCATAGTTCCCTGATTTTTTTTTTTTTTTTTTTTTCTATATTCCAACTACTCCCTCTCGGGCATAGGCTGAGAGCCTGCACACTCGACCGCTGAACACGGTGAGGCCCGTGAGGTCTTGTTCCAGTCTAGGGAGTGAGACATGCGAAGCACCCCGGCTCGAAGCAACGCCATCTCTGAAGCTGCTCCACCTCTGCACTTCACCGTCTCATTCCCCAGACTCGGACCCTCACTCTCAGAACGCCACCTATTGAGCAATCAACTCACTAGGCATTGCCCCCCTGTAGCATATTTTGAATATGGGAATACTCATACAATGCTATTTAATCAGGGAACAATGAGGGATTTTTTTTTTGGCATTTCGGTGTGCTGTGGTAATGCACTGAAACTAGATACAGCACAAATTCCATCCCAATAATATCTTCCCATTGACATATTGGGATTCTAACCCGGGTCCATTGGATTACCAGTCCAGTGGCAAGACCACTCTGCCACACCTCACTGTATGAATATTCCCATATTAAAAAATATGCTTTAGGGGGGCAATGCCTAGTGAGTTCATTGCTCAATAGGTGGCATTCTGAGAGTGAGGGTCTAAGTTTAGAAGGTGAGACAGTGAAGAACTGGAGCGAAGTAGCTTCAGAGATGGGGCTGCTTCGAGCCGTGGGTGAGCAGTTAAGCCCCATTCATCCTGTGAAGGCAAGATGGCAGGGGCTGGTTGCTGCTAAAAAAGTACTTCACATGTCTCTCCCCCTAGACTGGAACAAGACCTCACAAGCTTCACCGTTCAATAACGGCTGAATGTACATGTACAGTATCCGGATGGGATACACCCAAGAATCATAAAGGAAGGAGGTGAGATGTTAGTAGAGCCATTGAAAATGTTATTTGAGGTATCGTTTAATACAGGACAAATCCCGATGGACTGGAGAGAGGCGAACATAACAGCTATATTTAAGAAGGGAAAGAGAAATGACCCAGGAAATTATAGACCAGTCAGTTTGACAAGTGTTGTGTGTAAACTAATGGAAACGGTAATTAGAGAAGGAATAATGGAGCATATGAAATCAAACCAACTTTTCAGTGGGAGACAGTTCGGATTCTTGCCGGGGAGGTCGACGGTACTACAGCTAATTAAGGTGGTAGATGATTGGATGCAAATTCTAGAGGATGGTGATGTAATAGACGTGGTATATTGTGATTTTATGAAGGCCTTCGATAAGGTCCCACATAAAAGGTTAATAGAGAAAGTTAGAAGCTATAATATAGGGGAGAAATGTGTGAAATGGATAGAAGCCTTCCTGAAAGATCGGAGACAGAGGGTACTGGTGAATGGAATAGGCTCGGGGTGGAGGGAAATTACAAGTGGGGTACCTCAGGGATCTGTGTTGGGACCACTACTGTTCGTTATATTTATCAACGAATTACCTGAAGTTATAACTAATGGAAGTGAGGTATACCTGTATGCGGATGACACTAAGCTGTATAGAAGATGTGGAGGGCATGAAGGGATGGTCTGAGCATTGGTTAATGCCTTTTCATCCAAAAAAATGCAAGTACATGCGGATTGGGACAAGCAAGATAGACAAGGTAGGATACAGTATGTATGAAGCGATGGAGGAAGTGAATGCAGAAAAGGATATAGGAGTAGTGATAGACAATAAGTTAAATTTCTCAGAACATTTAGCGGAAAAGATAAACAAAGCCAATAGAATTGTACGGCTGATAAGGAGGACATTTGTGTCACTTGACAAAGAAATCTTCAGGAATCTCTATACAGCGCTGGTTAGGCCGCACCTGGAATATGCGAACCAGGTGTGGGCTCCATATATGGTAAAGGATATAGAAGCAGTGGAGAAGGTGCAGAGGAGAGCTAGCAAGCTAGTACCAACGTTGAAGAACACGGGCTATGAGCAGAGGTTGAGGACACTGGCATATAGGAGAAAGAGAGGGGATATGATAGAGACTTTTAAGATAGTGTCAGGAAAGTATGATGAGGATGTGTGTGAAGGTATCTTCTTGATGCGGGAGGGAACAAGAATGAGAGGACACTAAGAAAATTTACAAAGAAAGAAATAGGCTTGAAAAGGCAAAGAACTCATTTTGTGATAAAGTGGTAAATGAGTGGAACGCACTGCCCCAGTATGTAGTCGATTCCGAATCAATAAGGGAGTTTGAAAGTAATCTTGATAAAGCATGGGTAAGACAAGATTTGAAGTTTGATTATAAAGCAAAAATACAGAAAAGTAAAAATGTTGCGTCTGCTACCGCCGCCGCCAACACCGTGACCGACCGCAGCAGTGCAAGTACTGTACTGGTACTGAGCTGGATACACAGGCCTAGTTTGCCTTTTTCCAGAAGATCTACTTTAAGAAACTGTAAGAAGTTAACCGCGGCGATCGCCTTATGTAAACATGACGACCGTACGCCCGGAATCTACATCCATCCCCATTTTTTTAATATACAGTATTAATTGATAGAGTGAGTGTAGTGGTGACTTTATTGATGTCCATAATATTATTATTTATTTTCTATTGTTTTGTCCGTGTTCGGGCTCTGTGTTGGGACCACTACTGTTTGTTATATTTATCAACGACTTACCTGAAGTTATAACTAATGGAAGTGAGATATACCTGTATGCGGATGACACTAAGCTGTATAGAAGAGTGAGGAGTAAGGAAGATGTGGGTTTGCTTCAAGGAGATGTGGAGGGCATGAAGGGATGGTCTGAACATTGGTTAATGCCTTTTCATCCAAAAAAATGCAAGTACATGCGGATTGGGACAAGCAAGATAGACAAGGTAGGATACAGTATGTATGAAGTGATGGAGGAAGTGAATGCAGAAAAGGATATAGGAGTAGTGATAGACAATAAGTTAAATTTCTCAGAACATTTAGCGGAAAAGATAAACAAAGCCAATAGAATTGTAGGGCTGATAAGGAGGACATTTGTGTCACTTGACGAAGAAATCGTCAGGAAAAAAAATTGTTTAGTGCTACTGGGGCCGTTTAAATGTTTATTTTAGGCCTCCCTCTTAAGAGCTTTGCTACCCTCGCCCAGTAAAACTTCTTATGAGCTTTGCAGCCGTTGCCAGGTTAAATAGGGAAACGGGAACGAACTTCATGCAAGTGCATAAATGTACCCTCAGAAGGGAAACGTGAACGAACTTCATGCACCCATGACAACGAATAGGCCTAGGCTAGGCTACCCTATTCGTACTTTAGGTTACTGTACAGTAATAGCACATATAGTAATGAATATGAAATAATAAGTTCAGTTGATGGTCGAAAAATATGAATCAACACTCACCAATTCATTGCAGGTCCACCCCTTCACCTCACTTCACCTCTCTCCACTTCTCCACCTCACTCCACTTCTCCACCTCACTCTCCTTGACCACCTCACTTCCCTTCTCCATTTCAAGTGATATCGAGGTCACCTTACGCTTTGGGAGGCATGATAACACGGTAATGTATGCGGAGTAGATAAAAATCACACAAGATGGCTACCCACTCAAAGCGTACTGACGCCTGTGACGTCACTTCTCGTCCAGGCGGGTGACTCAGAGTGCAGCCTTATTATCGGCGGTCCGACGGAGCCACGTTTTGACGGACATTCACCGGGGATGGGGGTGCGTCATCCGACAACGTCGGAACGATGACGGAAATGTCCAAAAAACGGAAGTACGTGTCCGAGACGTGACGGCGATCCGGCTAGTATGGGTTTCCGACAATTAGAGGTCCGAAATGGCGAGGGGTTACTGTACAGGCTCTCAGCCTATGCCCGAGAGGGATTAGATGGAATATAGAAAGACAAAAAAATGTAATGGTGTGTAATAGGGGTGATCGTAGGGTGAATCTAGATTTGAGGTTGGATAGGGAAATATTGGAACAAGTTGAGTGTTTTAAATATAAGCAGGAATGGAGGTAAAACAGAGAGTATGTGAAGGAAGGAAAGTTTTTGGAGCAATGGGAAGTATGTGGAAGGTGAGAAATCTCGGAATGAAAGTTAAAAGTGCAATGTATCAAGGAATTGTTGAGCCAACAGTGATGTAACAGTGATGAGACATGGGCTCTGAAGGCAAAGGAGAGAAGAAAGCTGGATGTGATGGAGATGAGCTGCTTGAAGAGTATGTGTGGAGTTAATCGTAGAGACAGATTGAGGAATGAAGAGATACTTAGGAGAGTGGGGCAGCAGGAACATTTGTCAGCCAGAGTGGACAGAAGAGTGCTGAGCTGGTGTGGTCATGTTGAACGAATGGTAGATGAATGGCTTACAAAGATAATATGTGAGTCAGATACAAGGGGAGATAGAGAGACTGTGTAAGACAAGCTTTGGGTGATAGACGAATGACTATAGATCAGGCAAGGGAAGTGGTAATAAACAGGAATGGATGGAGAATGCTTGTGAATAGATGAGTGAACACGTGGTCATTTGGGAGTAGGAGTCGGGCGCCAGTTGGACTAGATACAGTAAACTCCCTTTCATTTCAAGTGAGGGATATGGAGAAAGTGAAGGAGGTCATGAAAGGTGTGGATGTGGACAGATGTGGATGGGAAGGGCAGGTGGAGGAAGTCAGTAGGATAGGTAGATATAAAAGGGGAGAGATGAGACCTATAAGAATACAGTTTAAAACCAGGGCAGTGGCAGGGTTAGTTAGTTATGTAGAGCAGATTAACCAGACGCAGAGACAGTGACAAATTTTAGTTGGAGGCTAAACACAAATGAAGAACTGAAACATATAAGACTAAAGAAGGATTTGAGCATAGAACAAAGAAAAAAAATAAAGGAATTACAAGAAAAGGCTGATGAAAATAATGGAAAGTTGGGTGAGGAGGATAAGAGGAATTTTTATTGGAGAGTGAGGGACGGGAAATTGAAGAAGTGGTTTATACGAATAGAAGGGAGAAGGAGATCAGGGAGGGAAGAGAATGTGATAGGAGTTGTGACAGAGGAGGAGAACAGCGTGGAGGTGTCACAGGGAGAGACGGGAGACAAAGCTGCAGACCCAGTAGTGCTAAGGGGGGAGTAGGGTATGGACAGGAGGAGCAGGATGGTGTAGTTGCTGAAGGAATGGTAGCTAGATTAAGGATTATGTTTAGTAATGTGGATGTGTTTACCCAGGACAAGAAAAGAGAACTGATATGTAGGTTGCAGGATGAAGAGGAAAAACCTGATGTCATAGCCTTACAGGAAGTAAGACCAAAAAATGCTAGAATTGAAAGGGAACTGGTGGAGTATAGTTTGGAGGGTTTTGAGTTATATGAGAGTAATGCTATTAGAGCAGAGGTTGGAAGAGGACTGTTTATTTATGTAAGAAAAGAGCTCAAGGTAAATGAGGTGGATATGAGACAGCAGTATTGTGAGTATTTGTGTATTGAAGTAAAATGTGCAAAAGGATCAATTCTAATTGCCTCTATATATAAAAGCCCAAATAATAGTAGGGAAGAGGATGATAACCTGCTGAAAGCAATGTAGGAAATAGATAATAGAGAGAACAAATATAAGATTTTGATTGGAGATTTCAATTTGCCAAGGATCAACTGGGCAAATTGTACTACTCAGCGGGACAGTGTAGCCTGGAAAACAAGTTTATAGAGAAAGTGAGAGATTGTTTTTTAACGCAACATATTACAGAGATGACAAGATATAGAGATGGGATGCAGGGGAGTGTACTTGATTTGATTTTTAGCAATGAGGAGGATATAGTGGAACATGTCAATGTGGATAGCCCTATAGGTCGTAGTGACCATGCCTGTATAAGCTTTAGTTGCAATATTAAAACAGAGAGGGATAATAGAAGCAATACAAATATATACATGTATGATAGAGCAGATTATGAGCAGATGAGACGGTGTTTGGACATTGACTGGGGGGAATACTTGAACGGTGAAGACGCTGAAGGAATGTGGAGGAAGATTAGAGTCAAACTGGAGAATGCTGGATCCAAATGTGTACCATATAAGACTAAAGAAGGATTTGAGCATAGAACAAAGAAAAAACAAGACAAACAAGTAAGGGAATATAAGGATAAAACAAAATTGAGGAAAAGAACGAACCCAGAATTGCCAATGAAAAGGAAGCTTTGGACATTGATAAGAAGAAACTATTGTGGGAAAGACTAAAATTGTTAAAAAAGAACAGGGGGTCTAGTATAAATTTGCAAATTTGATTTTAAATAATATTTTGACATTTAACATGTAGTTTCTTTATTCATGCAGAGTTTAGTAAAATTTGCCAGAACGTCCCGGACTTCCCAAACTTGACTACTTCCTTTAACGTGACGATAGTGCGTGGTTATATGTGCGATTAGTTTGCTTGGGAAACAGATTAACTTGCTCATGTAGTAATGTACACCCTATGTGGTGGATTGTGTTCTTTTATTTAATAATTTTCATTTTAGTAAGCGTTGTTTCCACATAGCGATTTTGATAATTTAATTTGACTTTATATTGTCCTTGTCCCAATTTTGGTTTGTTTAGTTTGCAAGTTTTACATTTTAATAGAAGCTAAAGAAGTGGATTTGGAACGCAGACAAATAAACAATAAAATAAGGTGGGAGACAAGGAGGGGGGTGAAGGAGAGGGAGAGAGAGATTGCTAGAAATGTGAAGGATAATCCAAAAATATTCTGGAAGTATATTCAGGAAAAGTTAACAAGAAGAGTAGGTATCCCAGAACTGATAGGAGACCTGGATGATGGGAATAGAGCAGAAACTGATAAGGAGAAAGCAGAGGTGCTGGGGAAATACTTTGGGGAGGTACTTACAGTGGAATCGGTTGATGCAGTGCCTACTATTCCCATCAAAGAGGCACCAGCACTAGAACTAATAGTTTTCCCATGCTAGAATAAGGAGGGCTATAGAAAAAATGAACAGGAGTAAGTCCCCGGGACCGGATGGGATACATCCAAGAATCATAAAGGACGGAGGTGAGATGTTAGTAGGGCCATTAAAATTTTTATTTGAGGTGTCTTTTAATACAGGACAAATCCCGATGGACTGGAGAGAGGCGAACATAACAGCTATATTTAAGAAGGGAAAGAGAGGTGACCCGGGAAGTTGTAGACCAGTCAGTTTGACAAGTGTTGTGTGTGGGCTGGTGGAGGCGGTGATTGGGGAGGGAATGGTGGAGTATATGAAATCGTACCAACTTTTCAGTGGGAGACCGTTCGGATTCTTGCCGGGGAGGTCGACGGTGCTGCAGCTCATTGGGGTGGTAGATGGTTGGATGCAAATTCTGGAGGATGATGTTGTGGATGTGGTGTATTGCGATTTTATGAAGGCCTTCGATGGGGTCCCACATAAAAGGTTAATAGAAAAAGTTGGAAGCTATAGTATAGGGGAGAAATTAATGTGTGAAATGGATAGAAGCCTTCCTGAAAGATCGGAGACAGAGGGTACTGGTGAATGGAATAGGCTCGGGGTGGAGGGAAATTACAAGTAGGGTACCTCAGGGATCTGTGTTGGGACCAGTACTGTTCGTTATATTTATCAACGACTTACCTGAAGTTATAACCAATGGAAGTGAGATATACCTGTATGCGGATGACACTAAGCTGTATAGAAGAGTGAGGAGTAAGGAAGATGTAGGTTTTCTTCAAGGAGATGTGGAGGGCATGAAGGGATGGTCTGAACATTGGTTAATGCCTTTTCATCCAAAAAATGCAAGTACATGCAGATTGGGACTAGCAAGATAGAAAAGGTAGGATACAGTATGTATGAAGCGATGGAGGAAGTGAATGCAGAAAAGGATATAGGAGTAGTGATAGACAATAAGTTAAATTTCTCAGAACATTTAGCAGAAAAGATAAACAAAGCCAATAGAATTGTAGGGCTGATAAGGACATTTGTGTCACTTGAAGAAATATTCAGGAATCTCTATACAGCGCTGGTTAGGCCGCACCTGGAATATGCGAACCAGGTGTGGGCTCCATATATGGTAAAGGATATAGAAGCAGTGGAGAAAGTGCAGAGGAGAGCTAGCAAGCTAGTACCAACGTTGAAGAACGCGGGCTATGAGCAGAGGTTGAGGACACTTGGACTTCCGACACTGGCATATAGGAGAAAGAGAGGGGATATGATAGAGACTTTTAAGATAGTGTCAGGAAAGTATGATGAGGATGTGTGTGAAGGTATCTTCTTGATGCGGGAGGGAACAAGAACGAGAGGACACTAAGAAAATTTACAAAGAAAGAAATAGGCTTGAAAAGGCAAAGAACTCATTTTGTGATAATGTGGTAAGTGGTAAATGTGTGGAACACACTGCCCCAGTATGTAGTCGATTCCGAATCAATAAGGAAGTTTGAAAGTAATCTTGATAAAGCATGGGGAAGACAAGATTTGAAGTTTGATTATAAAGCAAAAATACAGAATAGTAAAAATGTTGCGTCTGCTGCCGCCGCCGCCAACACAGTGAACGACCGCAGTAGTGCAAGTACTGGCACTGAGCTGGATACACAGGCCTAGTTTGCCTTTTTCCAGAGGATCTACTGTAAGAAACTGTAAGAAACTGTAAGAATTAAAAAAATCATGAGTCTTTTGAAATTTTGGATAAACGAGTCCCTCTATATAGAGCTAAATACAGTATGTGTACAAATGGCTAAATATACTATTTACAATCCATTTAAAACTGTTTCTAGACTGTCTTAACTTCAAATTATCATCTAATTCAAGCTATGTCTACTTCAGAGGGGTTAAATTGATGCAATTAAGCACCCAGAGAGGCTTAAATAAGTGAAAACTAGTGAAAAATACAGATAGCAAATACTTTGGATAACTGAAATGTTTGGATAAAAGGGAGTTTACTGTAATAGTCCGTCAGGCGCCTGGCTCGGGGAGCCGGTATATATGAAGAGTGCACCTGGAAGTGTGGTGGGCGGGCTTGCGGTTTCGGCTCGCTGCATGTCTGCCTGCTGAGACCGGAACCTCTCCGGGTGGTCAGGGGCCGGGGAAGTGCTGGAGGAACCTTGGTGATCCCTTGTCTCTGGGTCTTCTCCTGGGTGACCTAGATGTGTGGGAACTTGTGTTTTGTTTTTGTGTGTTCATTGTTTTCTGTTGTGTTGTCCCTATTCGAGCTCTGTCTCAAGTCGGTCAAAAAAATAATAATACTGTACAGTACAGTAGTGTAATAATAATAATAATAATAGGAAAAAGTGGGGAATGGGCCTGAGTATATACATACTGTACATACAAAGTTATGTTTTACAGTTCTTTATGTCTTTAGAAGTGATAATTTTTGTTTAACAATATTATACTTTAATATTCTTGTATTCCTTCTCGCATTTATTCCAGTGATAAAACCAAGTTTCACATCTTGCTGCTATTGTTGCTGTGTGTAAGGCTACCCAACTTACTGCAACATACGTGTCATTTTGCGTGTGCACATCTTCCTAATGCACGTGTGAGTATTTTTGTTGCGTGTAATCATCTTGCCTGCCTTTGTGTTAGTCTTGCTGCTACATGTAAGCATATTGCTGTTTTCTGAATTTGTTTTGCTACTTTGTGAGTCTTTACAACGTAGAGTCATGTAAACAGCGGAACACAACTGTAGCTTGGTCTTCCTTACCTTAATAGGCGGTTTGTCTAAGTTATTGGATCGGTTTTGGGCTTTGCCGAGTTTTTGACGGATGACTGAGAGTTTGTGAGGAAGTTTAGTTGAAGATCGAACAACTGATGGCTTTGGTTTCATTGATTGCTCTGTTATTTTATCCTCCATAACTAAGTGCCCTGTGACTGCTCGTTTTAAGCCGGTATGAGCAGTGTTTGTTGGCTCCATATTTAATGGTTTTGAAAGGGTTGGCTGTGAGGGTTCAAAAACTAATGGCAAACTTGCATAATTTGACAAACCTACTGAATCAGCCTTTATGAGTGATGGTGTTGGGGAGTCAGATTTCAATGTTGATGGCCCTTTCATTGACGATACCGCTTTGCACAATATATTTTTCTGCTTCAGGATGGATTGTGGCAAAGAGCAGGTACTGCCAATATCAGGTTTTTGTTTTATGAGTTGATTTGACAAAATATTTATCTGCTTTTCATCAGAGAAGGTGACTCTCTTCAGTGACTTTCCTTGTGATCTGAGTCGGCGAAGATATGATTTGCCTTCATCAACAGACCCAAACTCAGAGCAAGCTGGCCTTAGACAATCCAAACCAATGTCATAAATGGTTGGTATTGTCTCTTCCATGTGTTCTGATTTTCTTGCTTCATTCACACTAAGTTGAAGGGAAGGTTGTTTTGGTTTTTCCATTTGAGTTGATTTGTCCTTCGAACTAGACTGTTCAGGCTTTTCTGTGTGTAGTGGTGTGGCTTTTTCGGTCAAACCAAAGTTATGGTACATTTGCTTTGTATTGTCTTTTGAACTAGACTGTTCAGGCTTTTCTGTGTGTAGTGGTGTGGCTTTTTCGTTCAAACTAAAGTTATGGTTCGTTTGCTTTGCACATTCTTGATTTGATTCATGCTCATGTTTTAAAATAAACTCAGGGCAAGTTTGGAGTAAATTTTCTATCATATCTGAAGACAATGATTGACAAGGTTGCCAAAATGGATCATCCATACCGAACATTTCCAGAAGAATTTTTGACTTCTCCATCATGTTAGTTGTGTCTTCCAGTATAAACATGAAAGCCTTCAACTTCTTTAGTATTTTTATCAGCATCACAAGATATCTAAAACCCGCAGGCAGGTCAGTTGTATGGGAGTCAAGTTTTACAGCCCACCGAGCTAGTTCATTGATGCCTGTGATTGACTTTTTATCTTTCTCTGTCAGACTTCTCTTGAGCCTGTCTGTCAGGTTTTGGTCTACTATCTTAGCTTGACTTGGCAAATATTTGAGGAACAGGTAGCGCTTTTCAATGTTGTAATCTTTTTCCTTCTCTCGGAACTTAAAGAACAGCATGGCCAAGCTGTAAATTTCATGACATATCTTCTCTGACCAACCAAACCCTGATTCATTTATTTTACTCAAAAATGTTCCATTTGTTAGTGTACCTAGATATTCTTTATGCATCTGTTTAAATGATTTTGTTCTCCAATTTTTTTCAACTGATGATGTTCCATGTTGTTGTGGTGGTAAGAGTGCTAATGTATCGGCGGCCTTGGTACCAGCGGTGGCCATCTGTTGCAGGTACCAGCGGCCATAGTCGGTCTTGGCTAAAGTCAACAAACGCTTCTTCTCGCTGGGGTCCGCATCTGTTGAAGGTTGCGTAGACTTATTAGAATGGGTTCTGTATTAACTCTGGATTAGAAAGGCCAATGTCATTAAATTCTGTTGAAGGATGTGTAGACTTATTAGAATGGGTTCTGGATTAACTCTGGATTAGAAAGGCCAATTTCATAAAATAGCTATGTTGAGATACTGAATCAATGAACTGGGAAAGTGGTTCCTTTACTGTTATTAAGGTCAATGTCATTAATTCAGCAATTCTAAAACCAAGCAGTCTATAGTTAAATCCCTGTAACAAGGGCACGCCCTAGCCCTGTCAATGAAGGGAGTGCACAGTGTTAAAAACTGCCTCAATCATCATCATCATCTGTAAAACAAAGCAAATATCCCGAAGCAATCGTAATTTATCATAATACAGTAATTGCATTATCTTGTTTGAGTTTGATGAAATGAATTAGTAGCAATACTTCTACATAAAATAACTCAATGTATGTATGTATATATGTATGTGTATGTACATACTCAGGCACATACCCACAGCTGGGGGTGGCCGAATCGAACAGAAACAACATTTAAGGTTCCAATTCTTAGGATCTGGGACCACTTTCGCATTCCCTCGCCCCTTACTCTTTCTCATCTAGTAGGTGAATTTTACAAGGGGAGGAGGATTCCTAGCCTCCAGAAGGAAAAGTAGGACAGTAAAAGAGACAGAAATGGCTAACTAAATAAAACTCAATAATAGACAGTGATCATGAGGTTTCATGAACCCTCAACCGACGGTGACCGTCATATGACGGGAGAGAGAATATTGGCCATCCCTGCTTCGCCCTTCATATGACGGGTGCCATTTTGAGGATATTATGAGCTATGAGAGAGAGACCGCGCGTTGGGGGGACGATAGCCGGCCTCGGACCGCTTGCCACCACCATGTGGCTGTCACTGACACATACTATATTTCATCACCACCTCCCTACCTCACTCAACAAGGAAAAAAACGGGAAAAATGCCTAGGGTATTTTCGCCTCCGGTTACATGATCGTTGCAAGAGAACCCGTGGTCGTACAAGGATGATTCAGGTGTCATTGGAAAGCTCTATTATCGTCCTTTCACGGATATATAATTGTATTACGCTTTGGCTCTTGCTTATGCATGAAAAAGAGCATGGAATGAAGCTCGTTTTCGGTAAATATACCCGCCCAGCACTACGGTCATGTAAACAAGCATGCCCTCTTTTTGGGGGTTAAAATGGAGAATACTAAAGCTGAAGTTGAAGGTTACATATGATCACTGACCTTGACTACAGTATCCAGGGTCAATGTTCATGTAAGATCTCTTCGATTACAGCTATAGTATTCTCCTATTTAACCCGGGAACGGCGAGGGGGGGGGTATTGAACTCGATGCTCATGTATAGGCATGTATAGGCTCCATTCAGGCCTATAATCGTCATTTTACGATAAATATCGTTATTACTTATTCATATGAGCCTATTTTACCTTCACTATGAAGATAGTAACCTGTAACAACAATAAAACAAGTGAAAATATAATTTTTCTGGTCAAAATCGCG
Organism: Paralithodes platypus; assembly: GCA_032716605.1. Classification (NCBI taxonomy): domain Eukaryota; kingdom Metazoa; phylum Arthropoda; class Malacostraca; order Decapoda; family Lithodidae; genus Paralithodes; species Paralithodes platypus. The sequence continues at coordinate 18,220,105 of CM064570.1, read as the reverse complement.
AATATACATGGAGCAGCCCATTCATGAATTATGGAGAAAATTGAGGCAACCCCTCCCTCCACGAGGCCTCAAGCCACACTGAGCCTACTCATCCACACTCTCGGTTGTGTAACACACTCGCTAGGCATGTAAGCACATCCTCCACACATTTTGCTAATGTTAGCACAAAAATATACCAACGAATTAGGGAATAACAGGGAAAATAGGTGATAATTGAAGGGGGAGGGGAAAGGGGGGAAGGAGGGGATGTGGAGGAGTGATATGAGGTATAGGAAAAAAAAAAAAAAAATTTTTTTTAGTGCTACTGGGGCCGTTTAAATGTTTATTTTAGGCCTCCCTCTTAAGAGCTTTGCCGCCCTCGCCCAGTAAAACTTCTTATGAGCGTTGCCGCCGTTTATGGGTTAATGAACCTTTGTAATCACAGCTTATTAACCTTTAAACGGCGAAGCTATGGTAGTTCAAAGGGTGCCGCCATGCAAAGGTATTTGGTTCAATTCTGACGAAAATTGTCATATTTACCATGTATATAATTAATACTTTTCCATATGTGCCTATTTTACTTTTAATATGAACATATGAATATTGAAAAGCAATAACACAAGTGCTAACAGTAATTGGCTGGTAAAAAACTTATATTTTAGCCACGCGGTCGTAATCTGACCCGGACCGGCGAGACAGACACCCTCCCTCTCTCCTGTCTCGCATAGCACTGAGCCAAGGGGAGGTCTGAGATTGGCTTAGAGGGTTGGAGAAAGACTACCCCATCCTCCCCCCCTCTCTCCCTGCCATCCTTGCACGAAAATACTTGATAAATATCGGGAATAATAGGGAAAATAGCGGATAATTGAGAAGGGGTTGGGGGGGTTGGGACACAAATGGAGCAGTAGTATCAAGTAATGGATGGGAATTATCTCACCTAATAACAAATTACTTTTTTTGAGTGCCACTGGGGTGTTTTTAAAGGTTTTTGTTTTTTTGCTCTGGATCTATTGAAGACGGTCGCATTACACCACAAAAACCTCGATAGAGGACGGTAGCCGTTTATGGGTAAATTAAATATTTTATAGATAATTATAGAAGCTTTGTGGTGCATGTCAGGAGGTAACTTTGTAATATAGTTGGGGCAAGCTTTTGGATGGCATCAATCAAACAAATTAGACAAAAGAATGTGGTTTATGTGAGCGCGTCTACTGATAGTAACTGTAAAAGACCACAACAACGAACCTGATGCCTCTGCGCTTGCGACGTCCGCCAGGTGAAGCTCCGGGTAGAAGGGACACTGAGGTAGATCTTCACCCTGGGACCACCACCACCACATGTCACCACCATCAGCATGGTAGAACTCTCGTACATGGCTGAAACACCGAATGCCATAGCAGGATGTCAAGCAAGAGACTATCCAAAACAAGTCCCTTTATTCAAGTAATTATTTTATTATTATCATTATATATTTATATATATATATATACAGTATATATATAAAAGGTTAAAGTTAGGTTGACAGCGGCTCGCTGGTGTAGTGACTAGCGTCTTGGACTTCCACCCAGAAGGCCCGGGATTGTGCCCACGCTCGGCGCATTAAAGATTTTTCACAAGCACTGAGTCGTTACCATCCCTCATGAGTACAAAGGAGTACAAAGGAAATCAAGCAACAACAGATCTAGTGACCCTTCTAGGTTGCTTGTCCTCCAAAACACTGAGGATCAAGTGACCAAACAGTGGTTTAGAGTGGGTAAGGGAACATTGGAAAGGGAACTACTGCCCTGCCACTAACGTGGCAGGACTAGGAAGTTAGTAGGGGACATATGGGTTAGTAACTGAGGGGAGGATAAAGTTATTCATTTACAAACGCAGTCAGTCGCGGGTTTGATGCGAGATATTTGTCTAGGCGGAATTTAAATGAATCAACGGTGCTGCAGTCTATAACGTCTCGGGGAAGCCCATTCCACAAGTTGACAACTCGATTGAAGAAGAAATTCTTAGATTCGTGCGAGTTAAAAGATTTACCAATAATTTTGCAACCGTTTCCCCGCGTGTAATTAGATTGGTCGATAGTGAAGTACTTACTACAGTTCATATTGTCGATGCCTTTGATGATTTTGAACACTTGAATGGGGTAGTAGTACAGGACCCCAATGGAAATACGCCTAATCGGCCTTATTGGGTTATCCTTAGCTGGCTTAGCATGCGCTAGCTTTAAGAACTATTATTATTATTATTATTATTACTGTCTTTGGAAGTGATTACATGGCCAAACCAATGCAGTTTCATGTGCAGTACTGTATATGTTCACCAAAAACCAAGAACCCCCCCCCCCCCTGGATTGAACTTATGGTTTGGGCTGGAGATCTAAGAAAGAGGTCACAGTAGTTTAGACAGCAACGAAAACACAAACCCACAACGACGTCTATCTATATACTGTGGCACATAGCGGTACCCACAACAATACAAGAATCATTAGTAGCTCGTATATTGTCTAGATCAGATCTCTCTCCATTATGCATTTGTATTTCAATCAAATTCAGATAAATTATGATGTTGAAATAGACATCACACATTTTGCCAGTATTGTAGCCTATTCAAGTTTAGTACCCCTTCTCTCTATTCACAATAACGATGAGTTATAAATATCATATAGTTTTATTAATACTGTAAGTACATTGCATATGATAACAAAATTACTACTCTCATATTTAGTAATATTTCATCTTCCTGATCAGTATTATAACTCAGTTTCATACTTTACTACTGTAAATCTTGTTCACTAAATAATAATCTTGAATCTTGATTCTTCCAGATAATTCATTCATGCTCGGAACACTTTACCATAGATATTTTCCCAGATACATCACAAATGCCCAAAAGCCCAACCTATTACAAATCAGAGTAACTATACCGTACTGTACTTAGTTTTATAGCTAACCCAGAACCCTACCTATCACAAGTCAGATCTATTCTGCTTTAACTGATCTTGTAACTATATATATATATATATATAAACCAGACCCCACATATCACAAGTCAAAACTATTATACCTTAGCTGATCTTTTACAGTGGTGTTTTTAAGGGGGGGCCAGGGGGGGCCATGGCCCCCCCAGAATTTGGGCTGGCCCCCCCCCCCCCCAGTTTATATTCCTACATCTAATATTAGGCCTATAATGTGGTAAAACTGGTAATGGCATTTTGACTCCTTGATAATAAACACAATGAATAATGTAATGATAATTGGGCTTTAGCCATTACCCAAGGTATTATGTAACATCATCATAAGTTCATAACATGTAACGAACTAACCAAGACCTCGTATCACCATAAAGAAATAAAACGTTTTCCTTCATGACGACATGAATATAATTTTACTTTAAAGTTTCTGATATTGCTAATTAGTGTTAGTATAATACAATCTATCTATCTATCTATTGCCGGACATAATACAATATTATTCTTTATTCTTCAATGTTTATTATTATTACAGTGATTGTATTATTAGAACTATAGTTCTGAATTTCACGCAGACTCGAATGTTACTAGCGACGCAAGGTAAACAAAGGGATAAATAAAATAAAACATTTTAGAGATGAAAGAAGAACATTTTAAGGCTTACAAAAGGCAGAAGAATAAAGTACAGGTAATCTTGCAGTTTCTTACAGTAGATCCTCTGGAAAAAGGCAAACTAGGCCTGTGTATCCAGCTCAGTACCAGTACTTGCACTGCTGCGGTCGTTCACGGTGTTGGCGGCGGCGGTAGCAGACGCAATATTTTTACTATTCTGTATTTTTGCTTTATAATCAAACTTCAAATCTTGTCTTCCCCATGCTTTATCAAGATTACTTTCAAACTCCCTTATTGATTCGGAATCGATACTTTCAAACTCCCTTATTGATTCGGATACTTTCAAACTCCCTTATTGATTCAGAATCGAATCAGTGCGTTCCACTCATTTACCACTCTATCACAAAATGAGTTCTTTGCCTTCTCAAGCCTATTTCTTTCTTTGTAAATTTTCTTAGTGTCCTCTCGTTCTTGTTCCCTCCCGCATCAAGAAGATACCTTCACACACATCCTCATCATACTTTCCTGACACTATCTTAAAAGTCTCTATCATATCCCCTCTCTTCCTCCTATATGCCAGTGTCGGAAGCCCCAGTGTCCTCAACCTCTGCTCATAGCCCGCATTCTTCAACGTTGGTACTAGCTTGCTAGCTCTCCTCTGCACTTTCTCCACTGCTTCTATATCCTTTACCATATATGGAGCCCACACCTGGTTCGCATATTCCAGGTGCGGCCTAACCAGCGCTGTATAGAGATTCCTGAAGATTTCTTCGTCAAGTGACACAAATGTCCTCCTTATCAGCCCTACAATTCTATTGGCGTTGTTTATCTTTTCCGCTAAATATTCTGAGAAATTTAACTTATTGTCTATCACTACTCCTATATCCTTTTCTGCATTCACTTCCTCCATCGCTTCATACATACTGTATCCTACCTTGTCTATCTTGCTTGTCCCAATCCGCATGTACTTGCATTTTTTTGGATGAAAAGGCATTAACCAATGCTCAGACCATCCCTTCATGCCCTCCACATCTCCTTGAAGCAAACCCACATCTTCCTTACTCCTCCCTCTTCTATACAGCTTAATGTCATCCGCATACAGGTATACCTCACTTCCATTAGTTATAACTTCAGGTAAGTCGTTGATAAATATAACGAACAGTAGTGGTCCCAACACAGATCCCTGAGGTACCCCACTTGTAATTTCCCTCCACCCCGAGCCTATGATAAAAGTAAAGGCTAAAGAAGAACATGATAATAAGTTAGTAGAGGAAATAAAGCAAGATAGGCCTAAAACCAATAAAAAGGTATGGGAACTAATAATAAAGACTCTAAAAGGCAATACAAATGTAAAAAATAACGAGGAACATTTGTTTGTACAAACTATTGTTCATAGCTGTAACTCTTCCTGTTACCAGCGCTTCATGTGACAGAAGTTTTTCTAAAATTAAATTAGTGAAAACATTTCTCAGAAATTCTATGACCAGTGACAGATTGAGTAACATAGCTCTACTATCGATTGAAAGTGCTCGGGCTGAGGGGATTGAGTTGGAGAGTTTTGTTGACGAGTTTCATAGCAGACACGATAATCGTATGATTAAGCTACACTAAATGTATTGCTACCTAGCCTATAGGCCTACTCTACTGAAACAATATACTGTAATTATCACTACTTGGATTTAATATAGGCTATGAAACCAATATTATATAGCAGTTTCATGCCCATATCAGGAAACTTTAAGCCTATTCATCTACATTATGTTCAATGCATGTGAGGTCAGACATTTTGTTTTGTTTTTTGCTAACGTACAGTGGCCAAATATATAGCTGTTATTTATATATTTGGCTCGCTCTTTGTTGTATTAATACCTGAGTTACTGTATATATAGGCTGAGTAAGATATGAATGTATAGAATCATACTTGTGAGTAAAGTCAAATTATTATTGAATACCTTCACTATATTTTGTTGTTGATATTTGGTGCAAAGACATCACTTATTTTTCTGACTGTACAATGTAAAACACTGGCATATTATCCCATGTTCATAATTTGCCATCAAGCTTAGTGTGGAGTGCCTTTTTTAACCTCTGAAGTGCGCATGGGGGTAATTAGACACCTCTGCCTGTGCACATGTATTTGAGCTGTTTCCATCACTAAAATATTAATTTTACCATAAATAGCATTAATACTTATCCATATGCGCCTATTATAGGTTGATTATAAAGGTATTAACCTGTTACAACAATAAAACAAGTGAAAACAGCGTTTGGATGGTCAAAATCGGCGATACAGGGCGGGAGTTACATAATGTATGGGTGAGGCAACCTCCTTTCCCGCCAATTTCCCCAAGGCTGGAGAGACACTGTCGATCGATACTCTTGCACTCGCTTGCTAACAGTGATGACAATGCCCTGCTTGCAACTCGCTAATGTTAGCACGAAAATATACCTCAGAATAAGGGAATAACAGGGAAAATAGGTGATAACTGAAGGAGGGGATGAAAGTGGGGAAGGAGGGGAGGTAGAGGAGTGATATTTTGCATGGCCCAGGGGCAAATTTTTTTTTTTTTTTTTTGATGTTTAAAATTGATTTTTTTTTCTTTCTGACTCTTAAGAGTCTTCCCGCAGTCTGCCGGGGGAACTCTTAAGAGTCTTCCCGCAGTTCCCGGGTTAAACAATGAACGTGTGTGAGCTATATGAGCTTGAATTTTCACATTCCTAGACAAAGTAGGCCTACATTAATCTGGGACTTGCAGATTTGTTTTTTGTTCTACATCCCATAAAGCTCTCTTATAAAGCCTTATTTTTTAGCCAAGGTCATGGTCTTCCTCTATCATTTTGCCATTACTGCTAAGCTGAATATCATCTAAATAGTCTCTAAAAAATATGCCTCAGTAGGCCTCAGAATGCACCTAAAACTGCTTATTTTTCCAAAACTGTCCTGGTAGGGGGGGGGGGGGGGGGCTTTACAGCGCCCCCCCCACATTTACCTTGGCCTTAAAGTTGCCCCCCCCCCACTTTCTGAGTGTTAGAAACGCCACTGATCTTTTACCCAAACCCCTTACGGCCGTACCTTCTATTTTCAGCAATTTTCAGCAATCCAGCCTCGAGGTGATCAAAGCCATACTGGTTCAATTGTTCCATCTCTGCTTTTAACTTGAATCTGCAAATATGGAGACATATTAGTGAACATAATTCTCATTTTTACTTTTAGTAATGGACACTAATTTCTTGTTTAGGGCTGTGTGTACAAGTACAGCCGCTAACCATCTTAGCCCTGGTACCAGTATAGACGATAGCAATTTGCAGATTGCAAAATGCTATACTGTTTAGAAAATCTATTTCACTGAAAATTTGTAATATGATGAAGGAGATAGACTTCTCCCACAACTGAGATACCAAGAGACAGCCCTGAACCATGGACACTCATCAACACGGTTAATATACAATATAAGATCTTTAACCCGTCAACGGCGCGCCATTGGATTTTAAAAGTGCCCGTCAACGGCGCGCCATTGGATTTTAAAAGTGCCCGCCAAGCGAGCATATTTTGGTTCATTCCCGTCTAAAATTGCCATTATCCGATAAATATCGTTATTACTTATTCATATGCGCCTATTTTACGTTTAATATGAAGATATTAAAATGTAATTACAATAAAACAAGTGGGAATAGTATTTGGGGGGTGAAAAAGACGAATTATTGCCGACCCTCCAGTCATGAGGCGAGAGGTACACGAGACATACACCCTCACTCTTCGAGGCCTGAAGCCAAACTGATCTCTCTCTCTCTTGCCACGCTCTCTATATGCGTCCCAGATGACCTTGAAACCGGGTGGGAGATATTGGCGCGGTAAATAAACTGATTAACAAGGGAATAAGAGGAAAAATAGGTGATAATTGAAGGGGAAGGAGGGGGGGGTTGGCACATGTGGAGGAGTGATAGAAGGTATGGAGGGGAATTATCTCACTTAATCATATATTACTTTGTTTTGAGTGATTTTGGGGTCTTTTAACCCTTCCTGCCCGGGTGTCATTTTAAAATGACATCCATTGCGAAGGGCAGGAGCCCAGGTGTCATTTTAAACTCTGTAAGCTTAAAAGCCTAGTAAGCATAGTTTGAAAGCCACGCGGCGAAATGTTTGTAGGTCGGAGCGACATGCAGCTTCAAAAACATGAAGAAGTCAGACCTTTGTTGTTGTTGTTTGGTAGAACGAAAATTATTGTTTGTAACTGTCCAATATTGCTAAAACCGTATCAAAACTCTCTCCACGGAAATTGTCATCACAACTAAACCAGTTAACCTAAAGAGCTCTATTCAATGCCACAGTCTAAAGATACAAAACAGGGTTACATTTTGAGATTTGTGTGAATTCCCTAGCAGTTAAAATAACACAAATAGGCCTAGGCCTATTACGACGTTTATTGGCCAGATCGCCCGGATAGGAGTGCTGTCATTTAGAAGGCCAGCCCGGGGGGGGGTTATGCCTTGAATCTTAAAAGAGTCCTGTCGCCTTCGGCCAGTAAAGCCTATTAAGAGTCTCCTCGTCGTTCCCGGGTTAAGCTGAAAAAAAAAAATCTTTTTGTGCCTAGCAGACTGAGGATTGATTATATATATATATATATATATATATATATATATATATATATATATATACAGTCGACGCTCGATTTAACGGACTACTAGGGGGGAGACCCAGTCCGTTGCTGGAAAATGACGGTTGCTGGAAAATCGCTCTCGAAAATCGCCGATTTTGCCCTAATATGCCTCGAAAATGAAGATTTTTAACTTTCCGGGTGTTTTTAAGTCTTTCCTTACATATTGCACATACAAATAAAGTTATTTTTTAATAAAAATGTTCTTTCATACAAAAAGACAAAACCAGTGTTTTTCTTACCTAAATCTATTATGTATGTATTTACAGGATATGTACATCAGAAGACTCTGAGTGGTTACTCAGAGTCCGAGTCCGAGCTGGCAACAGGGTCAACTCTAGAGCCAGGCTTGGGCTTGTAACCGCTAGGGCCAGGCTGGGGCTCTGAGTGACCACTAGGGCCAGGCTGGGGCTCTGAGTGACCACTAGGGCCAGGCTGGGGCTCTGAGTGACCACTAGGGCCAGGCTGGGGCTCTGAGTGACCATTAGGGCCAGGCTGGGTCTCTGTAGTAGGGGTTGACTGTGCAGGACGTCGAGAGGCAAAGAAGCTGCTGATTTTCCCCTGCCTCCCTCCTTGATGCTGGTCATGTATGATTAACTCTCGGAACATGCGCAGGGTCCCATAGTATCCACGGGCCTCCGGTTGGTCGCTGTATTCACTGTAGTCAATCAGAGCATCAATGTACGTGCGTAGGGTGGAGAGCTTGGTTTTGCGCCTCGGTATCTCATCCTCTTCGTCGCTAGAGTCCACTGTCTCCCCCCCAGTTACCTGGCTAGCTATTTGTTCGGTAGAGAGGACCTCATACCCGGGATCATCTTCACTCTCGTCCAACCAGTCTCGAACATCATCCTCTGTCACAGCATTTTCTCCAGCATCCCGTAGTAACCTGTGGAAGTCCCTGGCCTCGAACCCGTCGAACCCAGTAAACTCCTGGTTATCTTCGTCCATGAGGAGTTTCTTCCAGCAGTTACTTAGGGTGGAAATCTTCATGTCACTCCAAGAAATTGCCAGGTTGAACAGCGCTGATTTGATGTGATAGTTCTTTACGTTGGCTATGGTGCGAGCTCCACGGGTGTCTTCGATGATGTCGGTCTCATCCTCGAGCACAACCAGCACCTCATCCAGGTAGCGCCTTGTATAGCGCCTTTTCACAGCGGCAATGATGCCTTGGTCCATAGGCTGGACTAGTGAAGTGGTGTTTGGTGGCAAATACATGACTCGTATACGGCCATCATCGCTGATCAACTGGTCCTCACTAGGGTGGGCTGGTGCGTTGTCGAGTAGTACCGCCTTAATTTCACGGGCAGGAATCTTCAGGACCTCCCTCTGGAACTTTCTCACTGCCGGAATAAAACAATGGTGGAACCAGTGCAAAAATATGGCTCCTGTGAACCAGGCATTCTTGGAATTATAATAATGCACTGGCAAGTCTCGCTCCATGTCCAGGTCCTTGAGGGCGCGAGGTTTCTTTGCTTTGCCAACAATGGCCAACTTAAGCCTGTGGGTTCCAGTGGCATTGGCACCGCACAATGCTGAAAGGCGTTCTTTAGCCAATTTCTTGCCCTTAGATGTCTCCTCAGATTTCCTTGCCTGTGTATTTTTAGTCAAGGAACGCCAATAAAATCCCGTCTCATCCGCATTGTACACCTGTGACAGGGCTAGCCCTTCGTCTTCTATTAGTTTGTTCAGCTTAAGACGGAAGGGCTCGACACTAGTATTATCAGCACTCCCAGCCTCACCGTGTGCTTTCACATTGAAAAGCCCATGACGATTGCGGAAGTGCCACAACCACCCATCACTGCCCTTAAAGTCAACAATGCCCAAATGTTCGGCCAACTTTGTTGCTGCCATTAAAATTTCAACACCCCGGACAAGATTCCCACTCGACTTCTGTTGCACATACCACTTCATCACTGCTGCATCGAGTCGATGGTCTTTGCCCAGTTTCATATGCTTTCTGGGGACGCCCTTGCCACTAGAACTGGCCGAGGCGTCGACACAATACGTGGAGGCATAAGATTTTAGTTCAGCCTTTTTTTTCTTGATATCGGACACTGTCTGTTTCTTGATTCCATATTCTTCGCATATATAAGCCACTGACTTGCCACTATCCAACTTTCTCAGCTACTCTAGTTTCTGAGCTACACTTAAGTTCACACGCTTACGTTTCACCACTTTTGGAGGCATTTTAAGTAGGTACAGTAAATGCAAGATATGGAATGTATTAGCACAGGGCGGACCGGAGCGGACTCGTGGCTAGGCGGGAACCGAGCTGTAAACAATGACAACAATGGCTGCTGTGGCGACACGCCCGCCACCTACCAGACATATTTTCTACTAACAGACTTTTGTCCGTTGGTCGGACAGGTTGTCCGGCTACGGACAGAGTCCGTTAAATCCGAAATCCGTTGTATCGGGGTCCGTTAAATCGAGCGTCGACTGTATACTCAATAATATATGAACAAGATATAACTTGATTGGCTCACAAATTTTAGCTATCCATTTTATTAGGCCTATGCCTTATTCATTGCTCTATATATATGTCATTACCACTGCAAACTAAATTAAGTATTATTCATTAGACATATTCATTGATACATGTGGAGGAGTGATAGCAGGTATGGAGGGGAATTATGTCACTTAATCACATATTCCTTTGTTTTGAGTGATTTTGGGGTCTTTTAACCCTTCCTGCCCGGGTGTCCTTTTAAAGTCCGTAAACTTGAAAGCCTATTAACCTAAGAAGTGCGCATGGGGGTAATTAGAAACGTCCCCCTGTGCTGACGTATTTGAGCTGTTTCCATCACTAAAATATTAATTTTACCATAAATAGCATTAATACTTATCCATACGCGCCTATTATGGGTTGATTATAAAGGTATTAACCTGAAACAACAATAAAACGAGTGAAAACAGCGTTTGGATGGTCAAAATCGGAGATATAGGCCGCGAGATATAATGTATGGGTGAGGCAACCTTCTTTCCCGCCAATTTCCCCCAAGGCCACTGAGACACAGTCGATCGATATTCTCTCTCTCTCTCTCTTACACTCGTTTGCTAACACTGATGACAATGCCCTGCTTTCAACTCGCTAATGTTAGCACGAAAATATACCTCAGAATAAGGGAATAACAGGGAAAATAGGTGATAACTGAAGGAGGGGAGGAAAGTGGGGAAGGAGGGGAGGTAGAGGAGTGATATTTTGCATGGCCCAGGGGCCCAACAAAAATAAAAAAATAACAAAATATATATATATATATATATTTTTTTTTTTCGATGTTTAACACCTTACGAGCGGCCTATGCGGTTTATTTATATGTACCGCCCAGCGGGGTGTTTTTAGCCAAAATAGGGCTGTTTACGTGATCATTTTCATGCCTAAATAAGACCCAGAACGTAAAACAAGTACCTATCCCTGAAAGGGCATAGACAGAGCTTTCGAATGACACCATAACGATCCTTTTATGATGGCTAGTTTTCTTGCAATAACCGTGCAACGCGAGTGCAAAAAGCATGTAATTCGGTACTTTCCCCATATAATTCAGTATGTAGCGAGTGAGAGAGGGAGGAGGGAGCTGAGATTCGTGTCCGTAGGTTCGCCGCGGTGGTCTGGAGCAGTCATACGCTCGCTAGTCTCCTGCCACCACTTGTCTCTCTCTCTCAGCAACATTACGTGCTGAAATTGCCACTCGACCTATGTCGAGCGCCGCCACATAGTCCAGCTTTATTTAACTCGACTTATGTGGTGAGCCGCTAATTAAGGGTTAAAGTTGATTTTTTTTTCTCTGACTCTTAACCCGTTGAGCCCCGGCTAGTTATAATATTTTGTTCACCCCAGTCCCAAGCCATTTTCACTTATTTTTTTTTTTGTTTGCTAAAATGGAAGACAAGGATGAGAAATGAAAAAAAAAACAAAAAAAAAAATCACCTCGGATATTTTTTTTTGGGGGGGGGGGGAGCCTCAAAAAAATGTGTTGAGCCAAAATGGAAGAGAATGGTGAGAAATGAAGACAACAATAAAAAAAAACTCACCTCGGTCATTTGGGGGGCGGGGGGGGGGGGGGGGGGGGGGGGGGGGGGGGGGGTGGGGGGGTGGTAAACTATCAATGGAAGTTAAATATTACTAAGCTATAATGAATCAAATCAAATCAATCTAAATGAAAACTACTCTATATCTAAATTGAATTCAATCTGAAACAAGCTAATTTATATCCAAAGGTCTCACATAATACAATGTATATATAGGGTAATGTTATAAGGGTTAATATTAGCCAGGAATTAACTCACCAATAGTTCCACGTGGCAATGAGGCAAGGGAGAACGTTTTACCCAATATGGTGGTGGACAATGGGGAACGAGACTTCGGTCCCGAGACACGAGTCAAGTTAACCCGTACAGCCTGACGCGCCGGCGATGTATGTAACGCTCAGCCCCAGAGACGCGCCTGGCGCGTCACCCTAATTGCGCCGACCGTAACCTCAGGTGTAGCCACTCAAGGGGGCTCAGATTTGTATGGGAACTGTGTACGTATCCCACGCAACCGTGCCGATGGTTGAAAACTCTCAAAGTCCACGTGCGTGCGCGCGAGCGCGCAATAACCTGTTTTTTGGGATAATTGCCTTCAATTTTTTACTCTTGTAAAATCCGTTTTCGGGGGCTCTGTAGGACCATTTTTTAAGCTTTTTGAGCGGTTTTTCGTGGTTTTTCCTTCATTCCTAACCCATTCGCTATTGTTTCTGGAATAAAACCATTTTTTGAAAACCGGCCGGGTTCTGGTGCGCAAACATTACAAAACTAGCCGGGGCTCCACGGGTTAAAGAAAGAATAAATGATTACATGGGAATGGACATGAATATTATGCTTATCTATCAGTCAGTCATGATGTCGATGAGAGCGTCGTGATGGTGTAGCTGTGTGTATTGCTGTATGTGTATTGTGATTAGAGGCACAAAAGCACGATCAACTGAGGGCGGAAAATTAGACGTTAACTGGTTGGTGTTCGTGAAGGCTCTGACGTACCTCAAAAGCACACCTTGCTGCCTTGGCAAACCGCCAGGAGCCCAAATTATCGTACCGCATTTAGGTTGCTCTATACAGTACGATAAATTATATTAATATATACGATAAATTCATATATACTACATAAGACCATGGCAATATTGCTTAATAGCATATTAGGCCTTTTATAACTTAACTTATTTACAATCTTATAATATACGATCTACTCGTCCTACATCGTGCTGTAGGAGAGATCGTGACGTCACAGAGACATACAAGATCACAAAAGAGTCATAGTCTATCGTATTTATACGATAGGGGGGGTCGAAAGTTCGTCTCCCCCGCATGACCACCCGCCTGGGAGCACTAGGGTGAAAACTGAGTATGGCATTGTACGGCATACATCCTAAGGAGTGTCTCACATAAATCTCAAGCTTCTAGCTCCCATACGACCGGAGTAATGAAGGTTCAAAGTGGCGGTGAACTAAGGGTGTAAAGTATCCCCACTAAGCCCACCACCACCGGCCGCGCGGCTGTCTTGGCCCGCTCACACCTACCGGCCCGGCTCCCACACACACTACGGTACCTCCTATTCTCCCGCCATTTCCTACCTTACGAGCCACGTAAATTATTTTAATATGCCGGACGCACGTGATGCGTCGCTGGGAGTTGGTGATAACAAACTGCCGACGCATCACGTGCGACGCTGGGTCTCAATGGGTTAAGAGTCTTCCCGCAGTCCGCCGGGGGGACTCTTAAGAGTCTCCCGGCAGTTCCCGGGTTAAGTGTAGTTTGAAAACCGCGCGGCGAAACGTTTGTAAACAAAGCCGGTCAGAGCGGCGCGCAGCTTCAAAAACAAGAGGAAGTCGGACCTTTGTTGTTGTTGTTTGGTAGAACGAAAATTAGTGTTTGTAACTGTCCGATATTGCTAAAACCGCATCAAAACTCTCTCCATGGAAATCGTCATCACAACTAAACCAGTTGACTTAGAGAGCTATACTAAACAGGGCTACATTTTGAGATTTGTGTGAATTTTCTAGCAGTTAAAATAAAAAAATAGGCCTAAGCCTATTACGACGTTTTTTGGCCAGATCGCCCGGATAGGAGTGGCTGTCATTTAGAAGGCCAGCCAGGGGGGGGGGGGGAGGGTTAAAAGGATTTTATTTAAGGCCTTGGATCTTAAGAGTCCCGTCGCCTCTTAAGAGTCTCCTCGTCGTTCCCGGGTTAAGCTGAAAAAAACGAATCTTTTTGTGCCTGGCAGACTGAGTATTCTATCTATCTATCTATTGCCTGACGCCGTGATCCCCGAAGGGGTGGCCACGAACGAACCGCCCCCATGCACCTCTGTCCCCAGTCAGTCGACGCCCCTCCCCCCAACCAGCACCGCCTTCGTTCATGTAGTTCCTCACTCCATCCTTCCACCTCATATTCGGTCTACCTCTCCCCCTCTGTCCCTCCACCTCGCTCTCGTACACCCTCTTAGTCATTCTCTCGCTTTCCATACGTTCCATATGGCCGAACCATCTCAAGTTGTTCCTTTTCACACTTTCCAGCACATCTACCTCCACACACCTCCTTCTTACTTCCTCATTAGTCTGTCTATCCCTCCATGTAACTCCGCACGCACTCCTTAAGTAATTCATTTCCACTGCTCTCACTCTTGGTCTGAGTCTCTCAACCAACGTCCATGCTTCGCTTCCGTAAGTCAGTGTCGGGATTACCACACTGTCATGCAAGGACTTCTTCACTTCCATACTGACCACCCTATTTCTTGTTACTGCTTTTAGCGTTCCTACAACCCTCTTCCCCTGTTGTACCCTCTCCCGCACCTCTTCATCCATAGTCCCATCTTTACTCAACACACTGCCCAGATACTTAAAAGAGTTGACGATCTCCATAGCCTGACCGTTCAGCTTCACCTCACACTCTGTGACTTCACCCCTTTCGAAGACCATAACCTTGCTCTTCCCCGTATTTACCTTCAAATTCCGTTTTTCGCACACTGTTCCAAACTCATTTACCAGACCCTGCAACTCCCATTCATTAAGGGAATGGGAATACTCAAGACTGAGTATTGATTATATATATATATTTATTAGTGGCCCCTTCATCATTGACGATGCGACTTAACGTAGGTAATGGCCAATCTTTGAACTCAAGCTTGTCTTTCAAACTTCCCGCCCGGGAGAGAACAAAATACGATTGCCATACATCATGAGCGAAACGCTCTTAAAAAAAACACTAACGGACTCGTCCTTATGATGTGGGTACTACTACTAGAAAATACTAGTAAAAATTAATGAAATACAAAATTAAACTTTGATCTTAGCATTGCGCTTCTCATACGTCTGCTGTTTGTGTATGCTTCGCTTCACTCATCGAAGCACTAGCTCGCCCTTAATTCTCCCGGGCCCCCATTGAAAGGACATGTTTCCTGACGCTCCTGTCCTGCCTTGTTCGTCACCTCTCGTTTCTGTTGAGTCTTTGCTCATCTTTACATGTTATGTAATTTACATAATGTTATTTACATTCAAAATCAAAGATGAATACAGAGTGTTCACCAACAAAGGGCTCCATCTTATCCACATTAACGCCAGATCAATGTACCATAAATTGTCAGAAATAAACTTGTTAGCTAATAAGGCCAAAGCTTCAATAATTGCAATCACAGAAACCTGGCTGGATTCAAGTATAAACGATGGTGAAATAAATATTCAAGGTTTCAACATGGTTAGGAATGATCGCAATAGGCATGGGGGAGGAGTATGTCTGTATGTAAAACACAACCTCACACACACAACTAGGACCGACCTCCATGTAGAAAATCACGAAGCTCTGTGGATCGACCTACACCTGCCGAGGACAAGACCCATCACAATTGGGGTATGCTATAGGCCACCAGCCGACACACAATTCTTGACCAAATTTGAACGAACTTTGTCATCGCTAGACCCTCGGAACGAATCCATCATACTAGGGGATTTTAACCTGTGTTACAAACAACGAAATGATAGGCTTGTACGAGAATATAGGCATATACTGACTGCAGAATCACAAACAACTCATCACAACCCCCACACGTATCTCTGAGAACACTGCCACAATATTAGACCACATAAACTGTAACAGAGAGGACAAAATATCCCAATCAGGGGTTATACAGACTGGGATAAGTGATCACTTCGTCACATATTGCACACGGAAAACCACAAAAATTACCCTAGAGAATCACAAGATTATCAAAACAAGGTCACTCAGAAACTACAATAAGGAAACATTTCTGGACATTTTATGGAATACAGACTGGTCTCCAGTGTTTGGAAGTACAAACGTTAATGACGCATGGGTTGGCTTCAGAACCATCATCACAAACATCCTAGACGAAATAGCTCCTCTGAAAGACATACGAATTAAAGCAAGGTCAGACCCATGGATCAACAATGACATACTACACCATCTGGAACACAGTGACAATCTGTTAAAAAGGCTAGCGAAACATAGACAGGATCAAGGTCTGAAACATGAGTTCAACAGGGCCAGGAATAAACTAAGTAGGAAAATGAAATCAGCGAAAAATAATTATTTTCACAATAAGGCAGAGGAATATCAGAATAACCCAAAGAAACTATGGAGGCACCTAAAAACAACAGGCTACAGCAACAAGACAAGGGATTCGTCTAACACTAATATTGCTCTCACCATTAATGATCAGGTTTGCCACGATAAACGACAAATTTCAACCTACTTCAACTCCTTCTTCACCTCCATAGCAAACACACTTGCACAGAACCTACCTCAACCTCTCAATAAATACACGACAACAACGGCCACCTTTCGTAATTTCTACAGAGATAAAGACATACACCCGAACACATTTAGATTGCAAAATGTTACACCAAAATACACTTTTGACGAGCTGTCTAACCTAAATGTACATAAGAGCACAGGACCAGACAAAATTCCTGCCAAATTTCTACGAGATGGAGCCATTGGTATAGCAGGCCCCCTAACCCACATCATCAACTTGTCAATTAACACCAACACAGTACCTGCTGAACTGAAGGAAGCTATTGTAACCCCTCTATTCAAGAAAGGAAATAAACTAGAAGTTGGCAACTACAGACCAGTTAGCATATTATGTATTGTATCTAAAATCCTTGAAAGAGCGGTATACACCCAAATTGAACACTACCTCAAACAAAATGATCTATTCTATAAGTTTCAATCAGGTTTCAGATGCATGTACTCGACAGACTCCGGTCTCATCCACTTAACGGATCACATTTGTAAAGAAATGTCTAAAGGTAACTACACCGGTATGGTTCTTCTTGATCTACAAAAAGCGTTTGACACAGTAGACCATGATATCCTATGTAATAAACTACAAGCTATGGGCATAGGGTCTGTGAACTGGTTTAAATCTTATCTTAGTGGTAGAACCCAAAGAGTCAAAATTGATGATAATATATCTGATCCTATGCCAATTAACTGTGGGGTCCCGCAGGGAAGCATCCTTGGTCCCTTACTCTTTCTCTGTTATGTGAACGACATGGAACTGAGTGTCTCATGTAAATTATTACTGTATGCAGACGACAGCGTGCTTCTGGTTTCAGGAAAAGACCCAATAAGTATTGCCGCTTCACTTTCCAAAGAACTAGCATCATGTAGTGAATGGCTAGTGGACAATAGACTATCTCTTCACCTGGGCAAGACGGAAGCCATCTTATGTGGAACAAAACGCAAACTGAAAGACATTGTGGGCTTCTCGGTCAACTGTAATGATATTCCTATAACAACAGTGTCACAAGTTAAATATCTCGGACTGAAACTGGACGCGAGTTTGTCAGGTGAAACAATTTTGGAATCTATCCTGAGTAAGTGTAGAGCACGTATAAAATACCTGTATAGACAGGTGGGATGCTTGCCAGCGGCGACCAAAAAGACCCTCTGCCAAGCGCTTGTTCAATGTCATTTTGACTATTCTGTGTCATCCTGGTACTCTGCATCATCTAAATCAGCACAGCACAAACTTCAGGTCACTCAAAATAAAATGGTTAGGTTCATGCTGAACCTAGGACCCAGATCACATGTTGACCAGGAACAACTTCAGTCACTAGGTATGCTCAATGTTTCTGACAGGGCCAAACAAATCAGGCTAACTAATGCCTTCAAAATTTTCTATGACAGAGCTCCAGAGTATCTAAAGAATGATTTTGTTAAAGCAAATGAGAGGAGTGGACATAATACAAGAAACATGATGTTTAATTTTAAGGTCCCGAGAATCCAAGGACAGGGTAAGCAAACATTCTTCTTCACTGCCATCAAAGACTGGAACGACCTACCCCAGTCAGTCCGTGAAAAGAGAACACTGTATTCCTTCAGACGTAGCCTGAAGGAACACCTGAACCGGACAGCTGCGAGAAGGGAGCACCAAGCTTATGTCTACTACTAAATACGACATAAGAGATAGACAAACCAAACTGAAATTATTACTGATTACGGATTACTGATATTTACTATAGGATGTAAGGTATCTTAAAATAACCCCCTAGAAATACTTTCTCTAAAGTATCTATTTCTTTATCCTCCCCTTTTCCCCAGCTAACCTAATCCCACAAGGACCCCAATGGAAATACGCCTAACGGCCTTATTGGGCTATCCTTAGTTGGAATTATGCAAGGCTGGTACATGTCATATTTGTAACAAACTATGTGGTACCAACTCTGTAAATTGCTGACTGAATAAATATTATTATTATTATTATTATTATTATTATTATTATGTGCTGAGGACAGGTAGCTTATCGACTTGTGTAGGATGTGAAGTGTTAAATGTGGGCCCTGGAGACTGTTTTTCAGGGTCTATCGTATACGTGTTAGCCGGAGTCCTCGTTGTGCTAAGGCGAGGCTCCTAAGTGCGTTTTTTATTATCCTAGCTCATTATTAGTTCACTGTGTAGTCATGAGGCTTCTTATAGGGTGAACTGGGGCCTGTTGTTCGGTACACTTTGGGTGTTCAACAAGTATGCCTCGTGGGCTAGTGCTCGTGGACTGTCTCACTTAGCTGAGGGGTCCTGCACGGAGCCATTCTGCTCTTCAACCTACTCTTCGTGATTCTACGTGTTGGTGAGGTCTTCAGTGGTTCGCAGGTTTGTGCTACAGTGACTAATTCATCGCCATCTGCCCCCATCTAGTTGGCCTCATGTAGGTTATTATATATATGGTTAGGGTGTGTTATTATTGATGTATTGATTACTATTCATGTATAACCATGTCATGTATGTTTCACATTGTTTATGCCACATAATGAAGGGTTGGCCCTTCCAGCAAGATTTGTAAAGTGAGACTTATTAACACTTAAAGAGCGGGGCCCGACTTAAGTCCGTATCTAAAAAGCAGCAAGTTAGGAGCATTATTAAGGCTTTTAAAGGGTTAAAATAGAGTGCAAATGGCCGGGAGCGCAGCAGGCCACACGGCCGACACCCAGGGCTTACCGCCGCCCACTGACTCACACTCCCTCTGTTCTCGAGAGGCCGGCAGTGTAGCCAGTAGTGAGTGTAGCTGGAAAAAATATGCCGCTATATGCTAAACTCCCATGTTGGTGGTACCACTGCATCAAAACGACGAGTGCTACGTAGCTCGTTCTGGTCTCATTTTGAAGCTTGTAGCGCCTAGTTCTTTGCTGAATAAATTTCTTTTCATGCAGATACTTGATTGATCATTCAGGAGGGCCTGAATATGCCCAAAATAGCCCAAAACCCCCCGCTAGACGAGGGTTAACAACGTGCCTCTAGTTGTTTCGCATGGTTTTTCCACCGGGAAACTTCTAAGAGTTATATTAAAAATCAAAACATCCGCCGTCTGGTGCAGGATTGTCATGGATTTTTTTCCGTTTTGTTTACGGCGTATAGTTTGATTCTGGCTGAGCCGGCATTTAACTAAAATGATATTTCGGAGGTCCGGCTATACCTTCTCCTTTATCACCGATTAATCTCCGCCGCAATTAACTTAACAGGTACAAACGTTCATTGCTTGGTACATTTGGACGTTTTATCCTGGGGGTGCATCGTGGGGCGCCATGTCCACCAGGATCTTAACGGCTGAGCCGAGAAACGAACTCACCCATCCCTATCTTTCCCCGAGTGTTCAGCCCTCCGCAATGCTTATTTACAACCATGCAGATAGTGGCCCTGGGTGGGGCTTTGGTTTCCCAGGCGTTTCTGCACCCTTCTCAGCACCCCGCCATGGAGTGGCTTCGGTCACCCAGGCTTTATTGTGGTCGGCAGGGAGGGTTCTGTGGGGGCGCTCGGTTATGGCCTTGGAATTGCTCGGGGCCTTGGGGCTGTTCGTCCAGGCAGCTTGGGGAACAACAACAACAACAACCATGCAGATAGTCGGTGCAAGACTATATTACTTCATATTCAGTCAGTGTATGTAACGTACTGTTAGACGGTAGCCCGCAAAATCTTGACTATCGGATGACCATATGCTCGAAGATTTGCTTCAAGGGGCGTCAGTTACTTCAGCCCCTGGGGGGTTTCTGCTCGTGAGTCTTCCTTCCGCCAACCCAAGCGACCTAGGACCTCAGATCCGCCGGACGCACCTCGGTGGTCTAGCCGGCAGGACAGGTCCCGCTCACCTAGACAATAGACCCAAGTCGCCTTCTGTTGAACAAGCGGCTAAGAGGTCTCGCTCTGATTTGATGCCGCACTTTCTGCAGGTGATGACAAGTCCAAGAAGAGTCGGTCTAGGACGTCCTCCTCCTCGTCGAAGACGGTGACGCAGCCTCCACATAAACCGGTTAAAAAAGTCTTCGTCAGCCAGGGAGGCACTCAGAGACACATCTAGTCATGTCTCAGGCCAATTCACCGGTTTACCATTCCTCACAACCCGCAACCATGGCTTTGCCGGTATTGGGAACGAAGAGGGGCAGCAGCATGTGTTCTAGCGGGCAGGAGCATGAGCTCTTCTACCCAGCCCGCCTCAGTTCAAGACCCTTCCGAGTATGACATACCGGATCTGAACTTTCGAGACCTTTCTGAGTTCGACGTTCTCGACGACTCACAAACAAGAACACAAGATTCCGCTGCCCGGGTCGGCGAGTCTTGGTTGAAGGCTTTACTCCCCCCCTGACCCGGTCACCGGGATCTACTTTACACCACCAAGGTGTACACGCCGAGGAAATGGCGTCTGGCCAATGTCCATCTTCACAGCATTCGGGAACGCAGGGCTCAGAAATGTCATAGCCCGCGTCCCAGTCAGACCAAGCAAGTGGGGATTTTGTAGCGAGGGATCCATTACAGGAGTTATTTGATCTCATGAGACAGGTTAAAGGTGAGCGACAGGTATCAGTTCCAGTACCAGTAGCTCCGGGGGTGCGACCCCTAGGGCACGTACTTGTTCAACCTCAGGTTGATGTATTTAACTTTGCCTTCATCTACTGTCACTCCTGTCCCTTCCACTGTGGGGGCTACGGCGATCTTGCCGTCCAATCTGCAGTTGTTCTCGGATTTGCTTCCTCCCCCTCTTAATAAATCCATCCCTAGTAAAAAGGGCCTTATGCCACTTTTATATGGGTTGGATGGATCTTGGTCTGTAGTTAAGCCTTTACGCCCCGAGGTCGCACAACCCACAGTCACGGGCGAGTCCCCTGTTCTGAAACATTGGGTTATCGAGGCACATGAGGCTAAGCAATGAAGGGCCAAGAACCAATCTGGAGAGGTACTTGATGTTGTCGTCAGGGCCATTCCTACATTTTAATCCTGACTATTGTGTGTCCATGCTATCTCCTGCCTTGCCTCCCGTTTCCGCCGGAAATTATTTTTCCGACTGGACTAAGTTAGATGGGTTTAACGATTTAATGCTGTTACAGGGCTTGACCCCAGAATTAAATTCGATAACCTTCAGGGACCCTGCGGGGTCTTCACTAGTTCAGATGCAAAGGGGGGGGGGGGGGGAGTCAGGGCCGAGGGTTGCAAGGAGACAAGAGGCCCAGCTGTTTACCAGCACAATAACAAACAAAAGCAGTCATCTGCTTCCGCAAGAAGACCATCATTGGTTTTCAAATGTCGGTTGGCATGGCGGTAGGGATACCTCCATATAAGTTTGATTTTTGGGGGCCTCTAAACGTTCTTTATGCCAGTTACCTGAACTTTTTGTCCTCTGACACAGGTTCAGATCGATAAAGACTACAAGATGAGGCAGAAAGCCTGGAGACTGGCGTCCCAATGCTTACTCAGCCGCCAACTTGCGGCCTCTCTGGCCAGGACGTCTGAGTCAGTACCCAGAAGGCTCTTTCTCTGACTAGGCGCCTTCTTCTCCAAAACTCCATTTAGTCTCTCCACGACATCCGGCTGCTCTCTTTGAGGCGGTACGGGTCCGTAAAGACCTGGGGGGGGGGGTACTTGGTTAGCAGACTCCCTGCAGAGATAGGTGGAAGACGGATTTGATCAGATGTTTTCTCCAAAACCCTAGCCTCAGACGATGCCTGGCGCATTGTCGATTTACTTCTGGACTAACAACCTGCCACTAATTCTAAGTCGAAGAGTGGGCAGTCGGTTAAATATGCTATATTTAATGCTAAGAGTTCCTTTCGTGGTCAATCCCAGTCATTTCAGTCATCAAAGACTTACACAGCCCCTGCGAGTGGCGGGACGTCTCGTAGACGAGGCCAATCCTGGGGCAGAGGGTGTTGGTTTAGGGGTCAGTCTAAGGGTAAATCCAATAGTGATGGTAGCAAGGCCTCTCATCACCCCTTTCCGACATCAGAGTCACAACCCTCCTCTTTAATAAACTGAGACACCACAAGGCTCTCTCACTCCCAGTGCCTAAGCAAGGTGAGTTGGAAACAAGAGTAGTACTGCCGGACAACACGTCATGCGACTGGCAACTTCCGAGATTGTCATCGGGCGTGGCCCCGGCGGACATGGGCAAGGACAGTCGTCAGCAAAGGCCTCTCCTGACGGTGGTCTTGGCGACCCCGTTTAATGTATACCCACAGACTTCAATCTTGTGGTTATTGAAGGTGGGATCCATCGTCAATGAGATGGCCCAAAAGCAGATTATTATCCCCAGTCCTCTGTCACAGCCCATGTTCACATCCCGGTTGTCCCTGGTGCCAAACAACGGGACAGTGTTTAGATGATGCCGGTGATCGACCTCTCTTTTCTCAACATCCATATTCACAATCAGTCGTTCGGGATGCTGACTGTGAATCAGATCAGATTGACACTCCCGCCACAGGGTTGGCTGTGTTCCATTGATCTAACAGAAGCCTTTTGGCAGCTCCCAACCAACAAACGTTTTTCAAATGTATCTAACTTTGTGTAACGGGGATCAAACGTTTGTCTTTCAAAGTATGCCCTTTGGATTAAAATTTAGCACCTCGACTTTTTACAAAATTAGTCCGACAGGCTTTGCTGCCATTACTCAAACAAGGCATCTGGTTTTATGGTACCTAGACAATTGATTAATGGTAGCACAATCCAAAATGATCCACCTCCAACATGACGGTTCTGTTAGGACGTCTGAAGGTAAAACAAATTATTTTGGAAGGAAACAGGTGCTTTCTGCTGTTACCAGCAGAAACACTGACGAAAATTCCAACTTTAATCCACAACTTCCTGGCGGCTTGGGCGAAGCCAGGGGATTACCCTCCTCCTTGATATGGACAGCTCCGCCTCCGACGGTCTGGATACATACAGACACGTCAGGTACCCTGGGATGGGGATACCAATCAAATCTATGGTCCAAATCACTATTCTTTTTACAGGAGCACGGCATGAGCCAGGCAGGAAAGTCCCTAGCCTTCAGAATGGACTATCTGACTGCAGTGACATGCAGTCAGAAGCAAGGGTCAGTGAGATCTCGAATGTTACAAGGGTTGTCGTTAAAGATCTTTCGACTAGCCGTGAGGCTGGAGAATTATCCTCATGCAACGTATCTGCCCGGCGTGGCGAACGTCTGGGCAGACGCTCTGTCTCGGCGACAGAGCACTCGAGTAGAAAGGGCTCTCGAGCAACCCATCTTTCAAGAGATGTTTGCCGAACCCTACCATCCGCAAATGGATTTGTTAGCGTCAGAGGCCAACCACAGGCTACCTCAGCCTCTCACACCTCGGAGTAAGACTCCGGCGGTCAAGGGGGGTCCAGACGCATTTCTGGTAGAGTGGAACAAATGGAGAGCTCCATTTAGCTGTTTCCACCTCCAGACGCATCCTTAATGTGCAAAGTAGTTCACAAACTATGGGGTTATCGAGGCATGGTCTCGGTGATCGCGCCGCTGTGGCCGGCTCAAGTTTGGTACGATCAATTAAAGACGTGGTGCGAGAACCCGGTGTCGCTCCCGATCTCGTACTTCCACTTCAACACAATTGGCATCCTCAAGACCTCGCTGACTTTTGCCTTATGATTATTCAGAAGGCCAAGTGGCTAGGCCAGTTTGGGGAACCGTGACTCACAAGTCGATTACTCAGTATGCTCTATCAACACAAACAGTACCAATCTTATTAGCAGTCATTCACTACCTGGATCGTAGAAACTGACCAACTGCAGTTCTCGGGGGCTCTGGTGTTTAATTGTTTAAATTACCTATTTGAAATACAAAAAGTTGTCAGTTGTCACATTAAGGAGTCGCCGCACAGCAATTCGGACACCTTTTTCGATTTAACTGGTTTGTCCCTGCCAGAGGCGAAGGAGAAAGGGTTCATGCGGTCTTGCTTCCGGCTTCGCCCTCCTCCTCATCAACTCGCACCCACCTGGTCTCTTGATCTGGCCCTTGAAATGCTTCACTCCTGTAAATATTGTCATGATCCTCCTTTCGAGTTACGACTTACGAAAGCCATTTTCCTAATGGCATTAGCTACGGGTGACAGGGTGTCTGAGTTGGCGGCAATGAGTTTGGAGCCATCTTGCTTAAGATTTTCGAGGTGCAACATGAGTGTACATATTGCTCCTGCTCCTAATTTCATCGAAACGTATGAACACAGTAATCATATTTAACAGAGTTTGAAGTTCCTGCTCTGAAACTGGGCGATCAGCCCCATTTACTTTACCTGGTGCAATCACTCATGTCATTTATGCGGGACTCTCGGCCGGCACAAGCTATTTTTGTGAAGAAAAAGGGGGGGGGGGGGGAGTATCCTAGCTAAGGACTCTGACCTGCCTCTTAGGTGATACAAGATATGACGAGAATGAAAGATCATGTGATAACCCATTCCTTGACTCAAATAAGTCTAGTCAGGAAAAAAAAATGCTCACAAGGTGATACAAGCATAAAACTTTCCACAATAGTTCACAAAGACCTATTTTACAATTTCAGGGCAGGAGCCACCGAGATTTCAGTGTTGCATAGCAACGGTTGCTAGGCAAATCATTTTCCTTAGCAACCGGCAGCAACAATGCAGTTTCTGGAAAACTGTGAGGTGCTATGGTTTTTTCTCAACTCCTTGTTCTAAAAAACATGTAGCATTGCATTTGGAGATCATATACAAGAATTATGTGGCATAAAATCCAATTTAGGGCAAGTCAGGCTATAAAAATGCCACTCCTAAAGCTTCAGACACTGTTGTCACAGTCACTTTTGCATTTGCAGTAGGCTGTGCATTTTAGATGCGCATCAACACATTTGCAGTCTGTGCATCCTCCTCGGCAAGAACACTTCAGTAGTTCTGGGCAGGTTGCACTGGCTTCGGGCAAGTTAGACCACAGAGGCCTCCACTTTTCTGGGCAAGTCCATCCCCACTCACTTGGAGAGGGCAACTGTCGTTCTGGCACCGTGGTGCAGCCCCAGTGGTGCCCACCTTGTAGAACTGCCCTCTTCATGTGTTGGGCTAGACGCCCCAACTCGTCTGCGCTGAATAGGACCAGTGACACGTTGTTCTCTTGTCTGTGACTTGAGGCTGTTATCGAAGTACTGGTCCCAGACAACATCCACTCTCAGAGCCTGACTTTGAGCATTGTTTATGTATGGAAGAAAGACCTTGGCAGCATAGTCTCCAAATGTCTTGCAGCCCTCAGGTCTAAGAAAGTGAACAAGTGCCACACCATCCATGATTCGCACTTCAGTCTCTGGTGTCACATCATTTGATGACCCTACTTTCTTTTCAAGACATTCTATGAGATCAGACTTCTTCCCTGGACGTAGCTGCCCATAGGCAGACAGAGATGGAGGAAATGGGAGGTTTTCATGATTGAAGAAATTGTTCAAGTCACCTTTCCTTGTCTGACATGCAACATACAGACTTGCAAACAGCGAATATTCACTTTTGAGGAGACTGACTTTGTCCCCTGATTTGTTTGATCGTTTGCCTTGGACATTGAACAGTACCACCTTGTTCCTGGTAATTGTTGCTGTGATTGGCTTAGTATTTGTTCTGAGCCGCTCTTCCACAAATGTTGCATACTGCTCCTGACCCTTTGATGCGAGAGTGGTTAGACACTCGACTGACTGCTCATCCATGATGTCCTTTGTATGGAGTCTGAGAAGGTCCTGCCCTTCCTCCTCAAATGGGCTCCCCATGTCCTCCATTACACTAACTACCGCCTGAACCTGTCCAGCAAACAACTTCTGGGTTGACCGGGTTTGTTCATGATGGTTTCTTTGCCCAGAACTTTGTTGTTTCCCTACCATGGTCGCTTCAAACTCAGAAATTACTCTGACAAGTTCTGGTCCTGCCACTGCCCATCTCAAGAGGGAGTTTGCATCCTGGGTAAGCCCGATGATTCTGCCTTCATCCTTCATTACTCCATTGTTTTGTTCATGGCAGTGATCGACAGCAATGAGGGAGAATTTTCTCTGGGATTTTGCCACAACAAACTTGCCTTGCTGAAATTCTTTGGCAACATCTGGATGAGTGTGAGATAGACTGCTCATGTCACGCACATGTACGGACATCCAACGTGCGTAGTGGGTGTGGTTGAGACTGAAGAACCAAGGTGTCAATTTCTTCAATGTATCCACATACAAATCAAAGTCACCAGTACGTAGTGATCGCACAAATGTGAACAAGAGAAGTTCCAGCTCTAGACTCGTATGCCAGTACATGAACTGAGGACTTTCAGCTTTTCGCCGTTCACACCATGTGCTGAAACTGTCTGTGGATTCTTCGGAATTGTTTGCAACATATCCATCATAAGCCTTCTTGAGAAGGATGTACAATGCACATGCAGTGACTTGGTGAGCATGACGGGTTCGAGTCACATGTGATGCCTTCAGGAAGGACTCAGCAATGCCTGGTGTGGCAACATCAGCTTCCTGGAGAACTTCCACCCAACCACTTCCATCAAGCCAATGACCCAAAGCTTTCAAGCCTGTCATTTCAGTGTGTAGACCCCCCATAAGCATTACAAACTTGTCCTCACCATACAGTTCGGACATATTCCATTGCAACTTCTTCAGTGTAGCATACAGAGGTTGGTCCCCACTAATCACTGGAGTATGGCCAGGGTTGAGGTGATGAACTGCTGACTTCACCACTTCCATGCAATGCCGAAGCATAGATGGTGAGCTGGCTTCCTCAACAAAGAGAGGCATCATGGCATTCACAGATGGCAGAATGTCTGGATCTGGCACTCTGCTGGCATGGTATGCTGCCCAAGACAAAGTCGCCTCTGCTGATATGTCATCTGCATGATGTTTCTCAACATGACTCAGCCAGTCATATTCCTTGTCCATGTCCTTGGTCAAAGGGGTGTTGGAAGAAGCCAGGTCTGCAGGGATGGGTAGGACAAAGACGTCATTTTTTGGCAACCGTGTTGGTTTCAGTTCAGTGTACGAAAGGGGCAAGTCGCTCATTTTCCTCAACCCCCTCTCTTGAGTTATTGAATTATTGAATCCTTGGCCATTGTCTTCATCTTCACAGACATCTCGCGGAGTGAGATTCTGGAACAAGGACAAGCTGGTGCCATGGAATGAACTTGTAGATGTCGCAGAGCTAGGGTTGTGGTCGATGTTGTCTGCAGCACTGGTGATGAAATGCCCTTTGCGAAGTTGAGGAGGACAGACTGTGCCAATCTGATGGTAATAGTCACAGACGTTATTACCCAATGATGTGATCAAGTCCATTGTGCGGTTGTATGATGCCGACATACCAAGAGTATATAGACTCTCAATCAACTTTCTATCTCTGGTTAGTGCATGAGCCTTAAGACCTACATAGACGGGTAGTGGCGTTTCACGATCTTTGCTGTGATATACTTGTGGATTTCTCACAGAATCCCTGCGTCTCTTGATGCTGTTGTACACCAACAGCTGAGCAATGGATAGTATTGGTTGGCTGATAGTTGTGTTGGATGTTTGAACCATTGATAAGCATGCTGACCAGTGACAAAAGGGACCGTGGAACAGACTCCACTTGGCTGTTATGGCCAAACGATCCAGAGAATGTTATTTTGTGTGCGAAGATGTCCTGTCGGATCATTTCAGCAATTTGGGTCATCATGACACTCTGCTCGTCTCGATCAGTCTGGTATCCTTCTCGGAGAATAGAGCCAACATCTTCTTCACAAGCCATGAACACATCTCGTCCTTCTTTGTAAGCTTTCATCCTTGGGAGATGCATGAGAATGCGGTCTTTCACATGCTTACTGTTTACTCGTGCAGTAACATCCACTCCAAGTTGATTTAGCCTGTCAGTGTAGAGCTTCACAAGATCTGCAAGTCTGAACACCTTCACATCCTCATCTTGCCTCTTCCCCTCAATGTAGGAAATCAGCTGAGCCAAAGCAATTCCTTTACATGTCTGGTCATCTGAGGCATCCTGATCCTGTGATACCTTTGCACGTGCTCTATTGTACAGGTTTGTAAGGCAGTTTGCATGATACTTTGCCTCCTGGGCAATAAGATCTGCACTTAATTTTGCAAGAAGATTTTCATCTTGTAGATCATGTGCGCATTTCCTCACACGAAAATCTAGTTGAAATGTACAGACTTCGCGGAGGTTCTCCTTTGTTTGCTGCTGGGAACAAAAGAAGCATTTGGGACAATTGCTGCCAACTGTTCCACTTGAGGCAGTATCACCACCACTGCTAGTGCTACGTGTGAAAATTCGTTTTGAAGCAGTCCCATCTTCCTCAGACTTGTGCTTTCGTTTTGCGCGTTCCAGTTTGGTATGTGAAAACTTCTGATAACAAGATTTGTGCCACTTTGCATTCTGTTCTTTCAATGCTAATTGACTACCATTCCCATGGTCAAGTCGTGCCAGATTGATTTTGATTGGCATTGAGTCAAGGTTACTAAACTGTGTGATGTTGTCTACTATGGTTTCATAGCCTCTGTCAGTTGGTGATATGAGAGACTCTTTGGTGTCCAGTTGACAAAAAACACAGATAGTCCAATCAGTTACTTGAACAGATGAAGATGAGGCACTGGCCATTTCTGTGAATATTCAGTATATGCGTCTTGACTATCACTGTGCGCAGATCAAATATATCAAACTTGCTGAAACTCGAAACAAAATATGATTAAGGCCGAGGGTTTATCCTTTTACCACCTTTATCAAATACATCTGTTGCACACATTCCTTTATGGGATACAACTAGGTTCAGTTTCCCTACACCTAGCCCGATTGTTCATCCAGTGCCATTTAAGTCCCGTGCGATCTGTACACCTTCCGGGTAATTCTTAAGCCCCGTTACCCTTGGCTCGGCTCTCCCGCGCTGGCACATCCTGTCAATTCAGGTGCGGCTATCTAACTACATCTACCAACTACAAACTACAGTTTAGTAGCTAGTGGATTTGGGGCTGTTAGATAGCATTTGGGACACTGATCTAGATATACTAGTACTTATTAAAGTACTAGTATATCTAGATCAGCTGGCACTGAACCCCATGCTGAGTTACACAGCAGTGATGTCAACAGTGTGCCCTGGTTGTGTGCTGACATTCACTCTATTATATAGATATATATGCTTTTATACACCTTTTGAAC
Source organism: Paralithodes platypus (assembly GCA_032716605.1). Lineage (NCBI taxonomy): Eukaryota > Metazoa > Arthropoda > Malacostraca > Decapoda > Lithodidae > Paralithodes > Paralithodes platypus. Next base: position 18,189,974 of record CM064570.1, on the reverse strand, counting down.
CATTTTAGGAGTGAATATAGGAAAATAAATAAAAGTACAAAGTCATAACACTTCATAGTAGTTCAGAAACTGCATCGTTGCTGCCGGTTGCTAAGGAAAATGCTTTGCCTAGCAACCGTTGCTATGCAATACAGAAATCTCGGTGGCTCCTGCTCTGAAATTGTAAAGTAGGTCCTTGTGAACATTTCCGGGAAGTTTCATGCTTGTATCACCTTGTGAGCAATTCTTGCACCCATTTCCTTGACTAACTGATTTATTTTATTTTTTGTATTATAGGCTATTTGTATAGTTTATGTGTTTCACCAACTGTTTTGTCAAACGTAAAGGTGACAACACCGCAGGCTACCTTTAAGGAACGCCGCCTGTACAATACTTCATTCTTTTTATTAAACTGATCTTTTTAGTAAGTGTATCCTTGGACCTCCGTAATTTATTAGTGGTTTTTGATGTTCATGATGAATGTCCCCCTCCAGTCTTGAGATATCAGGTGCATCGTCAGTGATGAAGGGGCCACAAATAAATTATAGGTTTGAGTCCCGAAGGGAAGAAGGAAAACCTAATATTTAGTAGTGGCCCCGGAATCATTGACGATTTTGGCCCTCCCTTCCATCCCCTTCCCATTCATCTGCTTATTTTGCGAGTCTTGATATGTCAGATTAAGGGCGAGCTAGTGCTTCGAGGAGTGAAGCGAAGCATACACAAACAGCAGACGTATGAGAAGCGCAATGCTAAGATCAAAATTTAATTTGTTATTTCATTATTTTTTACTAGTTTTTTCTAGTAGTGGTACCCACATCATAAGGACGAGTCCGTGAGTGGTTTTTTAAAGAGCGTTTCGCTCACGATGTATGGCAATCGCATTTTGTTCTCTCCCGGGCGGGAAGTTTGAAAGACAAGCTTGAGTTCAAAGATTGGCCATTACCTACGTTAAGGCGCATCGTCAATGATTCCGGCGCCACTACTAAATATTAGGTTTTCCTTCTTCCCTTCGGGACTCAAACCTAAAATTGTTATATATATATATATATATATATATATATATATATATATATATATATATATATACTGTATATACCGGTATAATTATATATACAGTCGGTCCTCCGGTAACGCGGCTAATGTGTTCTGGTAACCTCCCTGTTAGCAAAAACCGCGTTAACGAACCCATATGTTTACATGTTAAACGTACCTTGGTGTTCTGGGGATTTCCACAAAGTCCACTTTTTCTCCATAGAAGCCTATGTTATAATAATTAAATCAATTATAACGGTTATTTGACATGTGCATCCGAATTGATTTGCCCATTGCAACAACTCTTACCTCTGAATAAATATTTCGTTTAGGCTAGGCTAGTTAAGGAGAGAGAGTCACAGCAGTGCCGACTTTTTTGATCGAAGCTCTGAAATCCCGCCATCATATTTCTCACCTCACACAATAACTACACAATTTAGAATGGTCTACTCTTCACTCAACACACAGCAACGACCATATCTACCTCTGGTATGCATAAAAACTTGGTTAGGCCATTTATTTGCAGAGATATGGGCATCGGTAAATGGCGAAAATCGGAACTTCGGAAGTACTGTACGGAATTCCCGCCTAACTCGCCGTCATTTATTTCTCACCTCACACAATAACTACATAATATAGATCTGTGTTCTAGTCTTCACCCAACGCACGGCAACGACGATATCTACCTCTGGTATGCATAAAAACTTTTTTAGGCCATTTATTTGCAGAGATATGAGCATCGGTAAATGACGAAAGTCGGGAGTAATGGTTCGGCGGCCGACATAGCCTATCCACGCATTGCACACAACGACAACACACACACACACTCACTCGACATGGCCAAACAAACAATAACGTACGTGTTTCGGTAATTATTCTAACCTCACACAATAACTACACAATGTAGAGTGTTCTAGTCTCCACCCAATGCTCGGCAACGACCATGTATCTACCTCCGGTATGCATAAAAACTTGGTTAGGCCATTTATTTGCAGAGATATGAGCATCGGTAAATGACGAAAGTCGGGAGTAAAGGTTCGGCGCCCGGCTAGACCCCGCGTCAGTGTAAGTGTTGACCGTGTTAGCAAAATTTTGGATATTTGGGGTGTACCGTGTGCCACCAAATCCGCGTTACCGGAGGACCGACTGTATATATATATATATATATATATATATATATATATATATATATATATATATATATATTCAATAATATATGAAGAAGATATAACTTTGGCTCACAAATTTTAGCCATCAATTTTATTGTGCCTTATTCATTGCTCTACATGTCATTATACACTGCAAACTAAATTAAGTATTATTCATTAGACTTTGTTGGTTAAATAACTTAGCAGCTGCAATAGACATGCTTTTTTTTAAAGTACCGCTGGTGCAACGTACGTCTTTAACCTATTAAACGCGAAAATGCCCTAGGGGCTAGGGTAGTTATTTGTGAATTTCTTCCAAAAAAAATTGATCTCTCAGAATTGAAAAAAAAGTACACCAATGTCTTGGTAAAAAGTATCCGCATCCGCCAATATACTGTATATATATCCACCCCCAAAGCATGTGAGTGTGGAGTTGCAGTGGCTGCAAGTTGAAAAAAATAGCGCGAACGGCACTACACCGCCCGGGCGAGCGAGCGTGTGTGAGTGAATCAGGCGGGAGAAGGGTGGAGGGAGGGAGGGGTGATTGACAAGAAGCAACGCTCTATATCTCGCCTAAAAAGCACTTTTATGGTTTCACCTGTGCATATTCATGAGTAAGGCAGCCCATGTGAATAATATCTATCTATCTATGTTATGCCAGGTTTTTACTGGGGTTGATTGGTTTAAATAAGTGGGTTCTTCCTAACTGGAGAAGTCAAAATCGTTTTAACACAGACACAGAAAGTAATAGAGGATAATTATAACAAGACTTACCTTCATATCATATTTATTGGCACAAGAATATCGCATAAGTAAGTCTAGAATAAATGGTCAAGAACAACAATAATAGATGCACGAACGAGGCTCCACTACGTCTGACTCGTAAGACTGGATTATTCTATGCAATGTCGACGTGAGTATTGTGGACCGCCTTCTAACTGAAGGATTACACTGGTCCTGTATTTATTTCAGAGATAAAGATAGCACTCCTTTTTATTGAGGATTTACACTTGTGCTTAGACAGGCTACGTGGTGATTATATATATACAAACTTTTTATTTCAATATGCGTAGAGTTATTCTGAGTTGGAAGCTGAATGTAATTATTTTTTCTGAGTTAATTCACTATGGTGCTTACGCATAAGTTAACTTGAATTCATTGGTTATTTTCTTTAGCAGAATTATTATCAGTACTTCCCTGATTTATTTGGGTTTCACTAGTACTTTCTTTCTCTCGCTTTTTGCATAAGCTCGTAGTATCCGATGTTTCTAGAATACTTCTTTTTATATACCCGGTAGATATATTTTGACTAATTTCCACTGTTGATCTTTGTATACTCTTTCTCTATAAATACACTAAGTATAGATCTTTTTCACAGTTAGATCTTCCGTATATTATAACGGTATAATAACTTCACTTTAGATTTGTAGAATAAGTAATCCAATCTTCGGTAGATGCGTTGGCCGTGGGGGTTGTCCTGCCGTGACTGGGTTAGCACAGTTTTACTCGAGCTCTTGGATTGGGACCTTGAATACTATCTACCTAGCCATTGCAAAGGTAAAATAGAATTGAGTTAATGCAGGAGAGAACTCACTGACTACTCTGGTCTTTAACCCGTACAGCCCCAGCGACGCGTCCGACGCGTCGGCGATGTATGTAACGCACAGCCCCAGCGACGCGTCTGACGAGTCACCCTAATTGCGCCGACCGTAACCTCAGGTGTAGCCACTCAAGAGGGCTCAGATTTGTATGGGAACTGTGTACGTATCCCACGCAACCGTGCCGATGGTTGAAAACTCTCAAAGTCCACGTGCGTGCGCGTGAGCGTGCAATAACCTAGTTTTTGGGAGTAATTGCCTTCAATTTTTTACTCTTGTAAAATACGTTTTCGGGGCTCTGTAGGACCATTCTTTAAGCTTTTTGAGCGGTTTTTCGTGGTTTTTCCTTCATTCCTAACCCATTCGCTATTGTTTCTGGAATAAAACCATTTTTTGAAAACCGGCCGGGTTCTGGTGAACAAACCTTACAAAACTAGCCGGGGCTCCACGGGTTAAAAGAACTTTGATGCAGAACTTTCAGTCTTGGGCCTTGAATAAAGTGTACAAGTATACCATTGTATATGTCCACATTATCGAGCTAACGTAAGACAGTTAATTGTTTTTAGGCAACTTCTCTTAACTGCTCTGGCTTTCATAAGTCTTTCAGAACTGAGGGTTGATGAGTTTATTGTGTGTTTTGGTCTATCCTGGATAAAGCTATTATCCCGTTGGTAGGTACTTTATCCACAATAGCGCCGGGTGGGGTAGGGAAGGATATTAGTTAGCTTCTATTGAAGAGTCTAATAACCAGCCTTGTTGATACCCACTACAAACAATTTACACAGGGTAACTTCAGTATTGCAATTGTTTTTCCGTCCATTGATCACAAGAACAATTCTTCCTACTGAGCCCTCAATCTAGTATACAGCCTTCCGTCCATTGATCACAAGAACACCTTTCCAAATTGAGTACTGATATGAATAATATAATAATAAATTGAGTAGTGACAGAGGGTTAGGGGTAAGTGGGGATAGGACAAGAATTAGTTGGATGAAGTGAATTTTAGCAGGAGAAAAAGGTGTCCAGGCTTAACTGGAGCTGCCTGAATTGCTTCACTGTTAGGCTGCATTCGATGTAGTTGTATTTGCTTTTTGTGTGAAAATAGCAATTGCAGCCTTCCTTCTTCCAGTCCAACATGCAGTAGCTCAGGAATCCGTTGTATTCAGGTGGGACGCAGTCCTCGTAAGCATAACTCATAGTCATGTTGTGGTCCTTATTCAGGTGTGGTAGGCAGATATCCAAGAACAATTGGTGAGGGGTCTTGGGGGTGTCTGGTTTCTTCTCTACCTGTCTCACTGGTTCGATTTCAATGAGGGGCATGGAGGCACCTTTTTTTGGTTTTGAAGGAGGTGAAGGAGGCTCTGCAGGTGGGTTGATGTTGACTGCAGGGGTCTCCTCCATCGCCTCTTCTTCTGCTGCAGGTGTCGGAGTTGAGTTGGTTTCTTCAGCAGCTCCTCCAGTAGCTTCTACAGGATCAGCTTCTGGAGTTTCTGCTTCAGGTCCAGGGGGACAGTTTTTTCTGTTTAGAGGCGCTTTGATGGTCAAGCGCCTCTGTGGAGTAGGTCTCTGTCTGACAGGACCCCTCTGGGCATTGTCCAACAACCCTCCTGGTACAAGAATACCTGGGAGATTGTTGGCCTGAAGGAGGGCAGGTAGGTATTGCTGGAGGAGGGAGTTGTTTCCTCCAGCAAGAGCCACAGCCGTCCTGATGATAATATCGATCTTTATTGATATATCATTAGGCAGGTCCATGCTCTTTAGTCTGTCAACCTTTTTCATAATACCCTGCCTCTCCTTCAAGTCTCGGGCATGATGTGAGCCCTTGACTGTTTTGCCCCTGGGTCCTGTGACCAGAATGGCCTCAGGACCTCTTGCCCCTGTTTTGGTGTGGAATTCTACCCTCTCTCCGTCACCTAGAGAGGGTACAGACTTCCTGGGGTTGTTTTTCTTAAGATTTTTGTGGTGTACAAAAATATCAGTGCTGTTGTCGTCCCTGGTGATAAATCCAAAGCCCCTCTTCACATTAAACCACTTTACAGTGCCGGCAACGAGTGTGGAAGTTGCGGGAGGCATTGTGGTGGTGGTGAAGAGAGGAGGATATGTAGCTCTGCTCGGTGTGGCTGCTCAACTCAGAATTTCTACTGATATGAAAATCGTCGATAGTATATTTATTAGTGGCCCCTCCATCATTGACGAACATGCCTATTACATAAGGCATCCTCTTCAAACACTAATCCGCCGTAGTTTTGAATCTACCGCGCAGAGCATTTAAAAACTGAGGAGCCTTCATCATGAGCGCACGCGACCTCACTCATGGCTTCAGTCATTATGAATTGGGTTCTCACTACGAAAAAACTTCGTAAAAAATAAAAACAAAAACAAAATAAGAATAACTATCCAATAAGCTTTCCATCATATCGTGGATGCACTTGTGTGGATCTCTGACCAGACGCTGATTCAGGCGTCATTCTTCCTTCTCTGCTCTGCGTTCAGCCTGCCCGGACGTGCCTCCCCACGCTCCGCTAGTTCCGCATTCGTTGCGTCCCTAGTGAGTTTTTTCTCATTTGTTTACTCCAGGATGTATCGAGTAAGGTTAGGATAGGCGTAGCAGGAGTGTCCTGGGCTGGTTGCCCGCAGTGCAGTGTATTTTGGGTCGAGTGTATGGGGCATCTATTTCGGATGTACCCTCGTGGTCCCGTTGTGGACATATGAACTTTTTCACAGTTGAGTTAGTTTGTGATGCAGGCGGCTTTCACTACGCGTTAGTTAGTGCTGCCTTTTATCTTTCTGATGAGGTAAGCTTTGTTTCTGACGTTCCCAGCGTATTTTTCTTCACTTGGTGAAGTTTTTTCTGGGTCCCGAGTCAGCCTTCCCTTGGTCGGAAGTATGTGCTACGGTGGTGTGTTGGCGGTGGTTCCTGTTGTGATATTTCCAGTGTTTGTGTATATTTCAACTTTTATTATGCCGTCTACCTAGGCCTAGCCAGCCGCTCGTAGCTTTGCCACATGTACTAGTGTTATTGTTTATTATTTATAAATATGCCCTACTGTGTCATGTGTTTCCGGGTTTTAGTTGTGTATTGGCTAATTCCTCGGACTATAATTGTTTCCTGGTTTAGTTGTGTATTGGCTAATTCCACGGATTATTGAGTGACCTTGGGTTTGTCGTGCGTGGCTCTCCTCGTGAGTCTTGCTGTTCAGATGGTGTCTGTTCAGGGTGGGTTGCCTTCCGGCGGGGTTTTCTCGGTTTCACCATGAAAATCCTGGCCGCGAGCCGTGTTGGGCCACACGTGGTTGTTAACACTGGCTTGTTTCCCCGGCGTTGGGGTGTCTGTGGCTCTCCAGGACTGCGTCTCTGTGGGTGCCTGGTTTCAGGCCTCCTTTGATTCCCGGCGGGATGGCTGTTCCCATCTATAAAACGTTGTTCATGCGGACATACGTTATGTAGTTTTTCTACCCGGTTTTACAAAAAACCACATGAAAAACCTAGCTGTTGTTTTAGGCTTTCCTCCCCGGCGATCTTTTACAAAGAAGTGGGGACAGGAACTTATGGGGTTAACGTTTGGACATCTCACCCGGCGGGTGCACCTGGGTAGGGTGGGATGAACGACTTATGTCTTTCAGTTAGTTAACCAATCCATTTTAAGTGATACTATGTGTATCGCCGCCTTTACTCTTACGGCGATTGAAGGTTCAAATTAGGTTATATATCGATTCTTCTCACCCGGCGGGTGTGCTCCTAGGTGGAGGAACTAAGGAATTTACAAAATTAGATTTCGATTTAACCACTTAATTTAGTGATACAATTAGGTATCGCCGCCTTCAAACTTACGGCGATCTTTTGTGACAATTCGTTAGACATCAGATCTCGTATCATCCTGCCCTGTGCTATTCTACTAAAATATTTCAAGGGCCGGCGTCTTTATGGGGGTTGCTTTGTTACAAAATTGAATCTTGAGACAGTCACCACCACCAAGAGACTATAAGCGCCATGCTGGACCGTTATATTATATCAGAGGGTATTCTTCACTTTCTTTAACAAAAGATTTGTTTAGATTTTCTGAACCCCGCCGCGTAACGAGCTGTGTTCTTTGTGTCATTACATCTCGTTACCCGGCGGGTTATTAACACTTGTGTGCGAACATGTTGGGTTAACCTTATGAGCATTAATTCCTGGAAATTTTCTTTTTTTTCCAGAGCTGAGCTCCGGCGGACCAATACAGACCCGGCGGTAGTTTTCTCCCACCAGTCTCTGTCATGGCTACTGTGGCCCCAGTTTTTGCTTTGTGCACTACCCCTGCTTGTGCTGGTATCCCTATTTTTGCGCATACCCGTTGCATAAGGTGTGTTAAATGTCTAGACCGTTCAAGGGGTCTCTGGATTATGCGTAATTGTTCTTTTTGCTCCCAATTAGCTATAAAGGTCCTTTGTGATAATGATAAGACCGCGGCGGTAGCGTTGAGAGAGGTTAGGCAACAGATGTCAGCCTACACTACCATTGTTGCGCATAAATCACTTCAATGTGACAACGTCCCACTTTGGGATAGATTGCTCTCCGAACACCCTCCCCCTAAACGTTCCTCTAGAGTCACGAGTATTAAGCCGGCGGAGACTGGTCAGGGTTCTGTATCTTCTGCTGCTACACCTAAACGCCCAAGAGAGCCTACACCCCCGGTATCCGCCTCCTCGTCTCGGGCGAGATCCCGGTCTAGGTCTCCTCTTAGACACCAGTCATCTAGTCGTGCCTCTTCACCGGCGAGTAAGAAGAGTAGGACGGAAGGTTCCACCAGTGGTCACGGCGAGGATTCCTCCAGATCTAAGAATAGTTCGCGGTCACACCGTAGCCATAAATCCTCTAAAAAGGATTCACATAAACGGAAGTCCTCTCGACATTCACCATCTTCTAGTGCATCTCATCGTACCTCTACCCCAGACAGAGTTTGTGTTAAGGCCCAAGAGTCCAGTGCAGCGCCTGTCCCAAAAGAGGATTTGCCACTTAATATTTTAACCCTGGAATTGGAAAGTTCAGGGGGTTCAGTAATTGAGAATGTTTCAGACTCTCAAGAGAGCGTAGGCCAGGGCCTCGGTGTTTGGCGGTTTGCTCAACCAGGGTCTGACCACCCACGTCCGACTCAAACGAGTCACACAGTAGCCGATGTCCACAGGGACGCGGCGATCCCATCCTCTATCCCAGACTTATCTTGGCAACAAGGTACCCCTGCCTCGGCGGGGTCTTCTCAGGAGGATCAGGAGGAGAAAGACGAAGTTTCTATAATTTCGGAGATGGAAGGACAAGGGTCAGGCTCAGGCTTGGACGCCGCACAGGATACTAATGATTCACCTGTAAGTTCTTCATCAAACCAGTTTGTTACGGCACAAGAAATTAATGGGCTGCTTACTCATGCTTTATCTAAATTTTTGGCCAACAACAGGAAAACCCCACAATGGACTTGGGGGCTCCCAAGACAAGTTCTACGGTACGGCCTCTGATGACTTCGATTGATTTATCTAAGATCCCTAACCCTCCCACTCTGTTAACCTCAGGGATCACTAGGCCTTCTACGGCGGCATTGACAACTTCAAATGTCAGGGTCATAACGGATGTCAATCCACCCCCTCTAGACAAAGCGCCTCTTAGAAAGGTAGCTATGCCCTTACTTTATGGGCCAGACGAGTCATGGGTTCTTTTGAACTCCTCTAAACCAGAGCTTGCCCAACCTACTTTGTCAGGGGAACTCCCGGTACCGCGTGAGTGGGTCATCCAGGGCAATAAGTCAAAGAAATTAAGGGCCGTGGATACTTTGGGTAATGTTCTGGACGTAAACATCAAGGCTATACCTAGTTATTATCACCAAGATTATTTTGTGTATGCTTCTAAGCCTGCTTTACCCCCTGCCTCAGCTTCAAAACTATTTTCAGACTGGTCTAAGCTGGATGGGTTTAATGATATTAAGACTGTCAGCTCTCACTCCTGAACTAGATTTACAGACCGTCACAGACGACGCAGCTAATCCAGTTTTGAAGGTGGGACAGTTGGGACCAGGACCTTGGGTAGATTGGGAGGTAGAGGCTCAAAACTTTGCAACCACTTTCACTTCTAAATCTTCCCACCAGATACCTCAGGATACTCATTCATGGTTCTCCATGCCGGTGGGTTCTGCCGGCGGAGTCCCGTCAGCTTTGTTTTCATTTCTAGCTGCCCCTAAGATTAATCTTTGTGAGCTGAAGGACCCGTTCACTACCCCTACCCCTACTCACCTAGACAGAGAATTTAGGCTACGGGGAAAAGCTTTTCGCCTGTTCTCGCAGTACATAGTATCTCAGCAGGTGGCTAAGTCTTTACTACGGTCCACTCAGGCAATCGCAGATGCGGATGCTCGAAGATCGGTTGAGTTATCCCGGCGACTGATTCTTCAGTCGTCAATCCAATCCTTGGGTGACATACGTAATACGTACCGCCTTGCTTGAGGCGGTACGAGCACGACAAGATCTTAGGATGTCGTTAGTTCGCAAGCTACCTGATCGCATTGCTAATCAGGTGGTTATGTCACCAGTGCTTACTCCCTCTTTAATGACCCCTGAAGTGTGGCGAACAGTGTTCAATATGGCACAGGCCGTTAAGCACAGTCCCACCCCTTCTAAGAAACCTGCATTTAACTTCCCCAAACCCAGGCCTACTAATAAAGCTCAGCCAGGGGGATCTAAACCTTTTCTTCCGCCTAAGTCCTCCCACTCCCCCCAGGGTCAGTACAGGCATAGACAGAGTAGGTTTTCAGGTCAGAGAGGACGCGGCCAAAATAAACCAGGTCAGGGCCAGTCTTCGGCCAACACCAGCCAGCCGGCGAAGCGTCCAGCACCAACCCCACCATCAAAAAACTAAAGTCTCTCTCACTCCCGGCGCCTACCTTAAGGCCGGAGGAACCGAGGGTAGTACAGCCGGCGAACCCTTGTCTGCTAACTGGGTCGTTCCGAACGTGTCACCAAGCATGGCCGTTAAACACTTGGGCACGGATGGTGGCACGCAAAGGCATCACTTGGCAGTGGCTCCGGCGACCTCGATTACGTCAGCCGACAACGGCTAATTTTGTTTCTTTAGAGGTGGAGTCACTAGCCCAGGAAATGATTGCCAAGAATGTCATCATCCCGGTCCCCCCAAATTACCCTGTATTAACGTCCAAACTATTTTTGGTTCCCAAAAGGGACAGTGTTCAGATGAGGCCGGTCGTAGACCTGTCTTATCTGAATCTTCACATTCACAACGAATCTTTCAGAATGTTAACAGTACACCAAATCAGGCTAACACTTCCGCCGGGAGGTTGGATGTGTTCACTAGACCTGACAGACGCCTATTGGCACGTATCGGTCAACAAAAGATTTCAAAGGTTTTTGGCCTTACGGATCAGGCACCAAAATTTTGTTTTTCAGAGGATGCCGTTCGGCTTGAACCTGGCACCTCGATTATTCACAAAAATAGTCCGGCAAGCCCTGATGCCATTGTTAAAACAAGGGATCAGAGTGTTGTGGTATCTGGACGACTGGCTGGTGGTGGCAGAGACACAACAATTATGCATAAAACATGTCAATATCATTTTAAATCATGTCAAAACTCTAGGCTTCAAGGTAAATCTGGTAAAGTCAAACCTTGTTCCCTCACGAGTAATTCAGTGGATAGGGCTGGTCTGGGACACCGCCGCTCTCACTCTGAGTCAGAGTGTGGACAATCGCAACAGGTTTCGCAGGAAACTGTTCAGGTTTCTTCACAGTCTGACTACGACGCGAAGGGTCTGGGAGTCTCTGGTCGGCTCTCTCAACTGGATTCAACTAACTGTCAAGTTGGGCCGGTTGAAAGTAAAACGATTAATATTGGAAGGCAACAAATATTTCCCGCTCTTACCGGCGGGAAAATTATGGCCCATCCCGAAATTAATCCACACCTTACTAGCGGTCTGGGCGAAGAGGGAAACATTGCACTCAATAATGTCATGGACCTCTCCTCCACCAACGGTATGGGTAGACACGGATGCGTCAGGCACAATAGGGTGGGGATTTCAGTCAAATAAGGGGCACCAGGGTCAGGGGCTTTGGTCCCACTTAGAAATCTCTCACATCAATGTCAAATAATTACTAGTCCCCTTGTATTTCCTTCAGGCTCACGGCCCGGCGTTACGGGGCAAGTCGGTGGCCTTCAGAATGGACAATCTGAATGCAGTCCACTGTATTCAGAAACAAGGGTCAACGAGGTCAAGGAAGTTGCTAAACGTGTCGGAAGAGATTTTTGCTCTAGCCAACAATCTAGATATTTATCTTCACGCATCTTATCTCCCAGGCGTAGCGAACGTCTGGGCAGACGCTCTGTCCCGGAGACAGAGCACGACAGTAAAATGGGAGCTCAAGCAACCCATTTTCAACCTAATGATTGCAGAGCTCTCCCATCCACAAGTGGATCTTTTTGCGTCCGAGGAGACTCACAAACTCCCTCTATACCTCACCCGCCGGGCGAAAACGCCGGCAGGGGGGCCAGACGCCCTAGTGACAGACTGGAACAGATGGAGCTCCATCTATCTGTTTCCACCGCCAGATGCGTCACTAATGTGCCACGTAGTGAACAAACTACGAGATTATCGAGGCTTAGTCTCGCTAATCGCGCCACTGTGGCCGGCGCAGTTGTGGTACCAGCAATTGAAAATGTGGTGCCCGGACCCGGTATCGCTCCCGGTCGGGTATTTCCACTTAGACACGATTGGCAACCTAGCGACCTCGCTGACTTTTGCATTATGGACATTCAGGAGGCCAAGTGGCTAGCACCATACGGTAGAGATGTGACCAATAAATTACTCAATCAATATACTCAGTCTACAAAACGACAGTATCAATCACATTGGCAAGCCTTTACTTCTTGGATCGTTAGGACAGAACAAACTGTACCCTCAGTGGCATTAGTTTTTAATTATTTGAATTATCTGTTTGAGCAGAAACGTTTATCTGTGGTAACATTAAAAAATCACTTAACTGCGATTAGAGTGCCCTTTTTAGACCTTACGGGTCTTTCCATACCGGTAGCGGAGGAAACAGGTTTTATGAGAGCATGTTTTAAACTCCGCCCACCTCCCAGTCAGCTCATGCCTACTTGGTCTCTGGACAAAGCTTTGTCTTTGCTTCACTCTCGTCTGTACCAAAATACTGCAGACTTTGCATTACTCTTAAAACAGGCGGTTTTCCTTTTGGCTTTGGCCACCGGAAACAGAGTGTCTGAGCTGGCGGCGATGAGCAACACACCTAATTGTCTTAGGTTTGGTAGACTTAATGAATGTATTTCCATTGCACCCTCCCCAGGTTTTGTAGCCAAGAATGAGCATAGTGCACACGTGTTTTCTGAGTTCACGGTGCCGGCGTTAAAAAGGGGAAAGGTGCATCATAATCTATGTCCAGTGCAAGCTCTAACCAAATATTTGAGAGTAGCTCCTCGAAACCCCCAAGGTGCTTTATGGGTAGCAAGTACGGGTAAACGCTTACTTAAACGGCGATTAGCCTCTCTTCTGGTAGAAGTCATTAAAGAAAGTAATCCCGGCGTTGTGGGTCGGGCCCACGATTTACGCAAATGGGCAGCCTCTTTACGTTTCCTGAAAATTTGTTCAGTCGAAGACATAGCGTCCACGCAGTTGTGGGCGTCTAATCATACGTTTCTGTCTAGATACTTGTCAGTTGCTCTAGACAAACCTTCCTTACCATGTATAGCTTTAAGGCAGAGGGTCTAGGTGGCCCTGCAGTCACTTTTGTTTACTTTCACGGGAAGGGGGGGGGGGGTGCAGTCAGTTGACATAGGACACCCTAGACCCCGCCGGAGTATGAGAGCTGTGATACAATTTAAGGTTAAAATGTGATATGAAAATTTCTCAGTGAGAAATTGTGCTAGTACAATGTTAAGTACAAAACAACGGTGTTGTTAGAGTAGTTTAGCTGCGAAAGCAATTTAATATTAGAACAATGGAGTTCCTTTGCAATTTATCTCCAAGTTTATGTTGGGGTTTATTATGTGCACATATAAACTTATAACTTGTTATTTTTGTCACCACTCGTTGAGTGGGGTGCCTTTGTAACTACAGATCTGTGTTCAGAATCTTCAGGGTTACCCATTTTTTGTCAGGCAGGCTTCTTTGAAGCACGCACCTGCCTGAACCCCCTTTTTCTTGTATTTTTTCGGCCTACGCCGTTGTTAAATATATTTTCAAAAGTAAGAATACTATGTGGTTGTTTTTATTATCTGCTTTTCTAGAGTTATGATATGATTACGAATGTCCCCCTCCAGTCTTAGAAATCAGGCATGTTCGTCAATGATGGAGGGGCCACTAATAAATTATAGGTTTGACTCCTGTAAGGAGATAAAGAAAACCTAATATTTAGTAGTGGCCCCGTAATCATTGACGACTGGGGCCCTCCCGACCGTCCCCTTCCCATTCGTTGATGTATTGAGGATTTTGGTTTACTTGATATGTCAGTGAAGGAAGAATGACGCCTGAATCAGCGTCTGGTCAGAGATCCACACAAGTACATCCACGATATGATGGAAAGCTTATTGGATAGTTATTCTTATTTTCTTTTTATTTTTATTTTTTACGAAGTTTTTTCGTAGTGAGAACCCAATTCATAATGACTGAAGCCATGAGTGAGGTCGCGTGCGCTCATGATGAAGGCTCCTCAGTTTTTAAATGCTCTGCGCGGTAGATTCAAAACTACGGCGGATTAGTGTTTGAAGAGGATGCCTTATGTAATAGGCATGTTCGTCAATGATGGAGGGGCCACTACTAAATATTAGGTTTTCTTTATCTCCTTACAGGAGTCAAACCTATAATATTCCCCTTTTCTCAGTGCCAGGTCAGTGCTGTTGTTGGGTGGTAGAAAGGCGCCTGGCTGCAGGATGTCCGTGGTGGTTATTTCCCTGTGGCTTTGAGTTGGGGTGTGGTGCCTTAATAGTACTTCTTAATTTTCTTCTTCAGGGTGGTGGCGAAGTTGAGGGGAAGAAGGACCCCTAGACTTCTGGTGTTGATGGTGCCATTTCTTGTGTTGTCTTTTCTTTCTCTTTTCCTCATTATTCTGTACTTCAGGATTGTCCATGTTGGTGAATAACTTCTTTCCTGTGGTTGGAGAATCTGTTATTTCGATGTTAATGACTTCTTGTACTTCTTGATAGATTGGCGGTTGTTCCCTTTTTGTCTTGGTGTGGTGGGCAGAGAAAGAACACAGGCAATTGCTGGCCTTGCATGTTGGGGGAGTTGCTTTTCTGTTGTCTTGGCCTTGCGTGGTTTGTATGAGCTTGGTAATGAAGGTGTGCATTGTTTGCAAGACGTGCACTTGTTAGATTTATTATCCTCATAAATGCGATGATGGAAGAAGAAGAAAGAAGAAGAAGGTGGGCATCTTGTTGCTCGGGGCTTTGGTAATTTATATTTGGCCTTCTGGTTTGTTCTGGGGCTGCTTATGTGGTTTGCAGGCTGGAAGTAGATGGAGTGGACAGTGGTTGCAAGTTTGTAGGTTTGGGATGTTGCAGGAGAAGTGTAATCGGCGAGGAACTGATCACATGTTTTTCTCTGTCTTGCGGGGGTATATAATTGTCTGCCCTTGAGTCGTTTTCTTTGATGTGGGAGGTTGACCTTGAGTGTGTGGCAACAGTGGTGGTGGTGATGATGGTGGAGATGGTGGAGATCTAGGTATGTTGGCTGTGGCGGTGGTTATAGTCCTCTCGTTCCAGATTCGGTTCGCCACTCGGTCTCTTTCTGGTGGTGGTAGGCTACAGGCGTGGTGAGAAGCTTTTCCATTATTTCGAACTATCTATCTATTACCTGACGCCATGATCCCCGAAGGGGTGGCCACGAACGAACCGCCCCCATGCACCTCTGTTCCCAGTCAATCGACGCCCCTCCTCCCAACCAGCACCGCCGTCATCCATATACTTCCTCACTCCATCCTTCCACCTCTCTTTCGGTCTACCTCTCCCTCTCTGTCCTTCCACCTCGCTCTCGTACACCATCTTAGTCATTCTCTCGCTTCCCATACGTTCCATATGGCCGAACCATCTCAAGTTGTTCCTTTTCACACTTTCCAGCACATCTACCTCTACACCACACCTCCTTCTTACTTCCTCATTCGTCTGTCTATCCCTCCATGTAACTCCGCACGCACTTCTCAAGCAACTCATTTCCACCCCTCTCATTCTTGGTCCAAGTCTCTTCTCAAACGTCCATGCTTCGCTTCCGTAAGTCAGTGTCGGGATTACCACACTGTCATGCAAGGACTTCTTCACTTCCATGCTGACCACCCTATTTCTTGTTACTGCTTTCAGCATTCCTACAACCTTCTTCCCCTGTTGTACCCTCTCCCGCACTTCTTCATCCATAGTCCCATCTTTACTCAACACACTGCCCAGATACTTAAAAGAGCTGACGATCTCCATAGCCTGACCGTTCAACTTCACCTCACACTCTGTGACTTGACCCCTTTCGAAGACCATAACCTTGCTCTTCCCCGCATTTACCTTCAAATTCCGTTTTTCGCACACTGTTCCAAACCCATTTACCAGACCCTGCAACTCCCATTCATTATCGCTCATCAGAACGGTATCATCCGCAAACAGCAGTATAGGCAGCTTCCACTCATTTCCCTCCCTTTTCAGCGATACACCAACATCCACTGCTCTTCCTAGTATTTCTGTCATGACTCCATCCATATATACAGTAAACAACCACGGGGACATCACACACCCGTGTTTCAACCCAACATTCAGGTCAAAGAACTCGCTCTGCTCATTCTCCACACGTAGTGCTGCCTTTTTTTTTTTTCTATATTCCAACTACTCCCTCTCGGGCATAGGTGCTCCTTGCCGTTCTTGGAGGGTTTGTTGGGGTAGTGCTGGGTGTGAGGGTTTTTTCGTTGGTTCCATTTCGCGCAGTTGAGCTAGGCTAGGCCTGCAGGTGTCTGTGGTAGCTATTCATTTCACTTTGGTGGTAGGCCTGTAGTGTTCTATATGTTTAGGCATTATGGGACTCTTTTATTAGTTTTGCCGGCGGGGAGGGTTCTCATGTGACTCATTTAATTAAATTTTATAGCCTAGTTGCCTAATTACGGTCATGGGGTTCGGTCTCTGTTGATTCCTAAGCGATTGACAGCCAACAGACCTCATGATTGTGGGATGGGCAGCTGGGCTAGGCCTAATACTTATTACTAGTCAATTCTTTTCATTTAGCCTTCTTTCTCTAGCCCTAGTTTGTTTCTGCTATTTGTCAATTTGCTCAATTAATTCATCCTACTGCAACTAGTAGCCTAATGACCGTTTCCAAATTGGGAGTGGCAATGCTATTGCCACATTTTTTAATTTAAATTAATTTGTGTAACTAGTTTGCTTTATAGTTTAGAGAGTTAATAGGCCTAGCTTAGATTCAGACCTTAACGATGGCAGATATAAAGAAGCTTAGGATTCTGAAGGGAGGGATGAAGGGAAGTTTAAATAGGTGTTTAAGAGATCTTGATGAATTTTTATTAAGTGCCTCGGCTGATCAAATTAAGGGTAAATTTGCTACTGTAACTAAATCGCTAGCCACTTATGATAATTATGCTCAGCAGGTATATGGTTTATTGACAAGTACTGACGATGTGGAAGAAGAAATGTCAGCAGATCTTGAGTACGTTGAGGATGTTAATACAGCCTTAGCCAGACTATCTTCCACACAAGAATCACCCCCTGTTAAGGATACCGGTACACCAAAGGCGACTGGCTTTAACCTGCCGAAGCTTACTTTGCCTACTTTTTCCGGGGATTCGACTACCTGGACTGGATTTTGGGATATCTTTGAGTGTTCCATCCATCGGAATAAAACACTCACATCCATCCAAAGGTTCATCTATCTCCGTGGCCAATTGAAAGGGGAGGCATTGAAGTTGATCGATGGGTACAAGCTAGAAACTACAAGCTACGAGTCTGCAGTGGAGTTGCTGAAAAGAACTTACGGGAGAGAGGAAGTCATCAAGACCGCATTAATTACTAAATTCTTCACCCTAGATCCTCCATCCTATGATGTGACAGACCTAAAGGAGTACTATGCCTCCTTTGAGAGCCTCCTCCGATCTATGGAGACAATGGCCATCATCAAGGAGGAAATATTTAGTGTAAATATCTTGAACAAGATACCCTCTCCCCTAAAGGAAATCGTAAGACAACTAAGCGACTCTCCACTAAACTTGGAAGCGTTGGTGCAGGTGTACCAGACTGAAGTGTTTAACATGGAGAGTACTGGACACTACCGACACGTGGAGATGTCGCCATCCACTGCAGCTTTCCCGGTACAGACTTCTCCTAAACAGAAAAGGCCGATATCATTAGGTTGCAAGTTGTGCAGTGTCCACGGTCATCTGTGGTACCAGTGTCCTAAGTATCCTAAGGCTACACAGAAAATTGGCAAGGCTAAATCGCTTAATTTATGTACCAGCTGTCTGGCAAGAGACCACTTCAACAGTACTTGCACCAATTCCTACATCAAACCTTGTAAGTATTGCAAGGGGAAACATTGGTTTTCCCTTTGCACCCAGTCTGATCGGCACGACGGCAAAGAAAAGGGGAGAACCACCAAAGAGTCACATGAGAAAGGTAAAAGCGAGGGTAATAAAGTATCTGCCATGTCCATTGCTTCTCGGGAATGTCAATTGCTTCCTATTATGATGCTGCCAGTAGTGGGGAGTAATAATAAGCCTACAATGACGCGCACCTTACTCGACCAGTGCTCACAGAGGTCATTCGTTCTGCGGTCATCATTACCCCAGCTCAAGTGTACCAGCAAGGGTCAAGAGAATTTGCGTCTCCATGGTTTCACTGGTGAAGTAGATTCCAGTGACTGATATAGTGGAGATTTCCTATGTTTATAGAAGAAAGGTATGTCCCATCAAGGCTGTTGTGGTCGACAAACTACCCAGTTTCTATATAGCATCAGAGATTCAACCACATTTGAAATATCTCAGAAGCAAGGGTTATAAACTGGCTGATGATCAACTCTCTGCTAACAATGGAATTATGCTACTGGTCGGAGCTGATTATTACTACGACCTGGTTCACCCTGGATATCGGCGGGTAGCTAAGCTAATAATGCTCCCTACGATCCAAGGGTATGCCATTTCTGGATCCTATGCCACTTCCTCTCAAGACACACAGGTGGAGGTGGTTACGGTCCTCAAGGTAGCAGTAAGCCCCATAGATAAATATATTAGGCTAAATGTGCCTGATAATACATGTACTGATATTGATAAGCTATGGGACTTGGACAATATTGGAATTGACCCACATAAACTTGATCGGGAGTCCAAGCTAGCGTTGAGCTCGTATGAAGAGACTGTAACGTATGACTCTGGCAGGGGTCAGTATGTGGTAAGGCTCCCTTGGAATGATAGTAAGAGTAAATTACCTACTAATTTCCATCTAGCACTTGGTAGATTACATGGCCTTCAGAGGCAGTTTGTCAAGGATCCAAATTATTGCGAGACTTATGCGGCAGTACTACACGAGCAGGTACAACGTGGATTTGTGGAAAGAGTAGATCTCAGTGAGTATGGGGATAACATCCATTACCTTGCTCCCCATGGGATTAAAAAGGACAGTTCCACCACTCCTGTTCGTATTGTGTATGACTGCTCTGCTAAATCCAGTGATCGCTCCTATAGCCTGAATGATTGTCTGTACACGGGTCCGTCCCTGGTCTCTGATCTCGCGCAAATTATGTTGCGCTTCAGATGTCATAAGTTTGCATGGGTCGCCGATATTGAGAAGGCCTTCCTGATGCTTCAACTCCATCGTGAAGACAGGGACTCGACAAGATTTTTATGGCCACGGGACCCAATGGATCTAGATTCAGAGTACCTGGTCTACAGGTTCAGAGTCGTCTTATTCGGGGCGACCTGTTCCCAGTTCCTTCTCAACGCTACTATCTTGCGACATCTTGAGGAGGCTGGACTAGATCCTGACTTCAAGAATGAGATCAAGCAGGGGATCTATGTGGACAATCTTCAAGGCACTAGAGACGATGAAGATTTATTGCTCGAAAGATGCTGGGAGATCCGCGATATATTTGCCAAGGCTCATCTATACTTGAGAGAATGGGCCACTAATAGTGATCTTTTGAAAGGTCAATTTGCTTCTGACGGTGTAGCTATTGAGCATAGTGAGGTGAAGTTTTTAGGCCACAAATGGGACACTACCACAGATTGTATATCCTTCTGTCACACCCCATGCGGCAGTGAGCTTATGACCAAGCGAAACTGCTTAAGCTTGTCAGCGAGGTTGTTTGATCCCCTGGGTTTTTTGCTGCCTGTAACTATCCGTGCTCGTATGTATATCTGATCCTTCAAGTAGGCCCCAAGATGATGTGTTAAGTAGTTCGACTGTGAGTACTACACATCAGGATAACAAGTTGGTAGAGTGGGAACGTTACGGCAGCTATGATCAAGTAATACAGGTATTTGCATGGATATACCGTTTCATTAACAACATGAGAAGTCGGGCTAACGGGTCTTTCCTTAGTGAAGATTCGAAGCATATCAGAATCCATGAATTGAGATCAGCAGAAGCGAAACTAATATGTTTAGTACAAAGGGAATCTTATCCTACTGAACATCAAATCCTGAGCAAGGAGTCAAAGGCCAAACCCTCTAACTTAATGAGGCAGCTATGATTATATATGGAAGGAAGCATAATTAAGTGTAGAGGCAGGATACAAAAGGCGGACATTATTGATTCTGCGAAATATCCTGTCCTCCTTAGCTCCTCTCATTTGATTACCAAACTGTTGATTCGCCAATGCCATCGGACCTGCCTACATTTTGGCGTAAATTATGTTCTGGCGTATATGCGACAACGTTGGTGGATCCCTAAGATGCGACAAGCAATTAAAGGGATCCACAATAGCTGTACGATCTGTAAAAGATTACAGGGTAAGCCTTACTCCCCAGTTGATCTACATCCCTTACCTGAGTTCAGGGTACAAAGGACTGAACCATTTCAGGTAACCGGGGTGGACTACACCGGAGCGATTCATGTTAGGGAATCGCCCGGTACTATCATAAAGGTATATGCCGTCCTATTCACATGTGCGGTAACCAGAGCGATTCATATTGAATTGATTGACGACCTATCCAGTGAGGGGTTTTTGCATACTCTAAGACGCTTTGCAGGCCGCAATGGTTTCCCTCAAATTATTATGAGCGATAATGCGACTTGTTTTGTCGGGGCCTCTAAATATCTCCAGAGTTTAATGGATGACCCGCAGGTTGTGGCTACCCTCACTGGAAAGGGTTGTCAATGGAGATTTATACCAGCACGTGCACCATGGTTCGGGGCGATTTGGGAGAGAACAATCGGTATCGTCAAATCTGCCTTGAAGAAGGTATTAGGAAGGGCACTGGTGACCAGACGGGAGTTGCAAACCATCTTAATAGAGATTGAGATGTTAGTCAACGACAGGCCCTTGACCTATACCTCGGCAGATGTTGATGACCTCTTACCCATTTCGCCTTCCATGATGACACGTGGACGAACGCTTAATACCTTTCCTAGATCGTCCGTCAATGACGAAGATCTGCATGACCCTACGTTCGGCAATGCTGACGCCACACGTCGTCGCTTCCAGTATGTAAACAAGGTGTCTGACGATCTATGGAAACGGTGGACCCAAGAATATTTGCTGTCTCTTCGCGAGCGTCACTCTCATAAGATCAAAGGGACGAATCAACGATGGCCTCGTATCGGGGATATCGTCCTGATTCATGATGAGCGTCCTAGGTTATTTTGGAAGCTTGGGAGGATTATCGATTTGTTCCAGGGCATTGATGGTCTTATAAGGGTTGCTAAAATACGAACTTCGACTGGGGTTACTACTCGCCCAGTCGTGAGGTTATATCCCTTGGAGCAGGATGTAGAACTGCCGGATTATCCTGGCGTCTCTACTGATACCCCTCCGCGGGAGAGTGCTGGTGACAGTGCTCCTCAAGGTGGGGCAGCAGATAATGAGAAGGATGATCCTCCTCAGGCTTCAGGTGGCGCTCGTCCCAAAAGGAGGACGGCTATGAGTTCCGTGGATCTTTGGAGATCAAAGATCCAACAAGGTGATCTTTGACTTCGATGTCCTTTTTTTGTTCCTGTATATCATTTTTGGTGGCGGGCAATATGTCGGGAATAGGGTAATGATCCCGACAGTTTTAGGTCCAATAGGACATTTGAATTTGGCGGTATCGTATCGCATGTACGATTTCGGCTGGTTCTTTGTGTATTGTAGTTTATTCTTAAGTTAGGTTAAATATTAACTGTAATGTATAAATATCTACATCAGCTCTAGATGTATTATGAAACCAAGTTATGGGTTATAATTATTATGAGCCGGCAGCCATATGTACTTCGCGAAGCGATCGGAGGCCGGCCCTTCAGTCTCTCAAACAACACCGTACAGTCAACATCTCCTCCCCCGGCCCTGACTCAACCCACAGTTCACCATGTGCTACAACTACTAATAATATTAACAACAGTCCTACATCACCAGTCCTCCAAGCTAAGTTCATTGTATCGATATTGTATTATGTGAACATTCCTACATGTCATGCAATTGAACTAGCCGCGTGTGGGGGACTGGATTACACCTATCAACGACTACGTCGTTGGTAATTATAATATAACTATTTGTTGGGATATTTCATGTACCAGTGATATGTAATTTAACCTTTATCTAAATTCCCGATAAGGTTACTAGAATTCCCGTGCTCTAAAATACGCGTGTCTAATCTAGTCTGTGAACTACGACTTGTGCACAGAGCTACCAGTAAGAAATCTAACAGTGAATATGATTCTATAAGTAATATTGATGGTCTCCGGTATATAAACCTGTTAAATTAAAGCCAGTGATCAGAAGATTAATACCTGAACGTTGGAAGTGGGAGACTAGGCTCCATCCAGATCCACTTATGCTAGTGTTGTTCGATTCTATTATATTGTCTTACACAAGTATTCTGCAGTGGTATATCAATAAACGTGATCGTGTAACTTGCTACCATGTGTTTCTTTGTGTTCTCTATTCCTCATATCTTGTATTGTGCATGCAGCCTTATATACCCAGTCAATTAGAACTCACATTACCCAAGTTAAACCTGTAGAAAAACAGGGCATAACAGTTAGGTTTTTTGGTTAGGTTAATGACCCAAAAAAAAAAAAATCCCAAGAAAAATAAAATAAAAATCCCAAGATTTTTTTTTTTTTTTCCCCGGGGATAAAAAGTATATAGAAATTAAGCATATGATGATAGGAACCCAAAACTACCATTAGAAATTTGCTACCTAGCCTATATTGTTGCGTCTCTTGTATAAGCTATTGACCAAACTAACAGAGAAAAATAAAAAAATCCATGGGAAAATTAGTGACCATACAAGTGAAATTTTCCGGTTAGGCTTAGTTAGTTAGTTAGGTTAGTTTTCAAATCACTATCTGGGGGCGTCTCAACATCGATCGACAATGGGGAAAATAGGTTTTCCCAAGATTTCTAATTAATTACAAACAATATATAGGCCTATTGATGCAAATGAACAAACAAAATTATAAAAAACACTCGGAAAATTTGTGATATTAGGCTAAAATAAATACTTTCCGAAATTTGTTACCTAGGCCAATATTGTTGCATCTCCTACATCCCTATTGATCGCATTCAGAAATAGAGTTCTCTCAATCTTATAATTACCTCTCCAAAATAAGTTTTTGGAAAAAAATTTTTTTAATAGCCTACCACAAATTTTCCAAGTGTTTTTTATAAAAAAAAAAATCATTTGCATCAATATATAGTGTTTGTAATTAATTAGAAATCTCAGGAAAACCTATTTTCCCCATTAGGCCTATCGATCGATGTTGAGACACGCCCCCCGATAGTGATTTGAAGACATTAGCCTAACCTAACAACCTTACCTGACCTAACCTAGTATTATGGGTGGGGGCTGCCGCCCCCACATCCCCACTGGTTGAGTACTAATCCCTTAGTAAATAAAAAAAAAAAATTGGTTGTCGATTATACGAAGGTGAAAGAAAATTTGATGAAGTCTATGGTGTTACTCTGCAATCTTCAGCTTTGATTGTACATTGATAACGGGAAAGTACCATATTGACAAGCTTGTTACGAAAATTAAATTTTAGTACTGTACCACACTTTTATATTAGGTTTTTCCGAGGGTTTAACACATTTCCATATGATCTTTAGAGCTATCGATGACTGGAAGTACCGTATTGACAACCTTGTTACGAAAGACATTTTAGTACCCTACTTTTTTATTAGGTTTTGCCGAGGGTTAAAACAAATTTTCTTATGATCTTTAGAGCATATAGATTCAATATTTATCTTCAAATATATCAACAAAATTCGTGGTATTAAAATAACATTGAACCAAAAATGTTCATTTGCATCAATATATCCTATATATATAGTGTTTGTAATTAATTAGAAATCTCGGGAAAACCTTTTTCCCCATTAGGCCTATCGATCGATGTTGAGCCACGCCCCCCGATAGTGATTTGAAAAAGACATTAGCCTAACCTAACAATCTTACCTAACCTAACCTAGTATTATGGGTGGGGGCTGCGGCCCCCACACCCCCGCCGGTTGAGTACTAGCCTAATCCCTTAGTAAATAAACAAAAATTGGCTGTCGATTATACGAAGGTGGAAGAAAAGTCGATGAAGTCTACGGTGTTTACTCTGCAATCTTCAGCTTTGATTGTACATTGAAAACGGGAAAGTACCGTATTGACAACCTTGTTACGAAAATTAAATTTTAGTACCATAGGCCTACTTTTATATTAGGTTTTTCCGAGGGTTTAACACATTTTCATATGATCTTTAGACTTTAGAGCTATCGGATAACTGGAAGTACCGTATTGACAACCTTGTTACGAAAAAGAAATTTTAGTAACATAGCCTACTTTTTATTAGGTTTTGCTGAGGGTTAAAACAAATTTTGGTAAATGTTTATCACCAACCAGTGACGAGTTTTGCAGGTTATTTTTTGTTGTTTTTTAGTTTTTCTTTGATATACAGTGTTGTTTAATACCAAGGACTGTCGCATTTTACTATTTTCCCATTATCCAACAATCTTGAGACACGGCCCCCGATAGTGGGGAGGGCTATGAAGATCAGGGAAATTGCGGAGTAAAAGGCGTAAATAAAGGAGTAATAGGCCTATTAGAAGAACTCTAAAAATACAATATTT
This sequence comes from Paralithodes platypus, assembly GCA_032716605.1. Taxonomy (NCBI): domain Eukaryota; kingdom Metazoa; phylum Arthropoda; class Malacostraca; order Decapoda; family Lithodidae; genus Paralithodes; species Paralithodes platypus. Next base: position 18,164,952 of record CM064570.1, on the reverse strand, counting down.
AAAAGTAACAAAACCTGAAAATGGAAAAACCCGAGTCAAGTTTTGACCAAACTTGGCTCGGGTTTTTCAATTTTTCAGAGTCCAAAATCACAGTAGGCTAACCTCATTTCGAAAGTTGGCTCGGGTTTTTTGTTTTTCAACGTGGATAAGGCCAGTAACACTGTGGTTAAAATTAGCCTAACCAAACCTAACCTAGTATAATGGCCCAATGGGTGGGGGCTTCCTGCCCCCACACCCCCGCTAAATCCATGAAATCCGAGTCAAGTTTTGTCATTAACCTAACCAAATAAGCTAACCTAACCTAACCTGGTCCTGATGTGGCGGCGTCTACGCCGTGGGGCCACCTCCCGAGGCTGCCAACCGCGGATGGCTGCCGACCCTCCACGGCCGAAGACAAAATCAACGACCAGTGGAGGAAAACCGGATGCCGGCCGCGGGGAGCAGTTTCGGGAGCCAAACCGTCACAACCATCCCCTGCCCCCTCCCTGGGGGCACGGGTCCTTGGAGCGGCTTCGGTCGCGCCGGGAATTTCCACACCTCTCACACCACACACATCACACAGTTTTTCCTACACCGAGAAATGACTCTCCGGCTGTCATTTCTCAAAGACTTCTTCTAGCCGGAGACATTGAGAGCAACCCAGGACCCACGTACACATACATATGTCCAACTTGCTCAAAACCCATCACTTCGAGTCGCCATACTAAGGGTTCAGTTCTCTGCAATTCATGCGGGAACTGGACCCACTTCACCTGCACAACACTTGCCTCCAAGAAACACTACACAAACACCTGGACCTGTTCCTCATGCCCTCCCTCTCCCAGTCAAATCCCTCACCTAAAACCCGTCCACCTCTCCTCCCCAGCCCACCTAACCTTCCCATATCATCCACTCCCCCCCCCTAAAACCCATCCACCTCTCCTCCCTAACCCACCTAACCTTCCCATACCATCCACATCCTCAACTCAACACACCACACCCCATCCTAATCCATTCCAACCCCCATCTCCTGCTCCCCAATCCCCACCCCCACCTCACCCATCCCAACCCCCAGCCCCTCCCTCACCCCCACCCCCACCCCATCCTCGTGCAGCAGCACCCAACATACATCGTGCACATAACATTAACATTCTTCAACTGAACATAGATGGCATCAACACAAAGAAACACAAACTCTCACACTTCATCAAACAACAACATACACATTGCCATCTTACAAGAAACAAAACTCCGCACAACACAAAAAACACCCACATTTCATAATTTCACCACCATCAGACAAGACCGGGCTGTCGGCGGGGGCGGTGGACTCATCACCCTGGTACACAAAGAAATATCATACATAGTAACCAGTGTACAAACCAAATCCCTCCTCCCCCCAAATGATAACACAACAGAAATACAATCAATTAAAATACGCACTGGCAACAACTCCAACATAACCATCATAAACACATACATCCCTCCCCAAACATCCCCTACAGTACCAAATGAATACAGACCACACTTACAACACATCACAAACACCCCACACACCCCACACATCATCCTGGGTGGTGACTTCAACGCCAAGACGTCGGCCTGGTTTGTCGACAACCCCGACACAGACAGAGGGCTGGTACTACAAAACCAAACCGATAACGACATCCATCAACATACCCATATTCCTCACCAAGCCCTCTATAACCCATCATCTCCTGACATCACCTTTTGCTCCCCAGAACTCGCCCCCACAACATCCTGGAGGGTGGTCAGAACCTTAGGCTCTGACCACCTCCCGATCATTATCACCACCAAAACCAGACTCACCCCAGCTAGCCACAAACACACATACACCAATTATAAAAGAGCTAACTGGGAAGCATTCACAAATGAGACAGAACAACACTTCACAACTCTAAACAGTACACCCATCACTAACATCAACAATGCTGTACACATAATCAATAAAACGATCCAAAACGCTGACAAGAAACACATTCCAAGAGGTAACAGGAAAAGACACAACCCCAACTTCACACCAGAAATTCAAAACCTCATCAGACAACGCGACATACTGAAACACTCCCCAGCACCCCACACACAAGACATCACACAACAAATTCAAGCACTCAACACCCAAACTAACAACAAAATACAAGAACAACAAAAACTAAATTGGAATAACTTCCTACAAACACTTGATCACAAAACAAACCCCAAAAAACTCTACAAAACACTAAACAGCATCACACTTTCCAACAGCAACACAACACAATCACATGCTGCAATCACAACAACAGACTCTACTCCTTCATGTAAACAACAAGCAAACACTCTCATCAATCACTTTTCACATGTCAGCCACCTAAAACCTCACAAAGACGACCGACGTGTCATCCGACGTAAGAGACAATTCCCCACAGACCCTGACTATACACCCTTCACCAATCACCAGACAAAGCATATCATCAACAATCTCAAGCACTCACCCGCCTGTGGCCTAGACAACATAAGCAACATACACCTCAGACACCTGGGACCACAAGGCATACAAGCACTCACTAACATATCAAACTACAGCTATTCACACAACACAATACCAGACATTTGGAAGCATGGTATCATCATCACATTCCCCAAACCCAACAAAGACCCCATGCTACCCTCCTCGCACCGCCCCATCACACTTCTTTGCTCCCCCTCCAAAGTCATGGAACGCCTAGTATTACAACTAATTACACCCGACCTACCCCTAGCTCCAACACAACATGGCTTTAGGCCACTGCACTCCACAAACACTCTTCTCACAGACCTTACACAAAGAGCTTTCGACGGCATCAACTCAGCTAGACCACCACACAGATCACTATTAGCCACACTCGACATTAGTAAAGCCTTCGATGCCATCCCCCGCCACAACCTAACAAACAAAATCTACAACACAAACATGCACAACAACACAAAAAGGTGGCTGGCCAACTTCCTAGCAGGCAGATGTGCACACGTATCTTTTGCCGGTCAGTCATCTAAAATCAGAAACTTTCCAAACGGAGTCCCACAAGGATCCGTCCTATCGCCCGCACTCTTCAATCTGTACATGCACGATATAACTACACCCAATACGCCCCAAATAAACTTAGCCTCCTATGCAGATGACATAACACTCACATGCACACACCATGACTCAAAAAGAGCAACAGATCTCCTTCAACCCTATCTCAACACACTACATGGTTGGTGCACTACAAACAGACTTAATCTAGCCCCAGCCAAATCCACCGCAACCCTGCTCACAAGTTGGACAGGAGAACACGAATACATCCCTCAACTCACCATAAACAACACACCCCTAACACATACACACACACCCAAAATCCTAGGAGTAACATATGATACTCATATGACATTCAAACAGCACACCACAAACATTAAAAAGAAACTGACACCCAGACTTAACGCCCTCAGGTCACTTGCTCACACAAAATTTGGACACAACAAAGAAACTACCACCACAGTACATAAACAATACATAAGATCAGTGATGGAATACGCAAGCCCAGCCTGGGCTTCTAACCTAGCTGAAACACATCATAAGACCTTACAGACTATTCAAAACAAAGCCCTGAAGATCATTACAGGCTGCACAGCTACTTCACCCACAGATCACCTACATCAAGAAACCAAAATTCTCAAAGTCAAAGACCATCTGGACATGAGAGGCACTCAATTCCTGGCAGCAGCCTCCACGAACCAAGACCACCCACTAAACTACATGGCAACACACCCACAGACACCAAGAAATATCAAAACAACACCCAGCACAAGGTATCACACACAATTATTGTCCTCTCTCCCTCCCTGCCCACCCCGAACCAACTTCCAGAAGCACATCCATACTCATATCTCTCACCGATCCATCCACTCACTCACTCACAGACAACACGCAGCTGCATGCACGACCTCCCGAAATCCATCCTTCCGAATCCTCCCTTCCTCGCGAGGACAGAGTCCACCTGGCCAGGCTGAGATGCGGACACCATCCAGCTCTCCTGAGCTATCAGAAGAGACTGGATGACTCCGTTGTCGACGCCTGCCCGGGATGTAACACAGCACCCCATACCATTAAACACATCATAGAAGACTGCATTTCACACAACCACTTACGCCAACAACACAATCTACACTCAATGAGAGCTCTGTGGGAAAGCCCGATCGTGGCCATGGCCTTTCTCAGGGACTCGGGGCTGTTCGGCCAGGCAGCTTAGGGAACAACAACAACAACAACAACAACAACAACAACAACAACAACCTAACCTAACCTAGTATTATGGGGTTAACATTAGCCTAACCTAACCTAGTATTATGGGGTTAACATTAGCCTAGCCTAGCTTAGCTTAGCTTAGCTTAGCTTAGCCTAGCCTAGCCTAGCCTAGCCTAACCTAGTATTATGGGTGGGGGCTGCCGCCCCCACACCCCCGCTAAATCCCTGGTCAATATTTACGAGCCGCACCACAGCTGGGATCTCATTTAGGCCTATAATGGTAGTTTTGGGTTCCTATCATTTTATGCTTCATTGCTAGGCTAGGCCTAGCCTATATAAATTTTATCCACCGGATTTTTTTTTCTTGGCTTTATTTAGGCCTAGGCCTATCTATTTATATTTTTTTGCATTAACCTAACCAAAAAACCTAACCTAACCTAACCTAAATGTAGTTGGGGGCTATTAGGTTAGGTTAGGTTAGGTTTTTTGGTTAGGTTAGGTTAGGTTTTTTGGTTAGGTTAATGCAAATATATATAAATAGATAGGCCTAGGCCTAAATAAAGCCAAGAAAAAAAAAAAAAAAAAATCCGGTGGATAAAAATTATATAGCCCCCAAATACATTTAGGTTAGGTTAGGTTAGGTTTTTTGGTTAGGCTAAAAAAAAAAAAAAATAGCCTAGGCCTATAGGGCCTATACTGTATATATATATATATATATTTTCCGGTGGATAAAAAGTATATAGCAATGAAGCATAGAATGATAGGAACCCAAAACTATCATTAGAAATGAGATCCCAGCTGTGGTGTGACTCGTAAATATTGACCAAAAAAAAAATAAGCCAAGAACAAATATTTTCCGGTGGATAAAAATTATATAGGCTAGGCTAGGCCTAGTAATGAAACATAAAATGATAGGAACCCAAAACTACCATTAGAAATGAGATCCCAGCTGTGGTGCGGCTCGTAAATATTGACCAAATCCCTTAAATCCGAGCCAACTTTTGCCAAAAAAAACCTAGCCAACTTTCGAAATGAGGTTAGGCCTACTGTGATTTTTGACTGAAAAATTGAAAAACCCGAGCCAAGTTTGGTCAAAACCTGGCTCGGGTTTTTCCATTTTCAGGTGTTGTTACTTTTAAATATTGTATTTTCAGAGTTCTTCCAATATTACCCCTTTATTTACGGCTTTTACCCAGCAATTTCCCTGATCTTCACTATTGGGGGCCGTGTCTTAAGATTGATGGATAGGCCTAATGGGAAAATAGTAAAATGCGACAGTCCTTGGTATTAAACAACACTGTATATCAAAGAAAAAAACATTTTCAGACTGATCCGGTAAATAAAAATACCAAAGTACAACAAATTACCTGAAAAACTCGTAGCACATACCACCACGCCGCCAGTTCAGTTTCAGTTTCAGTTTCTATGGAGCTCGTCCTGGAATCTTTTTAAGACTCTGAACCTCACGATTCTATACAGGACTGGCCATTTGTATCGGCACTAGCTCAGAGAAGAGTGTTGAGAGGGGAGAAGGGGTGTTGGAGAGAGAGGAAGCTGTTGAAGTGGCTTTGTTATGTGTGTTTAGTCTGTATACGTCGTCAGGATGTCCCCTGACTGGGTGCGAGCATGTGAAACATGCTAGGACGTACTACCACACCCACTAAATGTCCGCCGTGGCAGGGATTCGATCCCGGGTCTTGCAGATTCACACGTGAGCGTGCTCACCACTGGACCACCACGGCTCTCCAACGTAATCTTCTTCTTCTTCTTCTTGTGGAGTTGCTAATGCTGTCCCTTTTTTTGAACCAGCTCACCTATGCACCGGTGATCCCTTCTCCAGAAACAGCTAGAGCTTGATTAAGATTTAGTTTAGAAAATAAGTAGTCGTAGAAAGGATAGTTAAAGAAAAGTATTAAAGTATATAGCTTAAGCAGAACTCTCCTCTCCCTATTTACCCCCTCCTCCACCCCCCAATATCTTGTTCTCTCCTTAACTTAATTTAGCTTTTCCATTCTCCCCCTCTCCACCATCTAATCTCATTTATCTTCCTCCCCCACTCTGATCACCTTCTCCCCCCTCACCCTATTCTATTCTATTATATTCCGTTTTCTCTTCTGCCACACCTGCTCCAGGAATTTGTTCACTACCTTCATTCTTTTCCCCATCTATCCCCTCTTCTGTCCCGAGACCTAACACAAATTTTACACCCTCATCCTCCTCTTCTTTCTGTTCTTCCCATTCCCTCTCCCCTACCACCCGTTTCAACTCATTTTCCAACCCATCTCTCTCCTCTGCATACCCCTGGCACTCTGTCACTATATATGTTCTATTGTCTCCTCCACTCTCCTCCCTCCCACCTCACACTGCAGACTCTCTTTCACCCCCTCCCCCCCCCCCCCCCGCATTCCACCTCCATGTTTTCCTATTTGTCTCTAATGTTCATGCCCTAGCCTTAAACAGTAGTTCAGCTCCCCAACTTCCGTCATAAAACTCCTCTTTTCTCGGTCTCCCCTTGCTTCTATATCTTATCAGTGTACTTTTCTTCTCCATATTTCTCTTCCACTCCTGTCTTCCTACTTCCTTCACTCTCGTTCCTATCTCTTTCTCTAGTCTCCTTCCCTGACCTAGTCCTGCATTACTCCCTACATCTCTCCACTCCTCTCCCACCCTTCTTTGTTTCACTCCTATTTTTTTCAGTTTTCTCCTACACTCTTTTGCCCATCTACTCTTCCCCCTCCCCCATTCATACACTCTCCTTGGCCACCTATTATCCTCCAACCTACTCTTGTACCTCAACTTTGCCTTCGCCACTCTTTCCTCAAACGTACTCCATCCCATCTCCCCTCTCACTGCTTCATTTGCTGTCCACCTTCTTGCTCCTAACCCTATTCTTCCTATTTTATTTTGTCCCGTCTCTAGCCTATTTATTTCTCCCCCTGTACTCCCTCTCACATCCATCCCGTACATTATTTTCGGCACTTCAAAGTCCTTCCACACCTCTCTTACCATTTTATATTTATTCACTCTGGTTTTTGTCACATTCCACAGTTTCCCACTACACTGCTCCCCACCTTCATGATTTTCTCATTCATTGTCCTTTGTCGCCCTTCCCTCCCTATCCATACCCCTAAATACTTCACTTCCTCCCTTGTTTCTATTCTTTCCCCTCCTATCCTCATTTCTGCTGCCTCTGGTCCCTTTACCACTATCATACTGCTTTTCTCTACACTTAACTTCATTTCTAAGTCTCTGCCAAACCTTTCCGCCTCCTGCAACATTTCTCCCATATCTTCCTCTTTCTCTGCTATTAACACTACGTCATCAGTAAACGTCAGAATTGCTAGCATATATTGCCCTATTTTCACTCCTTTTCCCTTACTCTTAATTCTCCTCACCAACTCCTCCATGCACATTGCAAAAATTAATGGTGACAGATTACCTCCCTGCCTTAGCCCTTTCCTTCTGATTCCTTTCACTGCAATATCTTTCCACACAATTTCTGTCTCCGCCCCTTCATACATATTCATTATCATGTTCCTTATCTTCCTACTCACTCCTAGTTTCTCCATCACTGCTTTTGCAACTCCCCTACTAATCTTATCATATGCCTTCTCCACATCCAAACACCCTATAAACACACATTTCCCTTGCTTTGCCTTTTTCTCTATAATCTCATCTAATATATATATATTGTCTGTTCCTCTTCTTCCCTTCCTAAACCCATTTTGCTCTTCACTAAGCAGGTTCCTTTCTTCTTACCACCACATTCACATTCACATTCGCAAAAATCTTGCTGCCACCTTTCACATTCATATTTACGTTCGCATGTCCCATCTCGGATTTTGTACTGTTTTCATTTATTTTATTTTTTTTACTTTTATATTCGGTTTTATACATTCACATTCAGTTTGCTACTATCACATTGCCATCCTGCATTCATGTTTATGTAGTGGGACCTGCAGAGGGGCACTCTCGGGCGGCATAACGTGCGGGGGTTGTGCAGGGTTATAAGTAGGCTATATATTGGAAGCATCTTACAGCTTCATAGCCTCTGCTATAGTCTATTCTAGTTTGTTATTTACACTCGCCGTTCCACCATCACGCTCACCTCCCCTCCAACACCTCCACAATTGACCCATTGCAACATCTGCAAAACACCCTCCATACCGCCCAAACCTGTCAAGACACCAAAACTGATAACTCCGATGATAAAAACCCTTTCGCCATCCATGACACCGTAATGGTAGCCAACCTCCCTGTCACCAACAAATTAGGCCCTCGCTATGTCGGCCCCTACACCGTCGTACAAGTCCCAAATGTCTATCAAGTCACCATTGATTATCACGGCGTGACTCGCACGTTCAGAACTAGATTCATCCGAGCTTTTAAACCTCTAAAACCACAAGACATTACCCCACCCCACACGTCCGACCCTGAATTGAACACCCCTACTACTCCTCCCACTCAGGCTATGAATGTTCCCCTACAAACTCCTAAGGGCCAAAACCCTCCAGCACAGAACCGGCCGATCATTCCTCAATATACCCCCATAACTAACCTCCACAAACCCCAAGCCCCCACTATCACACCTTCCTCCACCATGACCCATTCCTTCACTTCTGATAATCAAGTACCTCCCCAACTTATCAAAGTACGAAAACCTCCACCCACAACCCCGACCACAACGGAAACCCTCCCGTCTAGCCCTGACGTACCTCCACCAGGCACCACAGTAAGAAAACCACCACCCCCACCTAAAACCAAGTACACACCCAACCGCACCACACAATCTATCTCAGTAACCTCACGCTACAACTTACGCCCACGACTAAAATCTTTTAAAACCTCCAGAAAACACACCCTACTAACCCAGTTCCGTAGGGCTGCCAGACCACTATATCCTCCTCCTTCTCTTCTTCTTCTTCGTCGAATTCTCCTCCACAAAGGGAAAGAAGACGAATAATCACAAGTAAACACCATAATCCCTCTAACTATATTCCAAAAATAACCACCCCCACCCTCCCACGAAAGAACATACCTTCCCCTTCAACCTCATCCCCTCTCAACCCCCACCTCATCACCCCGAATGACCTGTTAGATCTACCCCCCCACCAAACTCCCAGCGTCATTTTTCCTTCACGGACATATCAAGTAAACCAAAATCCTTAATACATCAACGAATGGGAAGGGGATGGTCAGGAGGGCCCCAGTCGTCAATGATTACGGGGCCACTACTAAATATTAGGTTTTCTTTATCTCCTTACAGGAGTCAAACCTATAATTTATTAGTGGCCCCTCCATCATTGACGAACATGCCTGATTTCTAAGACTGGAGGGGGACATTCGTAATCATATCATAACTCTAGAAAAGCAGATAATCAAACAACCACATAGTATTCTTACTTTTGTAAAAAAAAAAAAAAAAAATATTCGGATGCATAAACTTTATACAGCCTAAATCTTCAAAAAGGGGTACAAGCAGGAGCGTGATTCAAAGAAGCCTGCTTGAAAAAGGGTTAACTCTGAGACTCTGTGCACAGATCTGCTAGTTAAGAAGGCACCCCACTTAAAGTAAGTGGTGAAACTAAAAACTTATAAGTTTACATGTGCACATATAAACCCCATTAACTAGTGGATATATTCCTAAAAATATAACCAAACATAAATTAATTCTTGTACATTCGTAGAAGTACTGAACTCGTGTACTTATGCAGAAGTAATTACTGCAAAAGTAAAAGTCGTAGTTGCCACTACCGAGATTTCTCAAAAATCTATTGCTTCACAGCCAAAGCTACTTACAACAAGAATTGTCGTAACACTACTAATGGCTTTTAGCACAATTTCCTGCAATGAATACTACAGAGAAATGTTATAATACAATGCCTACCACCAGTATCACAGCTCGTATCTTCCGAACACATACTCCGGAGGGGTCTAGGGTGTCCTATGTCACACTGACTGCACCCTCCCCCCCCCCCTTTTCTTGAAATTAAACAAAACGTGACTAAAAGGGCCACCTAGACCCTCTGCCGTAAAGCTATACATGGCAAGGAAGGGTTGTCCAGAGCTACTGAAAGGTATCGAGACAAAAACTCCTGATTAGAGGCCCACAACTGTGTGGACGTAATAAATTTCACCGAAAGATTATTAAGGAAACGTAAAGAGGCTGTCCCCTTGCGTAAATCGTGGGTCTTACCCACAACGCCGGGATGCTGCTCTTTAAAGTCCTCGACCAAGAGAGAAGCCAGTGTACGCTCCATCAATCGTTCACCCGGACTTGCGACCCATAAAGCACCCTGGTGATTTAGAGGTGCCACTCTTAAATATTTGGTTAGAGCTTGCACTGGGCAAAAAAGATGGTGCACCTTTCCCCTGTTTAACGCCGGCACCGTGAACTCTGAAAACACGTGTTCACTGTGCTCAATCTCGGCTATGAATCCTGGGGAAGGTGCAATGTGAATACACTCATGAAGCCTATCAAACCTGAGGCAATTAGGTGCGTTGCTCATCGCCGCCAGCTCAGATACTCTGTTCCCGGTAGCCAAAGCCATAAGGAATACTGCCCTTTTGTAAAATCTGCAGTCTTTGGTACATACGGGAACGAGAATAACGACGATGCTTTGTCCAGACACCATGTAGGCCTGAGCTGATGGGGAGGTGGGCGGAGTTTAAAACCTGCCCACATAAATCACTTTCAGATAAATGTTTCTGCATGAACAGATAAATTAAATAATAAACAACCAACGCCACCGAGGGCACAGTTTGTTTTGTTCTAAGAATCCGAGACGTAAAAGCTTTCCAATGCGATTGAAACTGTCGCTTTGTAGACTGGGTATATTGATTCGTGAATATCTTGGTCACGTCGCTACCATAAGGTGCTAGCCACTTGGGCTCCTGAATGTCCAAAATGAACAAGTCCGCGAGGTTTATACAGTAGGTTGCCAATTGTGTTCTAAGTGGAACAACCCGACCAGGAGGGACACTGGGTGCGGGCACCACGTGTTCAAATGCCGGTACCACACTGCGCCGGCCACAGGGGCGCGATTAGCGAGACTACGCCTCGCTAATCCTGTAGTTTGTTGACTACGTGGCACATTAGAGACGCGTCTGGCGGCGGAAAAGAGATAAATGGAACTCAACCTGTTCTCGTCCGTCATCAGAGCGTCAGGTCCGCCCGCCGGCGTTATCGTCCGGCGGGTGAGGTACGACTGTGAGTATCGTCATACACCTTGGTTGTGGCTGTCCCTCGCTTGCGAGCTCGGTATACTCCCTGAACGGGGAGCCCTCGTCCGAGTCCCGTAAAGGTTTATGATAATTAAAAGCTCCCATAGCTCATTAACACATTGAAAGCAGAGCTGGTGAGCAAAATCATAAAGTATACTAATTAATTTAATTTATATTTAATTGAATTAAAATAAATTACTATAAATAAACACAATATTATCATAATATAATCATAGAAAATATTTATGTTTATTATGATTCAGCTATTAAATTATTTCATTAACAAATAAAAATAAGATAGGGCTACCTGAGCTTAACGGCGTTGAACATACAGCCATGAGAGGTTCAAGTGCCGACACGACAGAGACTGGGGGAAAACTACCCCGCCCCCGGGAACTACCTGGTCACCTGGTGCAACACCGGTAATCCGCCCTGGAAAGATAATTTTCCGGGGATTAAAGCTCATAGGGTTACACCCAAAAAACGGTACAAAATATGTGCCTCAAAACCGCCGGTCAACGAACCGTTAGCACTCCACCACTACTTTTCGTTGTCCTTTAGTATCATATTAAAGATTTCAGCATATCTTTACCTGTCCAGAAGATTTAAGCATATCTTCTGAATCCTCATAAAGATGAAGCCTATCTTTATTAAAGATGAAGTCTTTCAAGTATCCCTTTACACTTGAAACACTAGTAAGATTCCGGCATCTTTTTATCCCATAAAAAGTCTAAGCCTATCTTAATCTCTAATCTGGCGTCACCCAGAAGCCCTCATAAATCGCCGTCTTGAAGGCCGTGATACCCTATTGTATCAATCAATTGTTTGGCAAATTATCGCGAATTGCAAATCAGTTAATATAACCACCCAAAGGTACAACCGCCGGGTTTTATATGCAATGTCAAACCAATTGTACCTGCCCCAGACCTCTTTGTAAAAAGGTCGCCAGGAGGGAAAGACTAAACAAACAAACGGCATTGTGTCAATGGCTTATTAAAGATTTCAGCATATTTTTTATCTGCCCAAAAGAATTAAGCATAACTTCTTAATCCTCATAAAGATGAAGCATATCTTTATTAAAGATGAAGTCTTTCAAGTAACCCTTTACACTTGAAACACTAGTAAGATTCAGGCATCTTTTTATCCCATAAAAAGTCTAAGCCTATCTTAATCTCTAATCCGGCTTCTCCCAGAAGCCCTCATAGATCGCCGTCTTGAAGGCCGTGATACCCGATTGTATCAATCAATTGTTTGGCAAATTATCTCGAATCGCAAATCCGTTAATATAACCACCCGAAGGTACAACCGCCGGGTTTTATATACAAGGACCCCAATGGAAATACGCCTAACGGCCTTATTGGGCTATCTTTAGTTGGAATTATGCAAGGCAGGTACATGTCATATTTATAACATACTATGTGGTACCAACTCTGTAAATTTCTAACTGAATAAATATTATTATTATTATTAATGTCAAACCAATTATACCTGCCCCAGACCTCTTTGTAACAAGGTCGCCGGGAGGTAAAGACCAAACAAACAGACAGCATTGTTTCAATGGCTTTGAAAAGCAGAGAAAACCAAGGCCAACAGGTGTCAGCCTGATCACCTAGAAAACTGAGTGGAGCCCCCCTCGACGGGAATAACTCAGGAAGCCTGATCCCAGGCTCGACCATAGAAAATGCAGTTTCTGATGAGCCCTCAAGCGACCAAACTCGTCGGGGTAACTTACCTATTTTTAGCCATCCTGACTAAAACTCGGTAAACAAAAACGGTCTTCTCGGAGCAACGAGAAAAACGCCGGAAAGGTAACCCACACTAAACTATACATTACAGGAGGGCGTAATGCATAAAGCAATGAATAACACAGGAAGCCTGCTCCCAGGCTCGACCACAGAAAACGCAGTTTCTTATGAGCCCTCAAGCGACCAAACTCATCGGGGTAACTTACCTATTTTGAGCCATCCTGACTAAAACTCGGTAAACAAAAACGGCGTTCTCGGAGCAACGAGAAAAAACGCCGGAAAGGTAACCTACACCAAACAAGACATTTTAACACATCTCATACAAAGGGTGTGCGCAAAAATAAGGATACCTGAACAGGAGGGCGTAATGCATAAAGCAAAAACCGGGGCAAAGGTAGCCATGACAGAGACTGGTGGGATAATTACTCCAGGTTCTGCATAGACCTGCCGGGACCCAGCTCTGGAAAAAAGAAAATTTCCAGGAATTAATGCTCATAAGGTTAACCCAAACATGTTCGCACACAAGTGTTAAATAACCCGCCGGGTAACGAGACGTAATACTCAACGACGACAACTCGCTACGCGGTGGGGTTTCCTAAGTAAAAGATTTCAGAATATCTTAATTTGTCCAAAAGATTTATGAATACCCTCTGACATAATATATAAAGACCAGCATGGCGTTTATAACTGATGAAGTCTTTCCGGTGGGGTTTGTTTCAAGATCCAATTTTGGAAAAACTCCCCTAAAAAAGACGCCGGTCCCCGAATTATCTCTTAGATCAAAAACTGGGAAGCCTGACAAATATACGAGATCTAACTTCTCCCGAAGTATCTTTTCAGATCGCCGTATGTTGAAGGCGGCGATACAAAACGTATGCCTCAATTGTCTGGTTAACTAACTGAATCGTAAATTCGTTATTCCCATCCCTCCAAGGAGCACCCGCCGGGTGTGAATATTATTATTATTATTATTATTTTTTTTTTTTTTTTTTTTTTTTTTTTTTATAAACGTTAACCCCAATTGTGCCCTAAAGCGCCATATGTTGAAGGAGGCGATACACAATGCATCCCTCAATTGTCTGGTCAACTAAACTGAATTTTGCAAATTCGGGCATCCCACCCTTCCAGGTTGCACCCGCCGGGTGATTTAAAGTTTAAAAGTTAACCCCAACTGTTCCTAACCCCACTTCGTTGTAAAAAGATCGCCGGGGAGGAAATACAAAGATCGCGGATTGCAAATCAGTCAATAGAACCACCCAAAGGTACAACCGCCGGGTTTTATATGCAATGTCAAACCAAGTGTACCTGCCCCAGACCTCTTTGTAAAAAGGTCGCCGGGAGGGAAAGACTAAACAAACAAACGGCATTGTTTCAATGGTTTATTAAAGATTTCAGCATATCTTTCACCTGTCCAAAAGAATTAAGAATAACTTCTTAATCCTCATAAAGATGAAGCATATCTTTATTAAAGATGAAGTCTTTCAAGTAACCCTTTACACTTGAAACACTAGTAAGATTCAGGCATCTTTTTATCCCATAAAAAGTCTAAGCCTATCTTAATCTCTAATCCGGCTTCTCCCAGAAGCCCTCATAGATCGCCGTCTTGAAGGCCATGATACCCTATTGTATCAATCAATTGTTTGGCAAATTAATTCGAATCGCAAATCCGTTAGGATAACCACCCGAAGGTACAACCACCGGGTTTTATATGCAATGTCAAACCAATTATACCTGCCCCAGACCTCTTTGTAAAAAGGTCGCCGGGAGGTAAAGACCAAACAAACAGACAGCATTTTTTCAATGGCTTTGAAAAGCAGAGAAAACCAAGTCCAACAGGTGTCAGCCTGATCACCTAGAAAACTGTGTGGAGCCCCCCTCGACGGGAATAAACAGGAAGCCTGATCCCAGGCTCGACCCTAGAAAACGCAGTGTCTGATGAGCCCTCAAGCGACCAAACTCGTCGGGGTAACTTACCTATTTTAGTCATCCTGACTAAAACTCGGTAAACAAAAACGGTGTTCTCGGAGCAATGAGAAAAACGCCGGAAAGGTAACCCACACTAACCTATACATTACAGGAGGGCGTAATGCATAAAGCAATGAATAACACAGGAAGCCTGATCCCAGGCTCGACCACAGAAAACGCAGTTTCTTATGAGCCCTCAAGCGACCAAACTCGTCGGGGTAACTGACCTATTTTGAGCCATCCTGACTAAAACTCGGTAAACAAAAACGGTATTCTCGGAGCAACGAGAAAAAACGCCGGAAAGGTAACCCACACCAAACTGTATAGACCCGCCGGGACCCAGCTCTGGAAAAAAAGAACATTTCCAGGAATTAATGCTCATAAGGTTAACTCAAACATGTTCGCACACAAGTGTTAAATAACCCGCCGGGTAACGAGACGTAATACTCAACGACTACAGCTCGCTACGCGGTGGGGTTTCCTAAGTAAAAGATTTCGAATATCTTAATTTGACCAAAAGATTTATGAATACCCTGACATAATATATAAAGACCAGACTGGCATTTATAACTGATTAAGTCTTTCCGGTGGGGTTTGTTTCAAGATTCAATTTTGGAAAGAAAAAAAACTAAAAAAGACGCCGGCCCCCGAATTATCTCGTAGATAAAAAACTGGGAAGCCTGACAAACATACGAGATCGAACTTCTCCCGAAGTATATTTTTAGATCGCCGTATGTTGAAGGCGGCGATACAAAACGTATCCCTCAATTGTCTGGTTAACTAACTGAATTGTAAATTCGTTATTCCCACCCTTCCAGGGAGCACCCGCCGGGTGTGAATATTAGTTTAAAAAACGTTAACCCCAATTGTGCCTTACATTGCCGTATGTTGAAGGAGGCGATACACAATGCATCCCTCAATTGTCTGGTCAACTAAACTAAATTTAGCAAATTCGGTCATCCCACCCTACCAGATTGCACCCGCCGGGTGATTTAAAGTTGAAAAGTTAACCCCAATTGTTCCGAACCCCACATCTTTGTAAAAGATCGCCGGGGAGGAAATACAACAACAGCATAGTTTTATATTGGCTTTGCAAAACCGAAAAAACTACAAACAACACGTGTCCGTATGAACACTGTTAGATGGGTACAGCCAACCCGCCGGGAATCAGAAGGAGCCTGAAACAGGCACCCCAGAGACGCCGTCTTGGGGAGCCACAGACACCCACTCGCCGGGGAAACAAGCCTGTTTTTAAACCACGCGTGGCCAAAACTCGGCAACCAGCCGGGTATTTTCATGGTGTAACCGAGAAAAACCCGCCGGAAATAACCCACCCCGTCCAGATACCATCTGAACGCAACACAGGACCGAGGCGTAGCCAAAACACAACTAACGCCGGGCCCAACATAGTCCGTGGAATTAGCCAATGCACAACTAAACCAGGACACACATCACACAGTAGTACATATTTAGAAAATAAATCAATAACACATGTATATGTGGTCAAGCTACGAGAGGCTGGCTAGGCCGAGGCAGACGGATAACAATAACATGTCGGAATATAAACAAAAAGCACTGAATTATATCACAACAGGAACCACCGCCAACACACCACTGTAGCAAATACTTCCGGCAAAGGGAAGAACTGACTCGGGACCCAGAAAATTTTTCACTAAGTGAAGAAAAATACACTGGGAACGTCAGCAAAAATACGCTACCTCATCAGAAAGATAAAAGGAAGCAATAACGCGTAATGAAAGCCGCCTGCATCACAAAGCTAGCTAACTGTGAAAAAGTTCACCTGTCCACGAGGGTACATCCGAAATAGATGCCCCAAACACACGACCCAAAATACACTGCACTGCGGGCAACCAGCCCAGGACACTCCTGCTACGCATATCCTAACCTTACTCGATACATCCCGGAGTAAATAAATGAGAAAAAACTCACTAGGGACGCAGCAAATGCGGAACCAGCGGAGCGTGGAGAAACACGTCCGGGCCGGCTGACCGCAGAGCAGAGAAGGAAGAATGACGCCTGAATCAGCGTCTGGTCAAAGATCCACACAAGTACATCTACGATATGATGGAAAGCTTATTGGATAGTTATTCTTATTTTCTTTTTGTTTTTTATTTTTTACGAAGTTTTTTCGTAGTGAGAACCCAATTCATAATGACTGAAGCCATGAGTGAGGTCGCGTGCGCTCATGATGAAGGCTCCTCAGATTTTAAATGCTCAGCGCGGTAGATTCAAACTACGGCGGATTAGTGTTTGAAGAGGATGCCTTATGTAATAGGCATGTTCGTCAATGATGGAGGGGCCACTAATAAATATTAGGTTTTCTTTATCTCCTTACAGGAGTCAAACCTATAATTTCCACCACCATCAAATCACCAACCCCACCAAAGAACACACCCAACACATTTTCCTACCCCCAACCCTCCCAATTAAACCTCCACTCCCTACCAACCCGTCTAGCCCCCCCCCCCCCCCCGCATCCACCCCTTTCCCCTCCACTATCCCTGCGACCCCACCCACGCATCAACCAACCTCATCATCTCATCAAACCCCCAACCAACCAACCCCTAAAAAGTACCCTATGCCAACGACCAACCCCTCCTCACACACCACGTCTAACACACAACTAACTCCTAACCAAAGCCCCTTCAAACTGACGTACCCGACCTCCACACCCCCACTTGAATCCCCCCACAAAGTCGCCCCTGAGAGAACCCCCATACATACCCCCACCCAATCCTCTCCCATTCCGCCTACCACCCTCACTCGACAAAAAACCTCCACACGCATCTACCTCTTAAATAACCCCCTACCTCACCCCCACTAAATGCCCTCCACCTGTAAAGCGTTCTTCCCCTCAATATAAAACATCGTCGAGCGACTCAAGTCCCACTACAAACATCTACCTTCCCACCAGAACCTCCAAAGGTAGAATCATCAACAGAACCATCAGATTTGAAGACAGTTATGTAAAAACAACACCCCGTTCTTACACTAAAGACCCAAGCCACACAACACACACACCCCCTCTTTCTCACACGCCTCCATCACGCACCTTACCTCAACCAATATTGCACATTGCCTCCATATATTTTCCCAGCCTGCAACACCACCCAAGAAAACCCCAAAAACCCCAGACTCATATCCCCCCTTCACCCCCAGCTCCGTTTTCACGCGTTAGCCCCTCCCCTTCAGTTATTAACCCCTTCACCACACCGAAGAGGCCTCCTGTCAGTCCCACACACATCACTCGATACATGACCTCCACCATGAACAAATCCACACCATTCGTCACCCCCGTCCCTACCCCCACGGAGGAAGAATACACACCGTTCATAAGAAAAGTTAAAGTAAAAACGTTCACAGGACGCTTAGCCCGTCTACAGCGCCCACATCAAGCCCCGGCAACCGCCCTCCACAACACCGAGGACACATTCCTACAGGTCTACATAGACCTGCAAAAGAAACCTGACCCTCGCTCTCTTGCTTGGTGGGACCTTCTAAATACCCTTAAAATGACCCACCATGACTATGCTTCTTTTTACTTCACCCTTGAGGCTCGAGGACGAGCCTACAATGAAGGAGAGGGAAGTAAAATGCCCCAGAACGAGAAGCCCACCACGGAAGCCACGAGCGAACACCACCAGGAAACGGGAACAGAAACACCCGAAAGAAAGGCCCACAGAACGAAAAGACCAGGTGACCAAGCCAATCAGTTAAGACAGGCCGAAGCCCGCAGGGCTAAGCAGCTCCAAACCACACCTGCCTATCCCTTCTAACCACCTCGCGTATACACTACCCCTCGTGTCCTACACCTCTACCTACATGATGATGAACATGAATACACCTTAAATTAATACCCCCATGCCCTGTCCCTAGGTTGAGCCAATGCCAACCAGTTCAGACAGGCCTAAATCTATGTATGTTTTTCCATCCAAGAAGTAATATGTTAACCCCCTGTCTTGCCAGACTAAGTTTCTGAAGACCAACCGCCCCCATAAATCTATGTATGTTCTTCCATCCGAGAAGTAATATGTTAACCCCCTAAAATACCTTGTCTTGCCAGACTAAGTTTCTGAAGACCAACCGCCCCCATAAATCTATGTATGTTCTTCCATCCGAGAAGTAATCTGTTAACCCGGGAGCTGCGGGGAGACTCTTAAGAGTTCCCCCGGCGCACTGCGGGGAGACTCTTAAGAGTCAGAGAAAACAAAAATAAACTTTTGACATCGAAAAAAAAAAAAAAATTTATATTTTATTTTTTTTATTTTTTTTTTTTTTTTGGCCCCTGGGCCATGCAAAATCTCAGTCCTCTACCTCCCCTCCTTCCCCACTTTCCTCCTCTCCTTCAGTTATCACCTATTTTCCCTGTTATTCCCTTATTCTGAGGTATATTTTCGTGCTAACATTAGAAATCCGATTGGAGGGTGTGGTCATCACTGATAGCAAGCGAGTGCAAGAGAGAGAGAGAGAGTATCGATCGACTGTGTCTCAGTGGCCTTGGGGGAAATTGGCGGGAAAGCAGATTGCCTCACCCATACATTATACAACTCGCGGGCTATATCTCCGATTTTGACCATCCAAACGCTGTTTTCACTCGTTTTATTGTTGTTTCAGGTTAATACCTTTATAATCAACCCATAATAGGCACATATGGATAAGTATTAATGCTATTAATGGCACAATGAATATTTTAGTGACGGAAACCCCTCAAATACGTCAGCACAGGGGGACGTTTCCAATTACCCCCATGCGCACTTCAGAGGTTAAAACCCCATGTCATAATTGATAAGAAACTATGAGACCCACGGGTACACCAGTGTATGTATAACCATTATTCCTGTAAGACCTAGACAGAAATGACTGCAGAAGTTAGCCACCATGCAGTACCTCTAATTCTTACCCCAACCAGAGATTGTATACACCACCCTCTGTTACCATTGTCTCGACGCATATCTACCACGAAACAATAACGAAGCTACCCCTACGAACTGCCGCTTTCTTTGGTATATATTTCATAGAAAACGCAGTTCCCAGGGACAACTAGATCAGCAAGAAACCGTGTCAAATAATAGTGTCCATAACCCCTCGTATTGACGAGTAATAATACACCATGTTTTTCTCTACTTTTATCCACAGTCAAGCACACACCTACAGTTAACCTCCTCTTCCCCACAGCCCACAGTCCACATGATTCTATCATTTCCAAACTCATATACCACCACTTATTGCCCATCCCCCGGTAGCGCTTGGCTAACGTACCTTCCGTCATTAACCCCCAGGCTACGATACCAACTGTAGCCTAATGCCACCCCTACGCCCAGAGACCTTAGGGTCAAACTCCCACGTAACCCCCCTTAACCCTCTCCCTCTCGTTAATCCCCCCACACTCCTCAACTCCCTTCCGACCTAGCCTCTCCAGCATACCCCCTGAATATCCTTAACTTTTCCGTTACTAACATTCTCAAACCTTTTGTATATATACTCCTATCCAGCCTACCTTCCCACAGTAGAAAGGAACACCATTAGAACTTTACTAACCCTTTGCATGCCATCTATTCCCTCACAACCCATTCACAACCCTGTACCAAATGATCGTCAGTGCGAGGCTAGCCGCCTCGCCATTGACTAACTTCTATTGCCATACTTCCAGATAAATGTGGCAGAGTTAGCAACCCAGTCTCCACCACATCCAACAAACCATGCAATTAACAACCCAACCAAGTAAACCAGCTGGTCAAGGCACCTTCGGTTTTGGTATTACGAACACCCACATCTGTCTCATAAACAGAGGGTTATTACAAACACTTGTAATATGGCAAGCCCCCAGCCACAGCCGCCGGACGACCATCACAGAGAGAGGGCGCGCACCTCCCCTTTTTACCCACCCGAGGAGGGAGACCCCGACCCCTGCGGAGGTATACCAGACCCCTGTTTTGACTTCCGGGTCATTGCCAGGTAGCACAGGAATTCTTCCTATCAATGAACTAACCATGTATGACTAACACCTTTACTAACCTCTATTAACCCCCAATAACCCATTAACCTTTCTTGCACACTCCAATAACCAAATTAGCACCTTAGCTATACCATAGAATGAAGACTGAGCAATCTAAGAGAGACGCCCCTATCACAGCTGTCCCAAACCTCCTCGCAAAGTAGATCCAGTCTCTCTCCCCTGAATACTTCCAATACAGCCAAAATAGTACCTCTTACTAAGGCTCAGTTATATCACATTATAAAGGCTCCATACCGCCATGTGCCACAACAGTAATCACCCCCTTACCTAGTTCCCGTATTCATTGAGAGCTCAATAAGTCCATCAAAACTCGAGATCCCTATGGCCTACAGGGTCCAAAACCGCCCCTATAAATCAAGCTCCAGCCCCCAGTAAAATCAGTTGAAAGATAGACACCAACCAGTGGCTGGCCCCCTTAAGTTGACCTCTAGCTCTGCCCTTGTGTTGTTCCTGAGAATTGAGTTCCAGAGCCGGCAGACTCCGTGGCAGATTGAGATAGAAGCATCTGTCCACGTACAAGAAATCTACGTGCACCTTATAACCTTCACAAACCAGTGGGTATATAAGCGTGTAGCCAGCAACGATCGCCAAGACATCCGTCTTGAGAACTTCCTACATATGGACCACCTGGACGGCCGCGGAACCAGTCGTTAGCCCCAACATCACGGACGCAAGATAACCAGGACCAGACCAATCAAATACTACCCAAGATTCACTCTATCAGTACTACAGTGTTACCGTGCTATTTAGAGACTCACTTATTAATATTTCTATGAAGTGGCTATATCTTTGCCCCAGTATAATTCATATATAACCATTCCATTAGGAAGTGCTAAGCGTATCAGTGTTTATTAATTAACAGGCGATATTAACTCTCGTAATTACCCATATATCCAGATATTATTACATAGAAGTGAAACCCTAGTGATATCTGAATGTTCGCCCACTGATTTGCGTTCTATGTATTTCTGATACAAGAATATAAAACTTAGATCAGTACCCCCGAGGTTACTAGAATTCCCGTGCTCTAAAATACGTGTGTCTAATCTAGTCTGTGAATTACTCCTTGTGCATTAGAGCTACCAGTAATAAATCTAACAGTGAATATGAATCTATAAGTAACATTTATGGTCTCCAGTATATCAACTTGTGAATAAAGCCAGTGATCAGAAGATTAATACCTGAACGTTGGAAGTGGGAGACTAGGCTCCATCCAGATCCACCTAATGCTAGTTGTTCAATTCTATCATTTGTCTTGTACGAGTATTCATACCTTCTTATGCTTCACATTAATCATCATCAAGAAAACTATAGAAATGTGTACATTAATAAACGTGATCGTGTGTCTTGTTACCGTGTGTTTATTTTGTGTTCTCTATTCCTCATACCTTGTTTTGTGCATGCAGCCTTCTATACCCAGTCAGTTAGAACTCACATTACCCAAGTTAATCCTGTAGAAAAACAGGGCATAACACTTATTGTAGAGTACAAAGTACAAAGGAGTACAAAGGAAATCAAGCAACAACAGGTCTAGTGACCCTTCTAGGTTGCTTGTCCTCCAAAACACTGAGGATCAAGTGTCCAAACAGGAGGAAAGAGGAACGAATGTGAATGTGGCCAAACGAATGTGATCGCGATAATCTTAATTACTACCACATTCACATTCATATTTACACTCACATGTCCCAGCTCGGATTGTGTAGCCTAGGCCTACTGTTTTCATATATTTTAAAAAATTTACTTTTTACGTCCCAGCTCGGATTTTGTACCTATACTGTTTTCATATATATTCTTTATTTTACTTTTATATTCGGGTTTATACAACATTCACGTTCAGTTTGCTACTGTCACATTGCCATCCATTCATGTTTATGTAGTGGGACCTGCAGAGGGGCACTCTCGGGTGCCATAACGTGCAGGGGTTGTGCAGGGTTATAAGTAGGCTATATATTGGAAGCATCTTACAGCTTCATAGCCTCTGCTATAGCCTATTCTAGTTTGTTATTTACACGATCGCATGTCCAATGTGAATGTAAACTTATTGTAGAGAAACGAATGTGAATGTGGCCAAACGAATGTGAATGTGAATGTAGAGAAACGAATGTGAATGTAGAGAAACGAATGTGAATGTGAATGTAGAGAAACAAAAGCGAATGTGAATGTAGAGAAACGAATGTGAATGTAGAGAAACGAATGTGAATGTGAATATAGAGAAACAAATGTGAATGTGAATGTAGAGAAACAATTAAATGTGAATGTAGAGAAACGAATGTGAATGTTGAGAAACGAATGTAAATGTGAATGTAGAGAAACGAATGTGAATGTAGAGAAACGAATGTGAATGTAGAGAAATGAATGTGACTGTGAATTTAGAGAAACAAATGTGAATGTAGAGAAACGAATGTGAATGTAGAGAAACAAATGTGAATGTGAATGTAGAGAAACAAATGTGAATGTGAATGTAGAGAAACGAATGTGAATGTAGAGAAACAAATGTGAATGTAGAGAAACGAAAGTGAATGTGAATGTAGAGAAACAAATGTGAATGTGAATGTAGAAACAAATGTGAATGTGAATGTAGAGAAACGAATGTGGATGTAGAGAAACAAATGTGAATGTGAATGTAGAGAAACGAATGTGAATGTAGAGAAACAAATGTGAATGTAGAGAAACGAAAGTTAATGTGAATGTAGAGAAACAAATGTGAATGTGAATGTAGAGAAACAAATGTGAATGTAGAGAAACGAATGTGAATATGAATGTAGAGAAACGAATGTGAATGTGAATGTAGAGAAACAAATGTGAATGTAGAGAAACGAAAGTGAATGTGAATGTAGAGAAACAAATGTGAATGTGAATGTAGAGAAACAAATGTGAATGTGAATGTAGAGTGTAATGCCCTCGAAAATATCCCGCAACCCCAATAATGTACTACCCGAGTTGTGTAAAATAGTCGTTGATGGGAAGTCCAATAAACTCATCACGTGAAACACCACGAGACTATCACCTGGTTCTTACAAATCGGACTAAGGTTACTATACTTTTGTACGTCCGTGGTAGCAGTGGGTTAGCGCACGGGCCTGGTTGACCTATGAGGGGTCATGGCCACTAACCAGGGTTCGAACCCCACCCAAGGCATCTCAAAACCTGTGTTTTTTTTGTTTTTTTTTTTAAAAGAGATCAGTCGTTGGCCGCAATCAACTTGGGCCTGGAGTTTCTGAAGGAGGTCAAGTCCTAAATATCCGTCGTAATGTTGACAATCGGATGGAAAAACTATGAATGAATGGTAGCAATTTGCATGGGGGGCAGGGGTAGTTATGTGGAGAGGTTGTGTTTCACCCTGGATTTGTAAGGGAGTGTCTCCGGCACTGATTAGTTTGGATTTGGTGGGTGACAGTGCCCCAAACTTGCGGTGATGTTTGGAAACGAAAGAATGAAACAAGCATGATCTAGAGGCGCCAGTGTCGATTAATAATCGGACAGGAATGTCCTTAATCTTGGCGAGGTGATAAATGGGGGCAGTTCGATCATTGAGGGCGTCCCCCGCCGAGGCCATCGTGGGCGGGGGATATTCTAAAAATCCTGGGGGTCTATTTCTGACTCTTCCAGGATTCTCTCTGAAGCGTCAGGGTTCATGAGGTGAGCAACATCTTCCTGCTCCAAATCCCCGGCATCCTCTTCCTCAACAAACTCCTCATTTACTGAAATGCGAGGTTGGTTTGATCGAGGTTTCGCGGAGTCGCGGATTTCATGAAGGGCACACTTTGAACTACAGGCTGGGAAATCATAGGGGTTTATAATGACCAGGATGGGGTTCTTACTCTGATTTAGGTTGTAGGTTTTGTTCCGGTTGTAGATCCGTCGCAGTGGGTTGGGTTGGAATCGTGGTCTGCTAGGCTGAGGCTTCCCGGAGGAATAGGCGGGCTTGGAGTTGGAGTTGGAGTTTTGCGGATGAGTGGTATACATCTTGATGGCAGCAATTTTTTTTGGTTTCGGTTGCACTGCTAAGATTCGTCGGATAATGATTAGGTCCTTTTGGAACCCAACGGGGTCGTGCACAGCAAAATAATCTTTAACTGCTGATGGCAACACTGAGACTAAGTTCACTAAAATTTGCTGTTCTTGTTGCACTCTAGTTAGGGTGGAAATAGATTTTTATGTGTTGTGAAATGGTGTTCAACGTTGCATCCAGATCACCTTCGTACTTTGTGTCCTGAATACGGGTGTGGGCGACGAAGATGCCCAATGAAGGTTTGATAGCTTCAATCACTATGGGCCTGAATTCGTCCCACGTGAGGGTAGGGGTTACCTGGTATGCGACTAGGGAAACGGCTTTTCCCAAGTACGTAAGTGTTACGGCGATTTTTTCTTGATCCGTAGTATACGCCAAATCTAGCACGGGCTTTACAATGTCCATGTATGTTTCTATTCCGTAGGTTTCCCCATCGAATTTCGGAATGGGAATGTGAGAACGGGTTGCCATCTTGATGTTATTTTTTCTCTATTGCTTCGAAAATGCACTGCAATGAAATCCTCTATCCGAATCAAAATCCCACCGCTGCCACCAATGAAATGCTGGGTGTGAAGGGAATTTTTCTGTCCTGAAAACTCCCCAGGCACACTTAGGGTCAACCTTCCCTAGTGCCTGGCGCGGGGCTCGAACCTCTGAAGGGAGTTTAACCCTCCTAAAAACCCACAGGTTTTGAGATGCCTTGGGTGGGGTTCGAACCCTGGTTAGTGACCATGACCCCTCATAGGTCAACCAGGCCCGCGCACTAACCCACTGTACTACCACGGACGTACAAAAGTATAGTAACCTTAGTCCGATTTGTAAGAACCAGGTGATAGTCTCGTGGTGTTTCACGTGATGAGTTTATTGGACTTCCCATCAACGACTATTTTACACTATACCTGACGTCAACTCGGGTAGTACATTATTGGGGTTGCGGGATATTTTCGAGGGCATTACATAGAGAAACGAATGTGAATGTGAATGTAGAGAAACGAATGTGAATGTAGAGAAACGAATGTACAAAGGAGTACAAAGGAAATCAAGCAACAACAGTCTAGTGACCCTTCTAGGCTGCTTGTCCTCCAAAACACTGACAAGTGTCCAAACAGTGGTTTAGAGTGGGTAAGGGAACATTGGAAAGGGAACTACTGTCCGTGGCAGGATTAGGAAGTTAGTAGGGGACAGATGGGTTAGTAACTGAGGGGAGGATAAAATAAAGTTATTCATTTATAAACGCAGTCAGTCGCGGGTTTGATGCGAGATATTTGTCTAGGCGGAGTTTAAATGAATCAACAGTGCTGCAGTCTATAACGTCTCGGGGAAGCCCATTCCACAAGTTGACAACTCGATTGAAGAAGAAATTCTTAGATTCGTGTGAGTTAAAAGATTTACCAATAATTTTGCAACCGTTTCCCCGCGTGTAATTAGATTGGTCGATAGTGAAGTACTTACTACAGTTCATATTGTCGATGCCTTTGATGATTTTGAACACTTGAATTGTCACCTCTTAATCTGCACTGGGTTAAAGGAAATAGATTTAATTTTCTAAGACGCTCTTCGTATGGTTTGTTCTTTAGGCTAGGTATCATTTTGGTAACTCTACGTTGAACTCGTTCTAGCTTGTTTATGTCTTTTTGGTAATAAGGGCACCAGGATTGAACGCAGTATCCCAGAAGAGGGCGGACTAAGGAATTGTAAAGGGTTAGGATAACTTCTTTGGATTTATGCTCAAATGACCTGCCTATAAAGCCAATTATTTTGTTTGCCTTCTTAACAACTTCTGAACATTGTTGACTCGGTTTTAGGTTACTCGATATTGTTACTCCCAGATCGGTTTCTCTGTTTACATTCTTAAGCTGAGTGCCATTCATCGAATAGTTTGCTTTCTCATTTAGGTATCCGATATGTAGTACTTTACATTTATCCGCATTGAAACTCATTTGCCAAATTTGGGCCCAACATGACAATTTATCTAGATTGTGTTGCATATCGTCAACTTGTTCTTTTGAGAGTACGCTATTTGCAATTTTTGTATCGTCAGCAAATTTTGAGATTGTACAGGTGAGACCCTCATCTATGTCGTTGATGTAAATTAGAAAGATAATTGGTCCTAGTACCGGTCCCTGGGGTACTCCGCTACTTACATTGGTCCATTTAGATGCCTTACCGTTTATGACTACTCTTTGCTTTCTGTCGCTGAGCCAATTGTCTATCCATTTCAACACACCGTCTTGTATTCCATGCGCTTTTAGTTTTAGCAGTAGGCCTAAACGTTTGTGGGGAACTTTGTCAAAGGCCTTTTGAAAATCAAGGTATATAATAGCTACAGCTTTACTCTCATCGTAGAGGTTGAGGATATCGTGGAAGAAGTCTAAGAGGTTTGTTAAACAGGAACGTTTTTTACGAAAGCCGTGTTGAGTATCTTTAAGTATGTTATTTTCCTCTAAGTGATTTACGAGTCTGTCTCTTATGACCGTTTCTAGCATTTTACATACAACTGAGGTTAAGCTAATTGGACGATGGTTACTGGGTAGGGATTTGCTGCCTTTTTTTAATATCGGTGTTACGTTGGCTAGCTTCCACTGATCAGGCATAGTTCCAGACTGCAAGGATTTATTGAATAGTAATGTCAGTGGTTTGGAGAGCTCATCCTTCGCTTCCTTTAGAACTCTAGGCGAGATTGTATCAGGTCCAGGCGTTTTATTTACCTTGAGTTTATCTAAACAGTTCAATACTTCTCTCTGTAACGGTGATATTGCTTAGAACATCTGAATTATCAATCTGAATCGGCGATGGTGTAGGGATATCACAGAGGTCTTCTGTTGTAAAAACTGATGCAAAGACGGTATTGAGGGCATTCCTCATTTGTACTTCGTCTTTGGTGTATTCTCCATTTTCATCGACTAACGGACCAACAGTTGATGTGAATGTGAATGTGAATGTAGAGAAACGAATGTGAATGTGAATGTAGAGAAACGATCAATGTGAATGTGAATGTAGAGAAACAAATGTGAATGTGAATGTAGAGAAACAAATGTGAATGTAGAGAAACGAATGTGAATGTGAATGTAGAGAAACGAATGTGAATGTAGAGAAACGAATGTGAATATGAATGTGAACGTGAATGTGAATGTAGAGAAACGAATGTGAATGTAGAGAAACAAATGTGAATGTGAATGTAGAGAAACGAATGTGAATGTAGAGAAACGAATGTGAATGTGAATGTAGAGAAACGAATGTGAATGTAGAGAAACAAATGTGAATGTGAATGTAGAGAAACGAATGTGAATGTAGAGAAACGAATGTGAATGTAGAGAAACGAATCTGAATGTGAATGTAGAGAAACGAATGTGAATGTAGAGAAACTAATTAATGTGAATGTGAATGTAGAGAAACGAAAGTGAATGTAGAGAAACGAATGTGAATGTAGAGAAACGAATGTGAATGTGAATGTAGAGAAACGAATGTGAATGTGAATGTAGAGAAACGAATGTGAATGTGAATGTAGAGAAACGAATGTGAATGTGAATAAAATGCCCCAGAAAGAGAAGCCCACCACAGAAGCCATGAACGAACACCACACAGAAACACCAAAGGAAAGGTCCACAGAACGAAAGGACCAGCTGACCGAGCCAGCCATTTCAGACAGGCCCAAGCCCGCAGGGCTAAACAGCTCCAGGACGCACCCATTTACCTTTTCTAAACTGACCATTTTCCACACCTCACGTACACTAACCCTCTCGTGTCCTACACTCCTAACTACAAAGATGATGAACAGGAATATACATTCATATTAAAAACACCCATGCCCTGTCCCGACGTTGAGCCAATGCCAACACATCAGACAGCCATAATTATATCTATGTATGTTCTTACATCCGAGAAGTAGAAGTTATATATCTTAGAAGTTCAAACACCCACGCTTGTCCCTAGACCTCATATATCATTTTCCATGACGAGTATAGATATATGTAACCCGTGCTCAGTCGCCCCTTGCATTGTTCCTCTAGTAACTAAGTCTATAATATTAACTGCCACCAGCATTGATGCGACATAGCGGCACTGTCCTTGTGTCGTATTGTGCCAAGTACAGATCAACCAGGTTTCATCACCTTATTAGGACGACGACTATAATGTCATCGTTCATCGATGTATGCAATCCTTAGGTTAAGTATTTTTATCCGCCATTGTGTTCACCTTTTTCCATTTACTTTCCACAATTGTCATACATCTTCCCCTTGCCTCCTTCGTATCCACAGTCCACACTACGCCAATTTACTTCGTGTCTTACACCTCTTACCCCAACCAGAGATTGTATAAGATAACCTGGTTACCAGTATCTGTCATAAGTACCCCGAAACAATAACTAAGTACCCCTACGAACTTCCGCTGTTGTTGGTATTTATATTTAATAGAAAACGCAGTTCCCAGGGCCAACTAATAGTATCCATAACCCTCGGACTGATCACATAACTCTATCTTTTCCAGACTCATATACCACCCCATAGTTGCATTCCCCGGTAGCATTTGGCTAACGTATTCTACTGCCTTTTCAAACTTCCATATCAATTGTAGCCTAATGCCACCCCCACGCCCAGGGACCTTAGGGGCAAAATTTCCCTGTAGCCCTTGAACTCTCCCCCCCCCTCTCATTAAGACACCCGCGCTTCTCGACTCTTGTCCGACCTAGCCTCTCTCTCATACCTCTTGAAGATCCTTGAATTGTCTGTTTCTAACGCTCTTCAACCTTTTATATATATACTCCTATCCAGCCTACCTTCACTTAGTAGGCCAGATCATTAGAACTTTACTAGCCCCTTGCATGCCATCTATTCTCTTACAACACATTCACAACCCTGCACCCAATGGTCGTCGGTGCGAGGCTAGCCGCCCCGCCAGTAACTAACTTCTATTGCCATACTTCCAGATAAATGTGGCAGAGTTAGCAACCCAGTCTCCACCACATCCAGCAAACCCTGCAATTAACAACCAGCCGAGTAAAACCAGCTAGCTAAGGCACCTTCGGTTTTGGTATTAAAGACACCCACATCTGTCTCATACACAGAGGGTTATTACAAACACTGGTGATATGGCAAGCCCCTAGCCACAGCCGCCGGACGACTATCACAGAGAGAGGGCGCCCAGCTCCCCCTTTTTGCCCACCCGAGGAGGGAGACCCCCACCCCCGCGGAGGTATACCTGGCCCCTGTTTTGACTTTCGAGTCATTGCCAGGTAGCACAGGAATTCTTCCTATCAATGAACTAACCATGCATGACTAACACCTTTACTAACCTCTATTAACTCACAATAAACCATTTACCTTTCTTGCATGCTCTGATCACTAAATTAGCACCTCAGCTATACCATAGAATGAAGATTGAACAATCTAGAGAGACGCTCCTATCACAGCTGTCCCCATCCTCCTCGCAAAGTAGATCCAGTCTCTCTCCCCTAAATACGTCCAGTATAGCCAAAATAGTACCTCTTACTAAGGCTCAGTTATATGTAAATATAAAGGCTTCCTATAGCCCTGTGCCACAACAGTAAATACCATCTTACCTAGTCCCCATATCTATTGAGAGCTCAATTAAGTCCATAAGACTCGAGATCCCTACTGTCTACAGGGTCCAGAACCGAGCCTATAAATCTAACTCCCGCCCCCAGTCAAATCAGTTGAAAGCTAGACACCAACCAGGGGTCACTACCCTGCAGTTAACTTCTAGCTCTGCCCTTGTGTTGTTCCGGAGTGAGATCCCAGAGCCGGCAGACTCCGTGGCAGATTTGGATAGAAGGACCTGCCCACGTATTTAAGAACTTCACACATATGGCCCCCTGGACGGCCGCGGAACCAGTCGTTAGCCCCCAACATCATGGACGCAAGATAACCAGGACCAGACCCATCAGATGCTACCCAAGATTCCCTTTAGCAGTACTACATATTACTGTGCTGTTTAGAGATTCACTAATTAATATTTCTACGAAGTGGCTAAGACCTTGCCCAGTGTAATTCATATTTAACCATTCCATTTGGGACGTACTAAGCGATCAGTGCTCTTTAATTAACAGGCGACCTTGACTCTCGTAATTACCTTATTCAGATATTAAAACTCTAGTGATATCTAACGTTCGCCCACTGATTTGCGTTCTATGTATTTCTGAGACAAGGATATAAAACTTAGATCAGTACCCCCTGAGGTTACTAGAATTCCCGTGCTCTAAAATACGCGTGTCTAATCTAGTCTGTGAACTACTACTTGTGCGCCAGAGCTACCAGTAATAAATCTAACAGTGAATATGAATCTATAAGTAACATTGATGGCCTTCGGTATATAAACCTGTGGAATCAAAGCCAGTGATCAGAAGATTAATACCTGAACGTTGGAAGTGGGAGACTAGGCTCCATCCAGATCCACTTATGCTAGTGTTGTTCAATTCTATTATATTGTCTTACACAAGTATTCTGCAGTGGTATATCAATAAACGTGATCATGTAACTTGCTACCATGTGTTTCTTTGTGTTCTCTATTCCTCATATCTTGTATTGTGCATGCAGCCTTATATACCCAGTCAATTTAGAACTCACATTACCCAAGTTAAACCTGTAGAAAAACAGGGCATAACAGTGAATGTAGAGAAACAAATGTGAATGTGAATGTAGAGAAACGAATATGAATGTAAATGTAGAAAACCGATTGTGGTGGATGGGAATGTAGAAAATCGAAGTGAATGTAGGACCGATTGTGAATGTAGCAAACCCAATGAGAATGGAGAAAAACGTATCTGTGAACATCGGCAAAGAAAACCATACAGGAACTGAGATGGGACATCTGAATGTGAATATGAATGAATGAATGGTGAAACTGTGGTGAATGTGTGAAACTGAAACTGGTGAATGAATGAAATGGTGAATGAACTGATGCAAAGACGGTATTGAGGGCATTCCTCATTAATTTGTACTTCGTCTTTGGTGTATTCTCAATTTTCATCGACTAACGGTCCAACAGTTGATGTGAATGTGAATGTAGAGAAACGAATGTGAATGTGAATGTAGAGAAACGATCAATGTGAATGTGAATGTAGAGAAACAAATGTGAATGTGAATGTAGAGAAACAAATGTGAATGTGAATGTAGAGAAACAAATGTGAATGTAGAGAAACGAATGTGAATGTGAATGTAGAGAAACGAATGTGAATGTAGAGAAACGAATGTGAATATGAATGTGAATGTAGAGAAACGAATGTGAATGTGAATGTAGAGAAACAAATGTGAATGTGAATGTAGAGAAACGAATGTGAATGTTGAGAAACGAATGTGAATGTGAATGTCGGGAATTTAGATAAAGGTTAAATTATATATCACTGGTACATGAAATATCCCAACAAATAGTTATATTATAATTACCAACGACGTTCGTGGATAGGTGTAATCCAGTCCCCCACACGCGGCTAGTTCAATTGCATGACATGTAGGAATGTTCACATAATACAATATCGATACAATGAACTTAGCTTAGAGGACTGGTGATGTAGGACTGTTGTTAATATTATTAGTAGTTGTAGCACATGGTGAACTGTGGGTTGAGTCAGGGCCGGGGGAGGAGATGTTGACTGTACGGTGTTGTTTGAGAGACTAAAGGGCCGGCCTCCGATCGTTTCCCGAAATTACATATGGCTGCCGGCTCATAATAATTATAACCCATAACTTGGTTTCATAATACATCTAGAGCTGATGTAGATATTTATACATTACAGTTAATATTTAACCTAACTTAAGAATAAACTACAATACACAAAGAACCAGCCGAAATCGTACAAGCGATACGATACCGCCAAATTCAAATGTCCTATTGGACCAAAACCTGTCGGGATCATTACCCTATTCCCGACAGTGAATGTAGAGAAACGAATGTGAATGTAGAGAAACGAATGTGAATAGAGAAACGAATGTGAATGTAGAGAAACGAATGTGAATGTGAATGTAGAGAAACAAATGTTTCTTCAAATGTAACAAATGTAACAAATGTAACTTCTAGCCAAATGTGAATGTGAATGTGACGGTAACTTTTTACCGGTCACCACGACCTCCATCTTCAAACTGAGCCCGCCCGGCCGGCGAGGGGCGTGGCGCGTGGCGCGTGACGTGACGACTGAAAGACTGTGTAATTGGTTGATAATTTGATGGAAGGCTGTGATTGGTTCCAGGAGTGACGGGAAGCATTGTGATTGGTTCATGCTATGGTTCATGATTCCTAAAAAGACCGCTAGGTGTAGTGACGTTCGACTGAAAGATTGAGGGTAAGAGCTCCCGAACGACGGCCATTGTGTACTATTGCGCCGCGGCCATCGACAGGGAGGTATTTTTTACAGTTTCTCGTATTTCACTTATAGCGAATTTGCGACGGTAAGTACATATACACCAACAAAGTATCGTTCATGAAAGTGATAATACACTAATAATCATCGATGGGGCCCGTCACTGGTTGGTCATTAACTCTTACCCAAATTTTCTTAAGTAATTTTTTTGAAAAGACTCGCAGCGTTATTATACATAATTTATTAGGGAAAGTGAAGCTCTATGGAATCCTTATAATATATTCACATAGATTCCACTGTGGGAGAATAGTTTTGATAGTTAACTATAGTTTTGATGTAAATACTACCGCAACTACGAATCTTGTTTCCGAGACCTAGTATATTAACCTAACCAAACAACCCAACCTAACCTAACCTAGACCCAGTACGTGGGATACAATACTAGCCCTTGCATGCCAGCTAATGTGGGTTCATATATTAGACATACAGTAACATCTTTGTAGAACATAACACTTTACCGTAGCGAGTGCACTCCATTCCGAATACTTTTTGTAAACATTGAACACATCCGTAGCAGAGCTCTCAAGATTGCGGGACTGAGTTTGTTTACGCGCGGGACTATTTATATCGACAAAATCGAGTTACAAAACTTATCAAAACTATTCTCCCACAACGGAATCTATGTGAGTATATTATAAGGATTCCATAGAGCTTCACTTTCCCTAAGAAATTATGTATAATAACGCTGCGAGTCTATTCCCTATAATTATCTAACATTGAACCTAAGTTTTCTGCTATTGTACAACAGCCTTCTGCCAGACATCAGGAGGACTGAGATTATCAAGAATTTCAAAACAAAGTTGAAGACTTATATCTGTTCTCGAAGTGCTTCGATTTAGAGGACATGACCATCACTGAAGCCTACGCACTGTAGCCTTGGTCCCCATTAATTCGTAATAATCCCTACCTTGTACTAATAATGCTATTAATAATCAATTGAATGTTATCCAGAGACTGCAGACATGACATAGTTAAATAGACATAAGTAGAGGCTACTGTAAAGGCCAGTCATCGTGTAATTGTCGTCATTATGAGGAGGTACACACGCAAAACTCCTCCAACACCTTCTTCTTCTTCTTGAGGATGTAGGGTAGTAAAGCCGTGAAGCTTATGTCACCCTACCCGGGTGGAATGGACCTCAGGGTGGATAGGTTTCACAGGGAGGATGTGGACACCGTAGACGTCAGGGGAGGGCACCCATGACCCGCAGTTGACGTAGATGCCCCGCCAACCTCAGGAACTTTTTCGTTAGCAGGAGGAACTTGGAATTAGTAGTCTCCGGTACCCCAACACCAGCTAGCAGGATGGGGAGGGAGAAGTCGCTGACGCCAAGAGCTGTAAGAGCAGACGTGAGAGAGGTTCTGGCTGAGTAGTAATGGGGACAGCTGAGGAAAAAGTGGAGGATGGTTTCGTCCACAGAGTGGCACCAGGGGCATGAGGGGCTAAGGGCCAGGTTGATCCAAAAGAGATGGCCGTTGAGGGTGGAGTGACCCAGGTGGAGTCGTGTTAATGAAGTATCTAGGGCACGGCATGGAGACCGCGCCCAAGGGAGGGGAGAGGAGGAAGAGCGATAGGCAGAAAGGGTAATGGAGCGGAGCAGAGCAGGGACGGCTGCGTTCCAAGAGACATAGAGAGAGTGAAATATGTGTGAAGAGAAAGTGGAGAAATCGAGGGGATAGGATTCAACAATGGACATGTTATGTGCGAATGTGGCCGCAGCATCCACTACGGTGTTTCCTGGTATGCCTGTGTGGGAAGGGACCCACTGAAAGTGTATTGTGTACCCACGAGAGTGGAGAAGGAGGAGGATGGAGTGCAAGTCAAAGATTAGCTTACGATGAGAGGACGAGCGCCTGGAGCTCAATAAGGCAAGGGAGGATTGGGAGTCGCTAAAAATAACAATTAAACGGGGGGGAACTGAATCTCTGATATATTCCAAGGCGCCCAAGATGGCATATAGCTCTGCAGCTAGTATAGGGTGATGCCCGTCAAGCCTCCAGGTTCTACAAAGGGAGAGGGATGGGATGAAGCAAGCTGCCGTGGAGGAGGGAGGTGAGGGGACATGAGAACCATCCGTATAAATCTGGAAATAATGAGCATAATGAAGGGACACCATTTCACCAAACAGGGGGAGGGCAAGGGGACCGTTAACAGACTTAGTATAGGGGACATGCAGTTTCAAAGAAAAAAGGGAGGGAAGGGGGAACCAGGGGGGAGCAGGGGAAACTGTGGGCATGGGGAAAGGACGAGGTACAGGTATGGAGAACTGAGAGAGGGAAGTCAGGGCACGGATAAGGAAAGGAGTACGGGAACGTAAAGGCAGGAGGGGCTCCAGTCCACTGCCCCCCAACAGGACGGGGAGGGTAAAGGTGTAGACCCCAAGGGAACGGAGGCTGCAGCGGAGGAGGGTCCTATGGGAATAGAAGCGAGGGAAGTGAAGCAGGAAGTGCTCTACCGTTTCATCCACCGTCCGGCACCACGGGCAGAAAGGGTCAGGCACTAGTCGCAGACGGAAGAGGTGAGAGGCCAGCCCAACATGGCCTATGCGGAGATGGACCAGGGCGCTGTCAAGGGGGCGGAGGGGGGAGCGGGACCACGGGTGAGGGGAAGAATCTAGCCTGTACTGACCAAGGGCGGTATGGGAGAGCTCACCTCCGAGGGAGGCATCCCAGAGCGTCCGGCATTGGGCAAAAGCTAGCCTGGCAACTGAGGAGGGAGGGAGAGGGAGTGGTTCAAGGGCAGGGGAGGAGTGTGCAAGGGAAGCCGCAGCATCAACAATTACGTTACCCCGGATAACAACATGGGAGGGAACCCACTGAAAATGGAGGGAAAAGCCGGACCGCCCAAGGGAGCAAAGGAGAGAATGGGCCTGAAAGACAAGGTACCGATGAGATACAGGGTGCTGGAGGAGGGCAAGGGAGGATAGTGAATCTGAGAAAACTACTATTGACTGTGGGGGGAGGAAATCGCAAATGAAAAGTAAAGCTTGAAGGATTGCATATAATTCTGAAGCAAGAACTGAATGGAAACCGGACAGCCGCCAAGCCCGACAAAGGGAAAGGTGCTCAACATAAATGGCGGCAGTAGAGGACTGGGGGGAGGAGGTGTGGGAGCCATCCGTGTAAATAGGGAAGTGAGTACTATAGCGGAGGGAGACAAGTTCTAGGAAAAGGGAGGGGGCACGGGAGCTATCATGAAATTTGACGAAGGGAACATGAAGAGCAAGGTGGAACATAGAGGATAGGTCAGACCAGGGGGGGAAAGGGGAGACGGAGGGGGTAGGGGAAGGGGCAAGGAGAGGGAGGATGAGGACAGGAGGGCACGGACTAGGAAAGGGGAACGGGAGCGGATAGGCCAGGAGGGAGCATGATGCAAGAGGAGGAGGCTATAAGGATGAGCAGGTGAGAATGACAGGGCACAATGGAGGGTGATGACGTTAAGGTGATGACGGTCCATAGCAAGGGGAAGAAGACCCGCTTCCGCGTGGAGAGAGACCGCCGGCGACGAGCGGAAGGCCCCCAACTCAATGCGGAGCGCCGTTGGCTGCACCACATCCAGCCGTTTGAGTACCGTGGGGGAGGCCGAGCCGTAGACGGAGCTACCGTAACGAATTTTACTGAGCACGTACGCCGAATAAAACCGCAGGAGGACTTCCCGATCCGCGCCCCAATGAACGCATGCCAAGCTCTTCATGATATCGAGCCGCTTCATACATGACCGCAAATACTCGATATGATGCTTCCAGGTTAAGATGGGGCCATCGAGTCGGAGCCCCAAAAATGTATGCTGCGTACGTAACGGGTCCGGCGTACCAGCGAGGAGGAAGGAGGGGAGCTTGCGCTGGAGGGTGAAGCACATCAAAGCGCACTTCTGCGCATTGACGGCAAAACCTCAGTCCGCAAACCACCGGAGAAGTTCATCCACCCCGGCCTGCAGGCACTCCTGTGCCTCTAACAGCGTAGGAGCCGTGCAGACCAAGGATAGATCATCCGCATACGCCAAAAGAGACATACCAGGGGAACGGGGGAGGTCAGACAGGAGTCTATTAAAAAATATGGACTAAGGCCCGAGCCCTGGGCGGCCCCACGACGGACGGGATGCGGCGTGGACAGCGCCCCCCCCCCCCACCCCCACCCACTGAGACCGAGAAGGAGCGACCTGACAGAAAACTGCGCACCCAAGACAATGGAACACCCGAGACACCCATACCAGAGAGTTTGTATAAGATCCCCTCATGAGAAGCAGAGTCAAAGGCACCCGCCACATCCACAAAGAGGGCCAGCATGACCCCATGACGTCTGTAAGTGTCGTGTACCAGGTGCTCCAACTGCAGGACGTCCAGCGTTCCCCGGCCAGGACGGAAGCCACACTGCTCCTCCAACAGCGCACCCCGAGACTCGGTCCACCACTGCAGACGAGCACCAACCAGCCGCTCCATGAGCTTACCCTTCACACACTGAAGGAGCACAATGGGGCGGTAACCAGAGGGGCTGGTGAGATCCTTCCCGGGTTTAGGGAAAGGGAGGAGGACAGACTCCTTCCAAGCACCCGGGAAGACCCCATCCACCCAGCTACGATTGAAGAGATCCACCAAGACAGCAGTTGAAGGAGGGGGGGAGAGAGCGGAGGAACTCATAAGGGACCAGGTCAGGCCCGGCAGCTTTACGGGGCGAGAGAGCCGAGAGGGCAGAGGAAAGTTCCTGAGAAGTGAAGGGAAGAGAGAGACCAGGGGGGGAAGGAGATGCCTCCGCCAGGGAGACAGCGGCCGCCAGGCGGGCAGAAGCAGGGAGAGGGACAGGAGTACTAAGCAGCGAGGAAAAGAAAGAAGCAAGGAAATCGGCCTTGGAAATATCAGACAGGAGAGCCACGCCATCCCGGCGAAAAGGAAATGAGAAAGAAGAAGCACAACCCTTCATAGAGGACAGGAACCTCCATGTGTGCGTGGCAGAGGAGGAGAAGGAAAGAGAAGAGACAAAGGACGACCAGGCCGAGCGGCGCGCGGCTACCAAGACACGGGTACACTCTGCGTCCAGGCGCCGGTACCGTAGCTTGTTCGCCTCGGAGAGGCAGCGACGCCAGGCAGACCATGCCTGACGCCTGGCCTTCACCGCCCCGCGACAAGCATCGTTCCACCAAGGCACCCCACGACGGTCTGACAGAGAGAAAGCCTGGCGGCCGGCGGAAACCAGCCACGAAGAAAAGGAGTCCGCCGCCACCTCGAGGGGGAGACCCACCGCCGGGCAAGGGAGGGAGAGAGCCTCCTCAAACACCAGCCAGCCCCCCTCCGAAAAGTGCCACCGAGGGCGAGTAGGACAGGGAAGATTCAAGGAAAGGACTGGAAACCCAACGACAAGAGGCAAGTGATCGCTACCAAGGTAGGGACCAAGAGAATAGGCCGCACCCTGAAAAGGGGCTTCATCCAGGCACAAGTCTAAAACTGAAGCCAAACCAGAGTGAGGATCAAACCGGGTATGGAGACCGGAGGGAGAGGGAAGAGAGAAACGGGCAGAGCCGAGAAGAAATCGGAAGAGGGAAGAGCCAGAGGCATTACGGGAACGAAGTGGAAGATCCGGCTCCCAACGTTAAAATCACCCATGACCAGCGCCGGCGAGGGGAGCTGATCGAAGTAGTGATCAAGTTCAGGTAGAGAGACAGAGAGACAGGGATTATAAACCAACAAAACCTAGGACCAACCCCTCGCCAACTCAAGGCGAAGTGCCAAGACCTGCAGCACACCCCCCCTGAACGGCTGCAGGGGGAGGGGTTGACACGGTA
The DNA here is from genome assembly GCA_032716605.1 of Paralithodes platypus. NCBI lineage: Eukaryota > Metazoa > Arthropoda > Malacostraca > Decapoda > Lithodidae > Paralithodes > Paralithodes platypus. The sequence continues at coordinate 18,125,577 of CM064570.1, read as the reverse complement.
CGTCTTCACGGACCATGAGTGCCAACCCACCCCCAACCCGCCTGGGCCGGTCCGCACGAAGGAGGGAGTAACCCCGGAGACGAAAATGCGTGGCAGGGGCAAATCACGTCTCACAAACCCCGACCACGACGGGTCGCAGCCCGTCGAGGAAAACCTTGAAATCCTGAGACTTCCGGAGCAACGAGCGGGCATTCCGGAAAACCAAAGAGAGGCTACGAGGAAGGGAGCCTATGAAGAGACTGAGAAACCGAGGCATGAACTGCTCACATATATCCTGAGGGGCAACACCAGCGAGATAGGAGATAGCGTCAATAAGTAAGCGGAGGAGAGCCTCCAAGGAGACAGAGGGAGACGGGCCTGAAGCACCAGGAAGAGAGGAGGGGCGAGAAGAGGTAGGAAAGGAAGAGCGACAAAGGGGCGGACGATCCGGACGGCGGGGAGGGGGGCGTCCAACTTCGACGGGATGGAGACGTCGGACGGCGAGTCCGAAACACCCGAATGATCCCGAGCGACAGACCGGCGGGGGCGCGGACTGTGATGGCGAGCGACACGATCACGAGGCGGGGCGGGAGGGCGACGCACAGCCTGCGTGTACGACCACAGGCGAGACGGCGACCGAAGGCGACGCGATGGAACCCCCACCGACTCGCCCTCATCGGGGGCGGCAAAAGCGGCGAAGCAGTTAGTGAGCGAGACACCCGGACGACGGGGAGGGGAGTACTGACGGGGCCGTGGCGCGACCCGCGACGGCGGGGGCCCCGACGGACCGCGGACAGGCGCCGAGCCAAGGCACGACGACGACGGACGAGGCGACGCCGGGGGCCTCCGGGGGGCAGCTGCCGAACGACGATACCGGGCCGGAAGCACGCGCAGGTTGCGGTTGACGTCGAGTATTGAGGCCCCATCCTCACGAACCGCACGGTGCAGCTCCACCGCTCTGACATAAATCGGGCACGTACGAGACACGACACGGTGATCGCCGAGGCACAGGTAGCAGAATGGGTCTAGCTCGCACCGCACACACCCCTCGGATCGGAACCGATGACCCCCGCTACACATCGATCACCTGACCGAGCTCCTGCAGGAATTGGACCCGTGACCGAATTGGTGGCAGTTGTAACACCGAAGCATGGGGAAATGATATTGAGACGGGATACGAGACGGAGCCAAATTTCAGACGGACTGGGAGCGCACCCTTAACCCGGGAACTGCCGGGAGACTCTTAAGAGTTCCCCCGGCAGACTGCGGGAAGACTTTTAAGAGTAAGGGAAAAAAAAAATCCATTTAAAACACCCAAAAAAAAAAATTGTTTTTGCTTTTATTTTTTTTATTTTTTTATTTTATTTTTTGCCCCTGGGCCATGCCAAATATCACTCCTCCACTTCCCCACTTTCCTCCCCTCCTTCAGTTATCACCTATTTTACCTGTTATTCCCTTATTCTGTTTAATTTTCGTGCTAACATTAGCGAGTTGGTAGCAGGGCGTTGTCATCACTGTTACCAAGCGTGGGAAAGAGCGAGAGAGAGACTATTGCGGAACAGTGTCTCTCCAGACAAGGGGGGGGGGGGGGGGCGGCACCGGCACGTCAGAGACCTTGTGCTGCTTCACTGTACTAACCTGTTCACCACCACAACCCGGCGAGGGATCCCTGGGCCGCTTTTCCCCAGCCGAAGTCGAAGTGTCCATCTGGGAAACAGTAGTGGCCACCCCACCACCCTCCACACCATCGGACATGGCTAGAACCTCCACGAGGTCCCAACCGACCAAGCACACACCCACACACTAAGGAAAAACCGAGAGTGGACAGGAGAGAGAGTAGGCACGTTCACACTCTCCGAGAACCACACCGCGAATCCCCTCTTCCAACACCCGCCATTGTTGATGTGAGCTTCGGGAATCGGGAGTTGCCAACGGCAATGGTGGGACAAAATATCCCTAGATGTCATAAGTATAAATGTCAAGTTTTAGTGCTACTTTACAAATTAACATCTACATAACTGTAAGAAAACTGTAAGAAAATAACATGTAACATAATAATATATATTCAATATTACATTTTAATGTTGTTGTGTTGCTTGAAGGTATACATCTTGCATCATATATGAGTATATATATATATATATGTACATAATTTACATTAAATAATTTACAAGTGTTTTTACCAACATTAACCCTAGTCTAGCGGGTGGTCTGTGGCCGTTTTGGGCCTTTTCAGGCCATTCTGACTGCTATATCAACCATCAGCATGAAAGGAACTGTATTGTGCCGAAAACTAGGTGGAAATCGCTACACAATGACACCACATACAGCTACGTAGCACTCGTGGAGCACTGACAGTGTTACCTCAAAGATGGAAGTTTAGCGGATTTTGCTACATTGTTCACTTTTAGCGAACTATTGGTCACACTGTCATCCTCCCGTGCGGTGGGGGAACTGGAGTTAGTGTGGGCCGGGAGGCCACAGATGTCGGACGTATGGTTCATTACTGTTCCACCCATTTTCACTCGATTTTCACCCATTTTTCACCCGTTTTTTGCCAGTTTCTTTAACTCGACTTATGTTGCGTGCCGCTTTTTAAGGGTTAAATAACTCTTAAATACGTTCCCTCTTTAATCTATTGCTCCCTCGTTTTGCGGATATTCCCTTAACATTGGTAACACTGCAGCAAGCAAGCTGGCAGGCACGCGCGGTGCACAGACTATCTATAATAAGGACAAGCCACTGAGGTGCTTTGGTTGTTGTACCGTACAACAGTGCTGCCACCAAATCCCTAGGACGCGCGGCAAAATAACCGTGTGACGTCACGCTTTGGCCTCTAGGTCATCTGTACTCTATGAGCAAGACGTTTCACAGCAAGTGACGGTTCGCTTTACCGCGGCGAACGAGCCCGGACGCTAATTGGAACTGTGGCGAACCGACCCTCACCAGGGCCACCAAATCAAGATGCTTAAATATAATAAGGGGAGGCTGAACCTTATACCCCCAATTCACCCTGTATAAGAGATATTGTTTCTGGCATTATACCTTCTTATTACCAATAGAAATACTAAGACTCGCTGAAAAAATCAGACTCTATGTGCGTGCGTGTGCGCGCGCCAGCGCAGAATTTCCTTGCACTATTTGAAAAATCCACTAATCACTGAAAATTGTTCAAATTTCCCGCAATTTTTGTATGGCGTATCCTACAAGCATCCCCTACAACGTAGCGTCCTCGCTTTCCCATATTGAATAATAGAAGGTGCTGAAAAAAATATATATAATTATTTTTGGGGTACAGCAGATTTTGACATGAAAAACGTTGAATCTCGGATTTTTTCGGCGAAACGGCCATTATTAGAACGGACAGGCATTGCCATATAGCCCTATTTATAGTGTATAGAAGGGGAACGAATTTGAGCAATACAAAAAAATTTAGTGGCCCTCGTAAGTGCCAATATATGATCTCTGGCAAATGAAATTCTCAGATAATCAACCATCCAAATCCAATTTGGGGGAGAATGAATTAGTTTGGTCTCCTTAGAAAGAGTTTGCTATGGCAGCTGTCATAGAGTGCGGAGTTTGATGGCAAACTAAATTAAAATTTCTTGAGAAAATTGACTTGGACAAACCATTACACATAATATTTTCAACAAAATCCATGATATTGGGGCCTCAGAAGGGGGTGCTAGGGATGTCATATGGGTGTTTATGCCCTCATATGATAATTTCTATTGCTTACAGAAGCCTTTTAGACAAAAGACACAAAATGTTTTTTTTGGTGGCTGAAGGCAAAACAATTGTTTTTCGGGGGGCGTCGGCGAACCCCCGCCCCGGGGGCTTATGGATGTGATATGTTTTTTTGTTCAAAATTTTGACTTCTGGGCTCAGCCGAGGTTCAGCCTCCCCTTACTGCTAGAGTCGTGGGAAAGTAGCTAAATTGATACTGACATCACTGGACGATGTCATACAACTAAGGAAGGATCTCCTACATTTCGAATGCCATCTCATACTTTTCAAATTATAAACATTAGACCTATCTCAATTCATTACATACTGTATATATTTCCTAATATGAAGAAACACCAGTCTAATGTCAGCCAGACAGTATATATAATATATGCATCATCGTGTCTTAATTTAAAATGTCTACACATGAAAAGGGACGATATACACTAGATATTTATGGTAATTGCGACAATTTCCGACAAATATACGCTAGACTGACATTAGGAATGCACTAGAATGTATCATAGATAGTACGGTAATAACCTGCAGAATTACACTTCAAAAGTATCGCTAAGTATCCTTTGTATTGGAATACAAAATATAAATATATTTACTAAGAAAGTTAAAAATAAGGATTTTTAGAAATCTAAGGAATTCAGAATAAAAGCTGTGGAAGCAATGAATGCATAATCGTATTTTGGATGGTGAACTAAAAAGCCTGCTTACCTGCTTACCGTGCATATTATAAAGTCAGCAGTATAATTCATATTTTTTCACCAAACAACTTTACTTCTAAACTCAATTAGCTAATGGGTCGTCTAGGCTGCCTGTGATTCCCTGCCTGTGTTGGCCTGCGGCAGGGTTAATTGGGCCTGCCCACACAGCCCGTGAATGTGACGGTAACTTTTTTGCGGTTCCAAAATGCCCCTTTGGTCTCAGCTGACCCCGACGTGATTTAATTTATCTAGCCTATATGTCGATGTTGACACGAGTAGGCCTAAGTCATCAAGGTCTCTTGTGCTACTCGTGTTAGCTAGTCTAGCCTATATAAGTAAGTAGTATTTATAGGCTAGGCTATAGGCTAGCCTAGCCTAGCTTATTGCGTGTTAAATTAGGCTAGGCCTAGGCCTAGGCCTAATTTTTTTTTTTTTGGTAATTAGCCCAGGCCTAGGACTATAGGGAATAGGCTCGCACCCTTATTTTTCATGTTTTTTCCTCCAGATTTTGAGAAATTAGTGTTTTCATGTATTGTATAGGCTACATGTATTTAGTTAGGCCTATAGGCCTAGCCTAATTCCAATGTAGCCTAGGTAAATTTACAGTTATACTACCCCTTCCCCACTACCCCCCACCACCTCCCCCCCTTCAAAACACACCTTTTAGCGTGTTTTTGGATGGTTCAGCAGACGCGGAAACTGGAAAAAAACATTTTGATAGGCCTAAACAAATTATCACCAACCAGATACAAGTTTTTCAGGTAATTTGTTGTTTTTTATTTTGTATTTGATATACAGTGTTGTTTAATACCGAGGACCGTCTCATTTTAGTATTTTTAACATTAGCCTAACCTAACCGAAAAGTAACCCTTCTCCGCGACGGTCTAAAGTTCTAAACTCCCCCTTACGTTCCCTGTTTATGGGTTTGCGAAGGTTCGTAATACTTCAATGTATCTATTTCAAGTCAAATATACATTTCCACGCATCATCAAACCATACTACGTCTACTACTAATAATATTAACCCATTAGTTCCAACAGAATAGCGACAAAATAGGGGTAGGCCTAGTATAACTGTAGATTTATCCCAATGTGGGATACACGATGGGTTGAGGGGGGGCAGCGGGCTTTGCCCCCCCCACCCCCCCCCCCCACGGCTTCACCCCCCAGTGAATTATTGAAATCGTCATCTAGCCTATGTTGCCAGCAGGGGGTAAATATCGATTAGCCTAGGCCTACTGCTTAAAGAAGGCGTTTGTAAACAGTGAGGATGTCCGAAAGAGCTCTGAGATTGATTAGAATGGGCGTTTTTCCTATTAATCTCGGGTTTGGCTATTCTGCAGAACAACAAACAACTCTATTACAGGATTCCTCGGTTCAATGTTATTTTAGGCTAATACCACAAATTTGGTACTTAGGCTATAACCGAAACTACCACTAATTATTTCTCAATATTTGAAGGCTATTATAGAATAAGGATGTTGGAAAGATCATATTAAAAAAAATTCAACCTCCGGAGATCCATTTTATGTGCACTAGGCCTATATAAAGTACTGTAAAAACAAAAAACTCTCCCTAGCCTATAATTCTCCCTATTGACGGCAGTGAAATTCTTATTAAGCTCCTTACTGTTAAAATAGATGCTGATTACAATAATTCATGGGGGGGTGAGGGGGGGCAAAGCCCCCCCCCCTCAACCCATCCTGTATCCAAAGGCCAAAACAATTGTATATTTACTCTGAAAATTACTTACATCTGAGTATTTTAAGATTGTTGGAATAATGACAAAATTTGGATAATGGGTGAAATAAAGTTTTCCGGGGATTGTAACTAATTTCGGTTTAATTCTAGTTTCGCTTCTCTTTGCCCCCCCCCTCAACCCATCCTGTATCCAAAGGCCAAAACAATTGTATATTTACTCTGAAAATTACTTACATCTGAGTATTTTAAGATTGTTGGAATAATGACAAAATTTGGATAATGGGTGAAATAAAGTTTTCCGGGGATTGTAACTAATTTCGGTTTAATTCTAGTTTCGCTTTCACAGCATACTCATAAATTTCTATGGCTACTTTAGAGTTGTCATATACCATACTTAATTCCTATATATGTCCAAAGCGGCGGAAATGCATTATAAGGAATTATACCTACTGTAAAAAAAAAAAAAAAAAAAATCTCTCCATATGTGGCACCATAGCTATTACATAATACTAGGTTAGGTTAGGTCAGGGTGTCAAACGACGCTGTTTTTTTGAGTGATAACGCAAATAAACTTTTTGTATAATGATAACAAACCCCCCCCCCCCAAAAAAAAAGTAGGCTAGGCTAAATTGACACAATTTTGGTCTCCATATTTTCCATCTTGATTGCTTTTTTATTGCAGGAAATACTGTTTTAGACACCTAGGCCTAAATTCTCAAAAAATAAAATCAGGGGGGCATGCACCCGGACCCCCCTAGAGCTCGCGCCTTCGCCGCACTATAATGATAACAAAATAATAAACCATAATGATAACACAATTCATATTTTGTGGATTGACACCCTGGGTTAGGTAAGGTTGTTAGGTTAGGCTAATGTCGTTAATGTAGTTTATTATCATTATATTACGTCTTTTACCTAGCAATTTCCCTGATCTTCATAGTTGGTTGGGAAGCTATGCCTTTACAACGGCGCCTCCCTTTTGTCGCTGTGTACGTGAAACTAGAATTTTACCCTAATTTCAACTAGGCCTACTGTATAATGATGAAAACTACCTAAAACCCAAAAGAAAAACCATGGGAAAATTAGTGGTAGCCTAGTTTCGGTTATAAATTCCACGAATTTTGTTGATAGGCTATATTTGAAGATAAATATTGAATCTATAGCCTATGCTCTAAAGATCATAAGAAAATGTGTTTTAACCCTCGGCAAAACCTAATAAAAAAGTATGGTACTAAAATGTCTTTTTCGTAACAAGGTTGTCAATACGGTACTTCCAGTTATCGATAGCTCTAAAGATCATATGAAAATGTGTTAAACCCTCGGAAAAACCTAATATAAAAGTACCGGTATGGTATTAAAATTTAATTTTCGTAACAAGGTTGTCAATACGGTACTTTCCCGTTATCAATGTACTGTACAATCAAAGCTGAAGATTGTAGAGTAAACACCGTAGACTTCATCGACTTTCTTTCACCTTCGTATAATCGACAGCCAATTTTTTTTTTTTATTTACTAAGGGATTAGCCTAGTACTCAACCAGCGGGGGTGTGGGGGCAGCAGCCCCCATCCATAATACTCGGTTAGGTTAGGTAAGGTTGTTAGGTTAGGCTAATGTCTTTTCAAATCACTATCGGGGGCGTGTCTCAACATCGATCAATAGGCCTAATGGGTAAAATAGGTTTTCCCGAGATTCTAATTAATTACAAACACTATACAGTATATTGATGCAAATGAACAATTTTTGTTTATAAAAAACACTCGGAAAATTTGTGGTATTAAAATAAAAAAAAATCCGATTCCTCTCTTATATATATGTTTTTTCGCTCTTACCTTACTCAGGATTCAGGGAACCTTACTGATGTGCGGATAAGTGCTACTTTTCATATTTTGTCAATTTGATTTTTCACTCCCCTATAACATTATCAGTTATTTTTGTACAGCCAGTCCAGGACACTTTGTTTACATTCTAGCCTCCTTGGAGGCTCCTTCACGATGTTTAGTAGCCAATCAGTAGCCTACATTTTTATTGGTACTTTCCTGTCATCGACAGCCAAAGCTGAAGATTGCAGTCTTTGCAGAGTAAACACCATAGACTTTATCCAAATTATCCCATAAATGTTTTATAGTTTTAGGCTAATACCCAATCAGCGGGGGTGTGGGGGCGGCAGCCTCCACCCATAATACTAGGATAGGTTAGGTAAGGTTGTTAGGTTAGGCTAATGTCATTTCAAAGTTGACTAAATTGAGTAAACTCCTAGATTGTTGGGGCAGCCTATCTGAATTACAATTAACAATGAAAATGCTAATAAAAAGTGTTTTCCGCACTTTCTAACAATTAAATACACAATTACAAAGCATTAAAATACAAAGATAAAACCTAAAATAACAGGAGTTGTAGTTATGCAGAATTACCCCGTAATCCCGTCTATTTTGAATTGGATACAAGGTAAAATTCAAGACAGCTAGAGCCACCTTATTTACCAAGTTTTCTCTACAGTATATTGTGGGGTAAATTGGATACACGATGGGTTGAGGGGGGGCAACGCCCCCCCCCCCTTGATTTATTGTCATCCTCATATATGTAGATAAGTAAGGGGGCAAAAACAGGTTGCCGGTATTTCGTTTTTGTGAGTAGCCTAACGCTCACGCCATTTATTGGGTGAATCGCACCCACCCCATCATTCAAAACAAGAAGAAGGAGAGTAAAGTCGAAGGATTCATTGTGCCGATTTGTGCGCAATGCTTTGTTTACTCACCTGGTAGGGCTGCCAATCGGTAGCGCATGACAGACTAAGGATTAGGCAGCCCAGGAGATAGCATGACACGCCAGTCAGATGCAACATTTAAATGTACTGGTGATGCTTGACAATGGGGTGACTGGTAGTGTGTGTCGGACCAATAATATGATGGGTAGTTTATCAGGGGTTGAGATGTTGCTAAAAAATGGGAAAGGGGATTTTATGGGTTGAAGAGTGAGTTGTGGAGGTGTTGGGTCAATTTAGATTTGAATTGAGCAAGGGAGGGGGAATCAACTATTTCAGCTGGTAGGGAGTTCCACTGATGGATTATACGACAGGAGAAAAACCTTTTTCTTGCTTCGGTTTCTGTGTGGGGAACAAAGATCTTGTATTTATGACCTCTTACTCCTTGGTGGGGTGACATAGTGAACAGGTCGGGACTTATTATTTTGGTGTTATTTTTCGATGTAATCGGGGTTTTTCAAGTGTCGATAATGAAATTCCTCCATGCGGACTATAATGAGAAAAATATGGCGAGCCTATAGGTCCCTATTTTCCCTAATAAATTATTTGGATGGATGTAGTTACTGGGTGTACCACTACATAAATCATCTATAAATACTTATAATAAAATAAATACTGTACTTATAAATCTATAATACTAGGTTAGGTTAGGTTAGGTTAGGTTGTTTGGTTAGGGTAATGTATTTTTGTATCCAAAGACAGTCAAAATAGACGGGAACATGAAGGTGAGCGTCCGCGTAGTGTAAACAAGACGGGCGGTACACCCGGTAACTACATTCTTGCCAAATTATTTCTAATAGGGCGGCGAAAGAAGTCTTGATTATTATCGGATACAATAATATGTTAAGCCCCCCCCTCACCCCCCCATGACATATTGTCATCATCATATATATTTCCAGCAGGGGGCAAATAACTGAAAAAATCGTCGTCAAAATAGACGCGAAGTTAAACGCGGCGATCGCCCTATGTAAACATTATGACCGTACGCACGGAATCTACATCCATCCCAATTATTCTCCCACAGTGGATTATACATGAGTACAGTACTGTATAAGGATTCCATAGACCTACATTGTCCCTAATAAATTATGTAGGTATAATCCTGTGTAGCGGGTGGACCTGTACATATATCTCAATAATTTGGTAATGTTACAATATTTTTTACATTTTACATTAATAAATAGTCCACTAATATACTAGGTTAGGTAAGGTTAGGTTAAAGATATTGTTCAATGTTTCTTAGTAAATAGGCATCTGAAAAACAGTTCCTCCCGCTACACAGGATCTTACCGGCCTATCAAGGAAACTGACCACCTTTTTTCCTGGAAATGTTGGTCTTTTATCAAAAGCACATGACCTATGTTAGGCTAGGCCTAGCCACTGGGTACTTCATATTAATTTTGGCTACTTCATATTAATAAATGTAGGCTAAAATCTTCTGGAAAATAATAGGAGATAGGCCTAGGCCTATACAAACCTGAAAATTGAGTGTAAAAATACCACCGCCCATCTGCCAGGTTAGTTAGGTAATGGTAATGGTTAGGTTTGGTTAGCATAGGTTAGGTGGTATTATTCAAGCAACCGGTAATTCTTTAGATTAAGGTCTTCCGTTGAGTGTGAACGCGGCCTAGCGGGACTATGAGGAATCGTGGATGTAAACAAACACTCACGGGAGTGACACGACTCATTTTCTTACAGTTTCTTACAGTAGATCCTCTGGAAAAAGGCAAACTAGGCCTGTGTATCCAGCTCAGTACCAGTACTTGCACTGCTGCGGTCGTTCACGGTGTTGGCGGCGGCGGTAGCAGACGCAACATTTTTACTATTCTGTATTTTTGTTTTATAATCAAACTTCAAATCTTGTCTTCCCCATGCTTTATCAAGATTACTTTCAAACTCCCTTATTGATTCGGAATCGACTACATACTGGGGCAGTGCGTTCCACTCATTTACCACTCTTCACAAAATGAGTTCTTTGCCTTCTCAAGCCTATTTCTTTCTTTGTAAATTTTCTTAGAGTGTCCTCTCGTTCTTGTTCCCTCCCACATCAAGAAGATACCTTCACACACATCCTCATCGTACTTTCCTGACACTATCTTAAAAGTCTCTATCATATCCCCTCTCTTTCTCCTATATGCCAGTGTCGGAAGCCCCAGTGTCCTCAACCTCTGCTCATAGCCCGCGTTCTTCAACGTTGGTACCAGCTTGCTAGCTCTCCTCTGCACTTTCTCCACTGCTTCTATATCCTTTACCATATATGGAGCCCACACCTGGTTCGCATATTCCAGGTGTGGCCTAACCAGCGCTCTATAGAGATTCCTGAAGATTTCTTCATCAAGTGACACAAATGTCCTCCTTATCAGCCCTACAATTCTATTGGCTTTGTTTATCTTTTCTGCTAAATGTTCTGAGAAATTTAACTTATTGTCTATCACTACTCCTATATCCTTTTCTGCATTGACTTCCTCCATCGCTTCATACATACTGTATCCTACCTTGTCTATCTTGTTTGTCCCAATCCGCATGTACTGTACTTGCATTTTTTTGGATGAAAAGGCATTAACCAATGCTCAGACCATCCCTTCATGCCCTCCACATCTCCTTGGAGCAAACCCACATCTTCCTTACTCCTCACTCTTCTATACAGCTTCGTGTCATCCGCATACAGGTATACCTCACTTCCATTAGTTATAACTTCAGGTAAGTCGTTGATAAATATAACGAACAGCAGTGGTCCCAACACAGATCCCTGAGGTACCCCACTTGTAATTTCCCTCCACCCCGAGCCTATTCCATTCACCAGTACCCTCTGTCTCCGATCTTTCAGGAAGGCTTCTATCCATTTCACACATTTCTCCCCTATATTATAGCTTCTAACTTTCTCTATTAACCTTTTATGTGGGACCTTATCAAAGGCCTTCATAAAATCGCAATATACCACGTCTATTACATCACCATCTTCTAGAATTTGCATCCAATCATCTACCACCTTAATTAGCTGTAGTACCGTCGACCTCCCCGGCAAGAATCCGAACTGTCTCCCACTGAAAAGTTGGTTTGACTTCATATGCTCCATTATTCCTTCTCTAATTACCGTTTCCATTAGTTTACACACAACACTTGTCAAACTGACTGGTCTATAATTCCCTGGGTCATTTCTCTTTCCCTTCTTAAATACAGTATAGCTGTTATGTTCGCCTCTCTCCAGTCCATCGGGATTTGTCCTGTATTAAACGATACCTCAAATAACATTTTCAATGGCTCTACTAACATCTCACCTCCTTCCTTTATGATTCTTGGGTGTATCCCATCCGGTCCCGGTGACTTATTTCTGTTCATTTTTTCTATAGCCCTTCTTATTCTAGCATGGGAAAACTCTATTAGTTCTAGTGCCAGTGCCTGTTTGATGGGAATAGTAGGCACTGCATCATCCGACTCCACTGTTAGTACCCCCCCAAAGTATTTCCCCAGCACCTCTGCTTTCTCCTTATCAGTCTCTGCTCTACTCCCATCATCCAACTCTTCTTGTTAACTTTTCCTGAATGTACTTCCAGAATATTTTTGGATTATCCTTCACATTTCTAGCAATCTCTCTCTCCCTCTCCTTCACTTGTCTCCCACCTTATTTTATTGTTTATTTGTCTGTGTTCCAGATCCACTTCATTAGCTTCTATACTAGACCCCCTGTTCTTTTTTAACAATTTTAGTCTTTCCCACAATCGTTTCTTTCTTCTAATCAATGTCCAAAGCTTTCTTTTCATTGGCAATTCTGGGTTTGTTCTTTTCCTCAATTTTGTTTTATCCTTATATTCCCTTACTGGTACACTTTTGGATACAGCATTCTCCAGTTTGACTCTAATTTTCCTCCACATTCCTTCAGCGTCTTCACCGTTCAATAGTAAATAGGTAAATAGCTCATCCGTCTCTGACTCTCCTCTGACAACATTCAGGACAATATTTGGGAAGGATGTATGATTGTAGGCTAGTGTCCGGGCGTACGGTCGTCATGTTTACATAGGTCGATTGCCGCGGTTAAGTTCGCGTCTAGCCTATTTTGACTGCGATTTTTTTCGGGACGCTTGCCATCATGTTCCCATCTATTTTGACTCTTTGGATACAATAATATGTTGAGGGGGAGATTTGCCCCCCCCCCTCACCCCCCCCCCCCCCATGACATATTGTCATCATCATATACAGTATATTGCCAGCAGGGGGCAAATATCCGAAACAATCGCCATCAAAATAGATGCGAACTTAACCACGGCTATCTACATATGTAAACAGGGCGGGTGCCCAACCCCGAAAGGGGTTGAAATAGGGGAGCTATCCCCCCGCCAAAGGCGGCTTTCTAGGGCCTTTCCTAGCTGATGCTGAGAGGATTGGGTTCTAGTCATGTGGTGATGGGCTGGTCTATCAGAGTGAGAGCTGAGCAATCTCTGCCATACCCATAGCTTACTCTGACTTTTCCTTTAACTTATATATTTTCTAGATCTCAAGTGACGGCGTCTCTTCCGTGGATTGACCACCCAATCTACCAAGATTGGAAGCCAAAGCGTCACATTTTTCCCTTGCCCCTCAACTTTCTCTTCATAATTGCTGAGGGGCACAGGGCCCTGGGTGGGGCTTTGGTTTCCCGGGCGTTTCCGCACCCTCCTCAGCCCCCCGCCATGGAGTGGCTTCGGTCACCCAGGCTTTATTGTGGTCGGCGGGGAGGGTTCTGTGGGGGCACTCGGTTATGGCCTTGGAATTGCTCGGGGCCTTGGGGCTGTTCGGCCAGGCAGCTTGGGGAACAACAACAACATATGTAAACATGATGGCGGCGGCGGCGGACGCTTGCGATCATTTTCCCATCTATTTTGAATGCCATTGGATACCCTCGCCCCCCCTCCCCCATGAAATATTGTCATCATCACATATATTGCCAGCAGGGGGCAAATAATCCGAAACAATCGCCGTCAAAATAGACGCGAACTTAACCACGGCGATCGACCTATGTAAACATGACGACCGTACGCCCGGACACAACATCCATCCCCCCCAAAAATGCAAGGCCCCAAGCTAAAGAATTACAGAGAAGGATGTAGTGACCGGGCGTACGGTCGTCATGTTTATATAGGTCGATCGCCGCGGTTAAGTTCCCGTCTATTTAGACGCCGATTTTTTTTCATTTGCCCCCTGCTGGAAATATATATGATGATGACAATAAGTCATGGGGGGGGTGAGGGGGGGCTTTATTGTATCCAACGGCAGTCAAAATAGACGGGAACATGATCACGAGCATCCGCCGCTCCGCGTAGTGTATATAAGGCGGGCGATACGCCTGAACACTACATCCCTGCCGAATTACGAAGCAACCTTTCGCAGCAATTCATGCGCTCTGGATAACTTCTATTACGTTCGCTTTTACTTTGACCACTTGGTTTTGTATTGAGGCCCCTCAGTCTTCCCATGAATTATTTTCACCATCATATACTGTATGTCGTTTGGAAATAGAGTTGTTAACATGTGGAAAGGACTGCCCAGAGCAGTGATTAGCTCGGGAACAGTTGAGAGCTTTAAGCGTAAGTTGGATTCCCATATGGATGATATGGGCTGGGTGTGAATGGGAGCTGCCTCATGTGGGCCGCATGGCTTATGCAGTTTCCCGCGATCATATGTTCTTATACTGTACTGTATTATATATTACTAGCGGGAAGGATGTAGTATCCGGGCGTATCGCCAGCTTGTTTTACATTACTCGTATGCTCGCGGTCACATTCCCGTCTATTTTAACTTTTTTTCTGTTATTTGCCCACTGCTGGTGATGACAAGAAGTCATAGGGGGGGGTGAGGTAACCATCCTCAACCTATTATTGTATCCCACGGCAGACAAAATTTGAGCGATAGTGAATGGGAGTTGCAGGGTCTGGTAAATATATTTGGAACAGTGTGTGAAAAACCGGAATCTGAAGGTAAATGCAGGAGAGAGCAAGGTCATAACCCCTTTCTTTGAAAGGGGGGGGTGCAGCCACAGAGTGTGAAGTGAGGTTGAACGGTCAGGCTATGGAGAATGTCAGCTCATTTAAGTATCTGGGCAGTGTGCCGAGTAAAGATGGGAGTATGGATAAAGAAGTGTGCGGGAGAGGGTGCAACAGGGAAAGAGGGTTGTAGGAACGCTGAAAGCAGTAACAAGAAATAGGGTGGTCAGCATGGAAGTAAAGAAGTCCTTGCATGACAGTGTGGTAATCCCGACATTGCCTTAGGCCTACGGAAGCGAAGCATGGACGTTGGTGGAGAGACTCAGACTAAGAGTGAGAGGGGTGGAAATGAGTTACTTGAGAAGTGCAGAGTTTACATGGAGGGATAGACAGACGAATGAGGAAGTAAGAAAGAGGTGTGGTAATAATAATAATAATCTATGTATCTATCTATATGCTCAGGCCCAATCCCCATTTTGGGGGTAGCCGACTCAAGACAGAGCAAGAACAGGGAAAACACCAAAACAACATAAAACAACAAATAAACACAGATAAAAAGCACAAACTCACACACATCCAGGTCACCCAGGAGAAGACCCAGAGACCAGGGTCACCAAGGTCGCTCCAGCACTCCCCCGGCCCCCGACCACCCGGAGAGGTTCCGATCTCGGCAGGCAGACATGCAGCGGAGCAAAAGCCACAAGCCCTCCCACCACACTTCCAGGCGCACCCTTCATATTAATCGTCTCCCCGGGCCAGGCGCCTGATGGACTATTATCTAGTCCAACTTGCGCCCGACCCCTTACTCCAAATGACCACGTGTTCACTCAACTATTCACAAGCATTCTCCATTCACTCCTGTCCACCACCACTTCCCCTGCCTGATCTATAGTCATTCCTCTATCATCCAAAGCCTTTCTTACACAGTCTCTCCATCTCAATGGGGGTCTTCCTGCCCTTCTATCTCCCCTTGTACCTGACTCACATATTCTCTTTGTAAGCCTTTCATCTCCCATTCGTTCAACATGACCATACCAGCTCAGCACCCTTCTGTCCACTCTGGCTGACAAATGTTCCTGCTGCCCCACTCTCCTACGTATCTCTTCATTCCTCAATCTATCTCTACGAGTAACTCCACACATACTCCTCAAGCAGCTCATCTCCATCACATCCAGCCCTCTTTTCTCCTTTTTCTTCAGAGCCCATGTCTCAGCCCCATACATCACTGTTGGCACAACAATTCCTTGATACAGTGCACTTTTTACTTTCACTCCGAGATTTCTCGTCTTATTATAATAATAATAATAATAATAATAATAATAATAATAATAATCGGTTTATTTCGAGCCGGCAGCCAATGAGGCTAAAAATACACAATTCCTTAACCTAACTTATCCTAAGTAGTCAATAGATTTCCCCCCTGGTACTACTCTCCTTGGCGCGGTTGGGGGCTTTGGGGCCGGCGACTGAGGCTTGATGGGGGATGGTTGTGGTAATTTCCCTTCCTCTCTCCCCTCAAGTCGTCGGCTTGACTAATTTTGAGTAGTTTTTCTTTCCTCATTCTATGTTTTTCCCCTTCTATTCTTATTCTGTCCCATTCGGCTGTCCTCGGGCAGCCTATATCTCATGTCTCTCTGGCCTGGCTAGGTGGTTGATTCCTGACCCGTTTTGTCTCTTCGGATGCTGATGTGGCCGAACTGACTAGATTCCCTTCGGTAATGCATTTTTTGCTTCTCGATGTGATTTTCTACCTTCGACCTGATCTGTCATTCTTCGCCCTGATCACTTCTTGGTTGGTGTTGCGGTGTAGCAGTTCTTGCCTCATCCTTCGGCCCTGCCCTATAAGAGCTCTGATGTGGAGCTCATGTGGTCCGGCTGAACTGGTGTAATGGCGGGAAATGTCTGCGTGTCTTTACCTTCCTCGATTTGTTCCCCTACTGCCCTTCCCTATCTATCTTGACTCGTTTAGTTATATATCTTGATCGAATCCTTCGGGCCAGCCGTATGAGAGTTCTTTTGTGGAGCTCAGTGGTCAGTCAATAGATTTAACTCTGGCTGCCACAAAGGCGCCTATATAACCCCCAGAAGGGGTAGGATGTGGGCAGGGAACCAGGTGGAACCCAGAGGCGGCGCATCCACACCTAACCTCCACAGCCCGGAAAGGTTTTAACAGAAACCTCTCCGGCAGGTAGCTGAGATTGAACCCTCGCTACCTGGGTCAAGCGACTAGAGTGTGGTGACTTAATGCGCTGGCCACTGTGACCGTGAATCAGGTGTGGATGTAGATGTGCTGGAAAGTGTGAAAAGAAACACCTTGAGATGGTTCGGCCATATGGAGCGTATGGGAAGCGAGATAATGAATAAGAGGGTATACGAGAGCGAGGTGGAAGGACAGAGGGAGAGGTAAACCGAGAGAGAGGTGGAAGGATGGAGTGAAGAAGTATATGAGTGAAGGTGGTGCTGGATTGGAGGAGGGGCGTCGACTGACCGGGGACAGAGGTGCATGGGGGCATTTCGTTCGTGGCCACCCCTTTGGGGATCACGGCGTCCGGCAATAGATAGATAGATAGATAGGTTTATAGGTTGGGGTGAGAAGACTCAGTCTGTGTGCACCCCATGACAATTTTCCATGGGGCAGACACCCATTCCTTGTGTTGTGCTTGGCTGTTGGGCCTTAATTCAATTTATAAATCAATCCTTGGGGTAGAGTCTGCTCTAAAGGATAGTCACCACACTGAAAGTCTGGAGTTACCATGCAACAGGAGTTAGTGTGGTTAATGGTGCTATAGTGTAGTATGCCAGTACAGTACTGTGTGCTGTAAGATTGAAGGGCACCGACTGTATTATAGGTTACAGACCAATTCTCACTCTTGAACTCTATTATAAATATTAAGGCCTATTTCTTATATTCCAGATTTCAGTAGTATGAAGTACAGTACAAATCAATCATCCATTAGTCCGTAAACTGAATTTGGAGATGGACCGAGGTGGCCAAGTGGTGTGTGATGGTGGCGGTGGTGCAGAGGGGATTGTGTATGGTGGTGGTGGTGCGATGGGTATGATGACAATGATGGCTAGTTGTACCCCAGCCACACTGAAGAATCTAGCCATGTCTCGGCTGGCCCTGATGATGATAGACTCTGCCCTGCCTCTCCCCCTCAGGAAGTATGCTCCACTCCTCAACCCCTCTAACACACCAGATCCCAAGGTATGTGTCATTGGCTATCAATGCATTATTTGTAGTTCTTGGGGTATGAAATATGTGTATAGCTAAGGTTGTTTCACTGGATAAATTATACATCTCAATTAATCCTCTGACTTCCATTATTCCTTCCTAAACTTAATAGTTATCTAATAGCCAGAGTAAAAGGAAGAATTGTGTCATTGTATACAGTACTGAAAGGGTTAATATTACTGCAATGTTGTTTCAGGTTGACCCTGACTGCCAGTGTTCCAAGTGGCATGAAGGCAGCCAAGCCATGGAGACAGAGAGTCCCGGCGGAGAGTTCGATGTTCGCGGCGACTCCATTGTTGACGTTATATTGGCTGAAGATGGGGGCAGACGGGAACATCTTCTGGCTGACAAGGAGCTGCTTTTGGTCAGTTTGGGTAGACAATTCGTATCCGGTGGTTCATTAAGCAGTGTCAAATGAGACTTCAAAACCAATTGAAAACAATATTCCTTTCTTTTTAATCAATATAGGGTAAGGTAACCAATAGGTACGCACTTGGCCTTTAACCCTTAATTAACGGCGCACGACATCTGTCGAGTTAAATCAATTTGGACTATGTGGCGGTGCACCACATATGTCGAGTGCCATTTTCAGCACGTAATGTTGCTGAGAGAGAGAGCTGAGCGGTGGGACGAGCGTAGTAACCTTATGACCGCTCCCCACGACCACCGTGGACGTACTGAACTGTATACCACCTTCCTCCCCCCTCTCTCACTCGCTACACAGGGAATTATGTACGGAAATGACCTTATTTTAGGTTTTTTGCACTCGTGTTGCACGATCGTTGCAAGAGAACCAGTGGTCGTACAAGGATGGTTCGGGTGTCATTGGAAAGCTCTGTTTACGCCCTTTCAGGGATAGATACTTGTTTTACGCTCTGGGTCTTGTTTATGCATGAAAATGAGCACGGAAACAACCTTAAAAAAAAAACGCTAGGCGGCACAGTGTAAAATACCCTACCACCCGCTCTTTGTGTGTTAAAAAGTTCTCCACAGGATATGACAACACTTGGGCATTTAAACTTGGTCTCATTTTAAAGCTTAACCCGTTCAGTACCGGTGACATTCCTATAATTATATTCTGGCAATGATTAGACGATTATATTCAGCTTAGGAAGGACCTCTAGCAATAATAAGGCTTCAAACTGTCTCAACCAACCCTTTCAAGCCTTGCTTGGGGCCTTGGGGCTGTTCGGCCAGGCAGCTTGGGGAACAGCAACAACAACAACAACTACCACAGATCCTTCTTAACCCTTCCTACCCGGACTGTCTTACCCAATGACGGTCGCCCCTACCCGGGCGATATGGCCGAAAAACGTCTAGGCCTAGGCTACCGTATTTATGTTTATTTTCACTGCTAGAACTTTCCCACTCATCTATAATCGTAGTGCGGTTTTCAATCTGTATTTTGGCATTGAGTAGAGCTCTGTAAGTCAACTGGTTCAGTTGTGATGACGATTTCAGTGGAGCCAATATTGCAGAGATGTTGCCAATATGGGGGCTTTTTAGACACTAATTTCGTCATGACGTCGGAACAATAACATTGAGGAGTCTTCTCCTTCTTGTTTTCGGAGGTGCGGTGACGAACGCTTGGGTTTGTTGACATACGTCGTACGCACGGCGTTCGGACCAAGCTTAATTAGGCTATTAAGCTCATGCCTTAGATAAGGCATACCGGGTATTTGCCCTTCTTTCGTGCTGTCCTTACCTAAGGCAGACCGGGTAGGAAGGGTTAAGCTCCATAATATCGTCTAAATACTGTACATACATACATAAAATTTTAAGACTGAGTGCTCCACACATAATAATAATAATAATAAGCATGTTACTTATTTCTCATAAGCGCCAATTTTTCCGAAGAATTCACTAGCGCTCGAAAAGAGAAAGAAAAAAGAACAAAAATCAATGCATCAAAAGAAGGCTCATATACAACACACATTTAACAATCACTAGCAGTGGCAAAATAGCCTAAACTAGCCATCTGTCATGACACCTCTCTCAAGATCATAGCTTCTCTCAAAGAGAAAAGTCTTAAGTTGTCTCTTGAAGCATTCAACAGAACTCAGTTGTCTCATGGACAGCGGCAACCTGTTATACAACCTCGGAGCCATGTAGGAGAATGACCTCTCAAAGAAAGAAGACTGCTGGAAAGCCCTTGGTTCATCAAGACGAAAAGGGTCATTGTCATGACGCACAACTACACCATGGTGTGCCGGTGGGCGCCTGAGCAGCTCCGCAAGGTACCTAGGCTCACCAAATTTGAGAACCTTAAAAGTCACCAAACACAACTTAAATTCTATTCTTGCTCTTACTGGCAGCCAGTGCAGTTCTATGTGAAGAGATGTAGTAGGAGTTCTAGGTGGAACACCAAAAATTAGTCTTGCGGCCCTGTTAAGAACAGACTGAACTTTCTTCAAAATATAATTTGGAAGACCCACCAACAGGGCATTGCAATAATCAACACGAGAGAAGACCAATGAGTGAACCAACGTCAGGAGGCAACGTCTGGTTATAAACGGCTTCACCAAATAGAGATTTCTGATGTGCAAGTAACAACTTTTAACTATCTGGTTTACATGCTCTTTGAAATCTAATCGGGAGTTCACATATACACCCAGATTTCGAACAGAGTTGGCCGGTCGCAGCTGAGATCCACCCACATTGATGGAGAGGGCACCTACTATATCATCAGCTCTTCTATTTCCTCGGATGATGAGAATATCAGTTTTACCATCATTTAGTTTAAGTTTTCTCGCTCTCATCCACTTCTTGATATCAGACATCAACAATTCCATCTTACTCCGTATATCAACTATATTTGTGATTCTCACATAAATCTGGGTGTCATCTGCATAAAAGTGAAAGGTGACATTATGTGCACGAAGCAGAAGAGACAAACTGCTAATATAAATTATAAATAGGATAGGACCCAAAACTGATCCCTGCGGAACACCATACTGCAGGGGTGTCGAGTCCGAGACCACTTGATTTACCATCACACTCTGGGATCTACCTGACAAGTACGACCCAAGAAGCAAGAGAGCGGAGTCACGCACACCACAATCATAAAGATCACTCAATAACAACTCGTGATCCACTGTGTCAAAAGCCGCAGAGAGATCAAGCAAGACCAATAGTGAGGCCACACCATTGCAAATGTTCTCAACTAGATCATTATGTACTCTAATCAATGCTGTTTCAGTTGAATGATGCTGTCGGTAAGCAGACTGAAAAATTGAGATAGTTTCATTCTGCTGAAGTAGTGGTTGTAATTGGTCAAGTATTGCACGCTCTAATATCTTTGATATGAAGGACAGGTTGGAGACAGGACGATAGTTCAACATGTTCTCAACATCAAGTCCAGGTTTCTTTAGAGTAGGTCGGAGTAGTGCATGCTTTTCAGAATGTGGGAAGCTACCTTCAGAGAAGCACTTATTAATTATTTTGGAAATAAACTCAACTGTGTGATCATAGACTCTTGGTAGCTTGGAAACATTTATGGGATCCAACGGGCAAAATGTTTTATTGAGGTTTCTTATGTAGGACGAGATCATGTCCACCTCTACTGAGTGAAAGGATGAGAGGACATTATTAGGAATGTGTCGGGGTTGGAGTACAACTGAAAGTTCTTCACCAACAGAAGCATCATCCAGTTCCTGTCTTATGCGAGTTATCTTGCCAGCAAAAAATGCCACAAAGTTGGCAGCCAACTCGGCATCAGGTACAGAAGGTCTTAAGCTGACTCTTGTTTTTCCAAGTAAACTGTTTACAATTGAAGCCAACCTCCTCTGGTCGTTACCACACGAGTCAACTTTTCCCTGATAATACACTTTCTTTTCATCTTTGATTTTGTAGACCACAGCTCTTCTGGCTGACAGATATTGCAACCATGTAGAGTCTGTTTTATTTTTCCGCCATTCACGTTCAGCTCTTCTACGCGCTCTTCTAAGAAATTTAACTCGAGTGCTATACCAGGGCGAATCATCTCGTACTATGATTTTCTTCTCTACTTCTGGACAGTGATGATCGAACACTAATTTAAGTGCATTTCCATGTACCTCCACCAGCTCATCTGAAGTAAGGTTGGAAGTATCAATACTTCCCAAGTACTGTTTTACTTCACTGCTAGCCAAATTTAGGTCTGCATTTTTATAATTTCTAAATCTGATTACTTTTTCATGTGTGAGTGGCTTAGGGAAATCAAAGCTGAAAGTAATCAAAGCATGATCAGAGGTATTAGGGTCAGCATTCTCAACATCAACATCCAGAACACCACCACAACCCACAGGAGAGAAAACCAAGTCAAGGGTGTGTGTCCTAAGATATGAGTTGGGTGGGACACATGGTTTACAAAATTGTTCTGATCAGTCAACTCAAGGAACTCAGGAGAGAATGGCTTCAGATGAGGGCTGTCAACCCAGTAATTAAAATCTCCACACATCAAAAAGTCTTCCAGTTTTAGCAGAAAATTCCTCGAGAAACTGCCCAAACTCTTCCATAAAACCCCTATCTGTGCCACGATGGTCAGGCCTATAGACAACTGCCATTCTTAGAATTTGTTGATGGAGTTTTATTTCCACTTCCAACAGTTCATAATAAAGAGGGGCTGGGTTATGGCTTATTTGCAAGATATTCACCAGAGATGTGGAGTAGACAACTGCCACTCCACCACCCGGATGATCTCCCCTAGGCCTAGGAACATTTATTATGGAATGGGTTTTAGGCAATGCCGCCTGGATAATATTCAGATCTGACTCGAACAACCAGGTCTCAGTGAGACATAATACATCAAGGTTACGTTCATCCAAGATCTCGCAAATATGATCCATTTTGTTACGCAAGGAACGAACATTCAACAGACCCAGTTTCAACCGGCTCCCATGTGCATTTTTCAGTTTTTTGAACCTACAAAATCGGTGTTCTCAATAACTTTATTTCTCTGAGCTGTCATTAAAGGACAATTTCTACTTGAGGCGAAATGATTTGGCGGCTCCGTAACTGATGTGGAGCTCATACAATTTATACATTTGGGGGAAGTCTTGTTGGTGCAGTCTTTTGAGTTATGAGTACCAGCACAGAAGTTGCATTTTGGATCCTCATTTTTCCGATAACACCTGTCACTGGTATGACCAAAGCCCTGGCAATGGTAACATTGTGTTACCCAGAAGCGATCGTATGCACGACATCTCACAAGTCCAACATACACAGAATTGCCATCATCCACAATGGAAGAGCGTATTTCAGGTGACATTTTACTACCGCAATCTTAGTGTGTGCATCACTCTTTTGCTTAGTGAATAGCAAATTCATAGCTAAGCCATCGTCGACCAGGGACTTTATTCTTGGGTTCTTGTTGAGGATGCTGGGAATGATCTCATTATCCTCAGCGTCATTAGCAATGCCTACCAGTGTCATTTTTGGCATCATCTTCTTTGGTTCGGAGACACTGAAGGCACTGTCCACCCCCAAACACTGATTGATGGCCCTTCCGGCATCTTCTTTGGCTTTCTTGGATGGAAGTCGTACCACCAGTACACCTGACTCAGTTCTAGTTAACTTGTTAACCGGAACCGAAGCCAAAGCAGTCTCGATTGCCTTTGTATTGCCTTTGTACGTGCAGTTTCAGTCTCTTGTCCTAATGGCGGCGTTCCAGGCAACCCTGTTAAGGACTGATTCACTTGTCAAGTTTTTGGATTTGAGATCGGCACATATAGTCCGATCACAGGTCTTCCTCGGTCTACCCCTTGGTGCAGCTCCCTCCACAATCACAGACCTGCATTTTTTCACCCAATTTTGTTCATCCATTCTCTCCACATGTCCATACCATCCCAGTCTACTTGTACGCAAGCGTCTCCTCAACTCATCATTTGTTATTTTATCCTGCAGCCTGGCCCCACACATCTATCTCACCATTCTCATCTCATTACGTTCCATTCTGTTGACATCATCTACTTTAATGGCCCATGTTTCTGAGGCATACGTCATTGCACTTCTAACACATGAGGCATACACCTTTCCCTTCAGGGGGAGAGGCATTCTTTTCATGGTCAGAATTGGCAGAAGTTCTCTGAACTTCATCTAGCCACATCTAATTCTAGCGACAGTGGCAGCCTCGGCCCCACCACCGGCAGAGATGGTATCTCCTAGGTAACAAAACTTGTCCACCAGCTCCAATGACTCATTTCCAAAGTTCACAGCCACAGGATCATCACTTTACACAAGCTCGCCTTTGCACACTACGCACTCAAATTTCTCTATTTCTGACTTATCCTTCGGCAGGGGTCCTTTTATTCTACTACAGCGCTTACTCCCATGGTGTACCCAACATTGACAGATGCTATATCGAATCGAGTTAGCGCCCACACCCTTTCCACACACTGCGCATGGGTATTCACCGCTCTTTTCCACATTGCATCGTCTCAATCTACAATGCATAACCTTGGTTTTGCTAATATTGACTCTTAAACCCTTGCTCGCCATGCCTTCTCTCCATCTTTTGAATTTGGCCTCAGCATCTTCCATATTGTCAGCTATCAGGACTAAATCGTCTGCATAAAACAGTTCCCACGGGAGTCTGCCTTTAAAAACTCTAGACAGTGCCTCCAGGACCATAATAAAGAGGAGGGGGCTTAACACTGAACCCTGATGAACCCCAACACGGACTGTGAACTCATCACTCAGTACACCTTTCACCCTCACCGCAGTTCACGAATCCTCATACATCTTCATTATCACACGCACCAGCCAATCTTCCACACCAAGTTTCCTCATAACCCACTGTACAACATCTCTAGGCACCCTGTCAAAGGCCTTCTCCAGGTCTACAAACACAAAGTAAAGATCCCTGCCTTTTAGTAAGTATCTTTCCTGTATCTGCCTGACTATGAAGATAGCATCGGTTGTACCACATCCTGGC
Organism: Paralithodes platypus; assembly: GCA_032716605.1. Lineage (NCBI taxonomy): Eukaryota > Metazoa > Arthropoda > Malacostraca > Decapoda > Lithodidae > Paralithodes > Paralithodes platypus. The sequence goes on along the minus strand of CM064570.1, from coordinate 18,100,589 downwards.
ATAAAACCAAACTGCATATCATCAATGGAGATGCTTTGCTAGAATATAATATAACATGTCGCTGGTACTCAAATGGTTGTTGTTGTTCCCCAAGCTGCCTGGCCGAACAGCCCCAAGGCCCTGAGCAAGGCCAAAGCCATAACCGAGCGCCCCCACAGAACCCTCCCTGCCGATCACAATAAAGCCTGGGTGACTGAAGCCACTCCATGGCGGGGAGTTAAGGAAGGTGCGGAAACGCCCGGGAAACCAAAGACCCACCCAGGGCCCTGTGCCCCTCAGCAATTATGAAGAGAAAGTTGAGGGGCAAAGGAAAAATGTGACTCTTTGGGGAGGTGTGGTGGAGTGGTCATGCCACTGGATTGGTAATCCAATGGACCCGGGTTCAAATCCCGATATGTCAATGGGAAGATATTATTGGGATTGAATTTGTGCTGTACCTAGTATCAGTGCATTACCACAAAGCCCACCGAAATGCCAAAAAAATACCCTCATTGTTCCCTGATTAAATAACACTGTATGAATATTCCCATATTCAAAATATGTTACAGGGGGACAATGCCTAGTGAGTTCACTGCTCAATAGGTGGCATTCTGAGAGTGAGGGTCTGAGTCTGGAGGGTGAGACGGTGAAGCACTTGAACGAAGTAACCAGCCGCTTCAGAGATGGAGCTGCTTCGAGCCATGATGGATGCTTCACATGTCTCACTCCCCAGACTGGAACAAGACCTCACGGGCTTCACCGTGTTGAGCGGTGGAATGTACAGGCTCTCAGTCTATGCCCTTGAGGGAGTAGTTGGAATATAGAAAAAAAAAAAAAAAAAAAAAAAATCTTGGTAGATTGGGAGGTCAATCCACGGAAGAGACGTCGTCACTTGAGATCTAGAAAATATCTAAGTACAGGTAAAAGGAACAGTCAGAGTAAGCTATGGGTATGGCAGAGATCGCTCAGTTCTCACTGATAGACCAGCCCATCACCACATGACTAGAACCCAATCCTCTCAGCATCAGCTAGGAAAGGCCCTAGAAAGTCGCCTTTGTCGGGGGGATAGCTCCCGTATTTCAACCCCTTTCGGGGTTGGTCACCCGCCCAATGGTTAACCATTATGCATTCATGTCAATAGGTATCAACAGTTTAGTTTGTTATGATTGAAGAGGTGCAGCAACAAAAAGAAGTGAGGTGTAAAAAACTTTTTTCTTACGAAAATCTAAAGGTTGTGTTTGTTTTTGAGTGTCTAATGACCCATTTTCAAATTGAAAATTATAACTTTTTTTCTATTTGCAGGTAAATTCTGTGATGTAGTGTACAAGAAAAACGCACCAGGACTGCTCAGAAACACAAGATAAAGCCAAGGCTGGGTGCATACCTATTGGACAGAGCCCACATACCAAAAACCAATAGATACGCATTTTTTTAAACGGCTTCCAGAGAGTCCCAAGCCACATTACATGACATTCTAAGGCCACCTCTACTACAAGGATGAAAAAGAGTCACTTTTCGCTGAAACTGTCTGAGTACCGGGTACCATCCAATTTAATTTACCCCAAGGGTGGTCCAGAAGGTATGCAGTGCGTGGTGCCCTGAATGCACGCGCGTTCCTAATTCCTATTGGGCACCACGCACTGTGTACCTATTGGTTTTCACAAAAAAAATTCCCTCCACAGATTATATGTCTTTTGTCTTTTTTTAATTGAATAATACAAAATTTCTGGTGTAAGTTATCCACTTCCTAAAATAAAATGTTGTTTGGTATGTGGGTACGCACCCAGCCCTGGTTATATCTTGTGTTTCTGAGCAGTCCTGATGCATTTTTCTTATAAACTCAAGCTCTCACTTAGATTAACCCTTTTTACTAACACATATCCTTCTCAAACTGCATAAAATCGTCTAAATATAACTAGAATAAAATTATAAAGAAGTCGCTCGTACAGAAGGGGTTGAGGATAGATAGATTGGTTTATTATGCTGGTAAGTATATACAATTTTTATGCACAATTGCACAGTTCAGAGGCATGTGAAAATCCTGATTTAGGCCTCATAACTTAATTGTTGAGAGATAAAAGCGAGAGAGTGAGTGTGAGAGAGAAAGAATGTGTGTTTGGGTGTGAGTGAGTAGGTAATATGTGGGAAACACTTACAAATTGTTATTTTGAGAGAGAGAGAGATCCTGGCAGGTGTAACTCAGTTTTTCTAAAAAAAATAAAAAAAATAAAAAAATAAATAAAAATGTAATAAAACTGCCCTACTAGGAGGCACAGACAGAGGGCTGGTACTACAAAACCAAACTGATAACCTCATCATCCTTAACGACATCCATCAACATACCCATATTCCCCACCAAGCCCTCTATAACCCATCATCTCCAGACATCACCTTTTGCTCCCCAGAACTCGCCCCCACAACATCCTGGAGGGTGGTCAGAACCTTAGGCTCTGACCACATCCCGATCATTATCACCGCCAAAACCAGACTCACCCCACCTAGCCACAAACACACATACACCAATTATAAAAGAGCTAACTGGGAAGCATTCACAAATGAGACAGAACAACACTTCACAACTCTAAACAGTACACCCATCACTAACATCAACAATGCTGTACACATACTCAATAAAACTATCCAAAACTCTGACAAGAAACACATTCCAAGAGGTAACAGAAAAAGACACAACCCCAACTTCACACCAGAAATTCAAAACCTCATCAGACAACGCGACATACTGAAACACTCCCCAGCACCCCACACACAAGACATCACACAACAAATCCAAGCACTCAACACCCAGACTAACAACAAAATACAAGAACAACAAAAACTAAATTGGAATAACTTCCTACAAACACTTGATCACAAAACAAACCCCAAAAAACTACAAAACACTAAATAGCATCACACTTTCCAACAGCAACACAACACAATCACATGCTGCAATCACAACAACAGACTCTACTCCATGTAAACAACAAGCAAACACTCTCATCAATCACTTCTCACATGTCAGCCACCTAAAACCTCACAAAGACGACCGACGTGTCATCCGACGTAAGAGACAATTCCCCACAGACCCTGACTATACACCCTTCACCAATCACCAGACAAAGCATATCATCAACAATCTCAAGCACTCACCCGCCTGTGGCCTAGACAACATAAGCAACATACACCTCAGACACCTGGGACCACAAGGCATACAAGAACTCACTAACCTATCAAACTACAGTGGTGATGGGCTGGTCTATCAGAGTGAGAACTGAGCGATCTCTGCCATACCCATAGCTTACTCTGACTGTTCCTTTTACTTATATATTTCTAGATCTCAAGTGATGGCATCTCTTCCGTGGATTGACCTCCCAATCTACCAAGATTGGAAGCCAAAGCGTCACATTTTTCCTTTGCCCCTCAACTTTCTCTTCATAATTGCTGAGTACAGGGCCCTGGGTGGGGTTTTGGTTTCCCGGGCGTTTCCGCGCCCTCCTCAGCTCCCCGCCATGGAGGGTTCTGTGGGGGCACTCGGTTATGGCCTTGGCCTTGCTCAGGGCCTTGGGGCTGTTCGGCCAGGCAGCTTGGGGAACAACAACAACAACTACAGTTATTCACACAACACAATACCAGACATTTGGAAGCTTGGTATCATCATCACATTCCCCAAACCCAACAAAGACCCCATGCTACCCTCCTCGCACCACCCCATCACACTCCTTTGCACCCCCTCCAAAGTCATGGAACGCCTAGTATTACAACTAATTACACCCGACCTACCCCTAGCTCCAACACAACATGGCTTTCGGCCACTGCACTCCACAAACACTTCTCACAGACCTTACACAAAGAGCTTTTGACGGCATCAACTCAGCTAGACCACCACGCAGATCATTATTAGCCACACTCGACATTAGTAAAGCCTTCGATGCCATCCCCCGCCACAACCTAACAAACAAAATCTACAACACAAACATGCACAACAACACAAAAAGGTGGCTGGCCAACTTCCTAGCAGGCAGATGTGCACACGTATCTTTTGCCGGTCAGTCATCTAGAATCAGAAACTTTCCAAACGGAGTCCCACAAGGATCTGTCCTATCGCCCGCACTCTTCAATCTGTACATGCACGATATAAATACACCCAATACGCCCCAAATAAACTTAGCCTCCTATGCAGATGACATAACACTTACATGCACACACCATGACCCAAAAAGAGCAACAGATCTCCTTCAACCCTATCTCAACACACTACAAGGCTGGTGCACTACAAACAGACTTAATCTAGCCCCAGCCAAATCCACCGCAACCCTGCTCACAAGCTGGACAGGAGAACACGAATACATCCCTCAACTCACCATAAACAAAACACTCCTAACACATACACACACATTCAAAACAAAGCCCTAAAGATCATTATAGGCTGCACAGCTACTGCACCCACAGATCACCTACATCAAGAAACCAAAATCCTCAAAGTCAAAGACCATCTGGACATGAGAGGCACTCAATTTCTGGCAGCAGCCTCCACGAACCAGGACCACCCACTAAACTACATGGCAACACACCCACAGACACCAAGAAATATCAAAACAACACCCAGCACAAGGTATCACACACAATTACTGTCCTCTCTCCCTCCCTGCACACCCCGAACCAACTTCCAGAAGCACATCCATACTCACATCTCTCGCCGATCCATCCACTCACTCACAAACAACACGCAGCTGCAAGCACGACCTCCTGAAATCCATCCTTCCGAATCCTCCCTTCCTCGCGAGGACAGAGTCCACCTGGCCAGGCTAAGATGCGGACACCATCCAGGTCTCCTGAGCTATCAGAAGAGACTGGATGACTCCGTCGTCGACGCCTGCCCGGGATGTAACACAGCACCCCATACCATTAAACACATCATAGAAGACTGCATTTCACACAACCACTTACGCCAACAACACAATCTACACTCAATGAGATCTCTGTGGGAAAGCCCGATCGTGGCCATGGCCTTCCTCAGGGACTCGGGGCTGTTCGGCCAGGCAGCTTAGGGAACAACAACAACAACTAGGAGGCATGTTTTGTTGAGGTTTACAAGGTTTCCTATGCTGATTTGTTTATGTAATCATATGTAACAAGGTTATATCTTATGTTTCAGATCAGACCAATAGTCTTATATACTTACACAAATGATAATTTATCTATTGCCTGACGCCGTGATCCCCGAAGGGGTGGCCATGAACGAACCGCCCCCATGCACCTATGTCCCCAGTCAGTCAATGCCCCTCCTCCCAACCAGCACCGCCTTCATCCATATACTTCCTCACTCCATCCTTCCACCTCTCCCTCTCTGTCCTTCCACCTCGCTCTCGTACACCCTCTTAGTCATTCTCTTGCTTTCCATACGTTCCATATGGCCGAATCATCTCAAGTTGTTCCTTTTCACACTTTCCAGCACATCTACCTCCACACCACACCTCCTTCTTACTTCCTCATTCGTCTGTCTATCCCTCCATGTAACTCCGCACGCACTTCTCAAGTAACTCATTTCCACCGCTCTCACTCTTGGTCTGAGTCTCTTCTCAAACGTCCATGCTTCGCTTCCGTAAGTTAGTATCGGGATTACCACACTGTCATGTAAGGACTTCTTCACTTCCATACTGACCACCCTATTTCTTGTTACAGCTTTCAACGTTCGTACAACCCTCTTCCCCTGTTGCACCCTCTCCCGCACTTCTTCATCCATAGTCCCATCTTTACTCAACACACTGCCCAGATACTAAAAGAGCTGACGATCTCCATAGCCTAACCGTTCAACTTCACCTAACACTCTGTGACTTCGCCCCTTTCGAAGACCATAACCTTGCTCTTCCGCATTTACTGTACCTTCAAATTCCGTTTTTTGCACACTGTTCCAAACTCATTTACCAGACCCTGCAACTCCCATTCATTATCACTCATCAGAACTGTATCATCCGCAAACAGCAGTATAGGCTGCTTTCACTCATTTCCCTCCCTTTTCAGCGATACACCAACATCCACTGCTCTTCCTAGTATTTCTTTCATGACTCCATCCATATATACAGTAAACAACCACGGGAACATCACACACCCCTGTTTCAACCCAACATTCAGGTCAAAGAACTCGCTCTGCTCATTCTCCACACGTACTGCCGCCTTTGCACCCTCATACATGCTCTTCACTGCTTTCAGCAACTTGCCATCTACTCCATATATTCTAAGTACTTTCCACATACCTTCTCTATCCACTCTGTCATAGGCCTTCTCCAAGTCCATAAAAGCAAAATTATAGGTTTGATTCCTGTAAGGAGATAAAGAAAACCTAATATTTAGTAGTGGCCCCGTAATCATTGACGATTATGCCTATTACATAAGGCACCCTCTTCAAACACTCATCCGCCGTAGTTTGAATCTACCGTGCAGAGCATAAAAAATTGAGGAGCCTTCATCATGAGCGCACACAACCTCACTCATGGTTAGTTCAGAGATAGTTCAGTCCACTAAATTACTTGGTGTTTTCCTTCAGCAAAAACTACTCTGGGATAAACATGTTAACACCATAGCTAGTGCTTCTTCTTATCGGCTACACATGTTACGCACCCTGAAACAACTAGGGGTTCCCAGAGATGACATGCTACTTTTATACAAATCTTTTATATTACCCAAACTCTGCTATGCTTCACCCGTTTGGTCATCCTCTCTCAACTTAACCCAAAGAAATAAATTAGAAAAAATTCAGAAGAGAGCACTCAGAATAATGTTAGGGGCCAACTACACCACTTACCAAGATGCATGTAACCTAATTAACGTACTCGCCATATCTAACCTCTACGAACAACACCTTCAGCAGTTCTCCAGCAAACTACTAAACAACCACAGACACCGGCACCTACTACCGCCCGACGCCCCTCCTCCTCTACGCGCTGTTCGCCACTTCAACCGTATTGTCCCCGTAAGAGCACCACGGACTGACCGCTACAAGAACAGCGCCATTCCTTCAATAATTAAGGTCTTAAACAATCAATAAATTATATACATATTTTTCATTGTAAATTAGCCTGTTAGCTCTTGTGTCAATTTTAATTTTAATTTTAATTTTAATTTTAACTATGTATCAACTTCCTTGTATATTTTCAGCCTTCGGGCTGCTTTTGTGAATAAACCGTTAATTATTATTATTATTATTATTATGGTTCAGTCATTATGAAATTGGGTTCTCACTACGAAAAAAGAAAAAGAAAATAAGAATAACTATTCATAAGCTTTCCATATAATCGTGGATGTACTTGTGTGGATCTTTGACCAGACGCTGACTTCAGGCGTCATTCTTCCTTCACTGACATATCAAGTAAACCAAAATCCTTAATACATCAACGAATGGGAAGGGGAAGGTCGGGAGGGCCCCAGTCGTCAATGATTACGGGGCCACTACTAAATATTAGGTTTTCTTTATCTCCTTACAGGAGTCAAACCTATAATTTATTAGTGGCCCCTCCATCATTGACGATTATGCCTGATATCTAAGACTGGAGGGGGACATTCGTAATCATATCATAACTCTACCAAAAGCAGATAATCAAACAACCACATAGTATTCTTACTTCGAAAAGATATATATTTTGGCGCAGCACATATATACAAAAAGGGGGTACAAGCAGGAGCGTGCTTCAAAGAAGCCTGCTTGATAAAAAAGGGTTAACTCTGAGATTCTGAGTACAGATCCGCCAGTTAATAAGGCACCCCACTTAAATAAGTGGTGAAAAAATAAAAACTTATAAGTTTACATGTGCACATATAAACCCCATAAACCTAGTGGATATATCTTGCAAAACATAACCAATGCTTAAAATTAGATTGCTTCACAGCCAAAAACTACTTACAACAACACTGTTGTTTGTACAGTACTACAATTGTACTAGCACAATTTCCTGTAATGAATAGTACAGAGAAATTTTCATATCACAACACCCATAAACAGTATCACAGCTCACATATTCCGGCGGGGTCTAGGGTGTCCTATGTTACACTGACTGCACCCCCCCCCCCCCCCCCTTTTCTTGAAATTAAACAATAAGTGACTTAGGGGCCACCTAGACCCTCTGCCTTAAAGCTATACATGGCAAGGAAGGTTTGTCTAGAGCTACTGAAAGGTATCGAGTCAAAAACGTATGATTAGAGGCCCACAACTGTGTGGACGTAATATCTTCAACAGATTTTTTTTTAAGGAAACGTAAAGAGGATGCCCACTTGCGTAAATCGTGGGCCCTACCCACAACGCCGGGATTACTCTCTTTAATGACCTTGACCAAGAGAGAAGCCAGTTTACGTTTCATCAAGCGTTTACCCGTACTTGCTACCCATAAAGCACCCTGGTGATTTAGAGGTGCCACTCTCAAATATTTGGTTAGAGCTTGCACTGGACATAAATTATGGTGCACCTTTCCCCTTTTCAACGCCGGCACCGAGAACTCTGAAAACACGTGTTCACTGTGCTCATTCTTGGCTATGAACCCTGGGGAAGGTGCAATGTGAATACACTCATTAAGCCTACCAAACCTGAGGCAATTAGGTGTGTTGCTCATCGCCGCCAGCTCAGATACTCTGTTCCCGGTAGCCAAAGCCATAAGGAATACTGCCTTTTTTAAAAGAAATGTAAAATCTGCAGTATGTTGGTACAGATGGGAATGAAGTAACTTTCTTACAGTTTCTTACAGTAGATCCTCTGGAAAAAGGCAAACTATGCCTGTGTATCCAGCTCAGTACCAGTACTTGCACTGCTGCGGTCGTTCACGGTGTTGGCGGCGGCGGTAGCAGACGCAACATTTTTACTATTCTGTATTTTTGTTTTATAATCAAACTTCAAATCTTGTCTTCCCCATGCTTTATCAAGATTACTTTCAAACTCCCTTATTGATTCGGAATCGACTACATACTGGGGCAGTGCGTTCCACTCATTTACCACTCTATCATAAAATGAGTTCTTTACCTTCTCAAGCCTATTTCTTTCTTTGTAAATTTTCTTAGAGTGTCCTCTCGTTCTTGTTCCCTCCCGCATCAAGAAGATACCTTCACACACATCCTCATCGTACTTTCCTGACACTATCTTAAAAGTCTATCATATCCCCTCTCTTTCTCCTATATGCCAGTGTCGGAAGCCCCAGTGTCCTCAACCTCTGCTCATAGCCCGCGTTCTTCAACGTTGGTACCAGCTTGCTAGCTCTCCTCTGCACTTTCTCCACTGCTTCTATATCCTTTACCATATATGGAGCCCACACCTGGTTCGCATATTCCAGGTGCGGCCTAACCAGCGCTGTATAGAGATTCCTGAAGATTTCTTCATCAAGTGACACAAATGTCCTCCTTATCAGCCCTACAATTCTATTGGCTTTGTTTATCTTTTCCGCTAAATGTTCTGAGAAATTTAACTTATTGTCTATCACTACTCCTATATCCTTTTCTGCACTCACTTCCTCCATCGCTTCATACATACTGTATCCTACCTTGTCTATCTTGCTGGTCCCAATCCGCATGTACTTGCATTTTTTTGGATGAAAAGGCATTAACCAATGCTCAGACCATCCCTTCATGCCCTCCACATCTCCTTGAAGCAAACCCATATCTTCCTTACTCCTCACTCTTCTATACAGCTTCGTGTCATCCGCATACAGGTATACCTCACTTCCATTAGTTATAACTTCAGGCAAGTCATTGATAAATATAACGAACAGCAGTGGTCCCAACACAGATCCCTGAGGTACCGCACTTGTAATTTCCCTCCACCCCGAGCCTATTCCATTCACCAGTACCCTCTGTCTCCGATGTAACGACAATGCTTTGCCCAGAGACCAGGTAGGCATGAGCTGACGGGGAGGTGGGCGGAGTTTAAAACATGCCTTCATAAAACCTGTTTCCTCCGCGACTGGTATGGTGAGACCGGTAAGGTCCAAAAATGGCATCCTAATCGCTGTTAAGTGATTTTTAACGTTACTACAGATAAACGTTTCTGCTCGAACAGATAATTTAAATAATTAAAAACCAAAGCCACCGAGGGCACAGTTTGTTCTGTTCTAAGAATCCAAGAAGTAAAGGCCTGCCAATGCGATTGATACTGTCGCTTTGTAGACTGGGTATATTGATTCATGAATTTATTGGTCACGTCTCTACCATATGGTGCTAGCCACTTGGCCTCCTGAATGTCCATAATGCAAAAGTCAGCGAGGTCTCTAGGTTGCCAATTGTGTCTAAGTGGAAAAACCCGACCGGGAGTGACACCGGGTGCGGGCACCACGTTTTCAATTGCTGGTACCACAACTGCGCCGGCCACAGGGGCGCGATTAGCGAGACTACGCCCCGATAATCCTGTAGTTTGTTTACTACGTGGCACATTAGAGACGCGTCTGGCGGCGGAAACAGATAAATGGAACTCCACCTGTTCCAGTCTGTCACCAGTGCGTCTGGCCCGCCCGCCGGCGGGTGAGGTACAGTGGGAGTTTGTGAGTCTCCTCTGACGCAAACAAATCCACTTGTGGATGGTAAGGCTCCGCAATCATTTGGTCGAAAATGTTTTGCTTGAGCGCCCATTTTACTGCTGTGCTCTGTCTCCGAGACAGAGTGTCTGCCCAGACGTTTGCTACGCCTGGGAGATAAGATGCGTGAAGATGAATGTCCAGCCTGTTGGCTAGAATAAAAATCTTTTCTGACACGTTTAGCAACTTCCGAGATCTCGTTGACCCTTGTTTCTGAATACAGTGAACCGCATTCAGATTGTCCATTCTGAAGGCCACCGACTTGCCCCGTAAAGTAGAGCCGTGAGCCTGAAGGAAATATAAGGGGACTAGTAATTCTTTAACATTGATGTGGGAGATTTCTAAATGGGACCAAAGCCCTTGACCCTGGTGCCCTTGGTTTGACTGAAAGCCCCAACCTATCATTCCTGACGCATCCGTGTCTACCCATACCGTCGGCGGAGGAGAGGTCCATGACATTACTGAGTGCAACGTTTCCCTCTTCGCCCAGACCGCTAGTAAGTTGTGGATTAATTTTGGTATGGGCCATAATTTTTCCGCCGGCAATAGTGGAAAACATTTGTTGCCCTCCAATATTAAACGTTTGACTTTCAACCGGCCCAACTTTACAGTTAGTTGAATCCAGTTGAGAGAGCCGACCAGAGACTCCCAGATTCTCCGTGTCGTAGTCAGACTGTTAAGGAAGAGAAACAATTTCCTGCGAAATCTGTTTCGATTGTCCACACTCTGACTCAGAGTGAGAGTAGCTGTGTCCCAAACCAGCACTATCCACTGAACTACTCGTGAGGGAACAAGGTTTGACTTTACCAGGTTTACCTTGAATCCTAGAGATTTGACATGATTTAATGTTATGTTGACATGATTGATGCATAATTGTTCCGTCTCTGCCACCACTAGCCAGTCGTCTAGATACCACAAAATCCTGATCCCTTGCTCTAACAAGGGCATCAGGGCTTGCCGGACTAATTTCGTGAATAAGCGAGGTGCTAGGTTCAATCCAAACGGCATCCTCTGAAAGACATAAGTCTGATGCATTATTCGTAAGGCCAGAAACCGTTGAAATCTTTTGTTTACCGAGACGTGCCAATACGCGTCTGTCAGGTCTAAAGAACACATCCATCCTCCCGGTGGAAGTGTTAGCCTGATTTGATTCACTGTCAGCATCCTGAAGGACACGTTGTGAATATGGAGGTTCAGATAAGACAGGTCTACGACTGGTCTCATCTGAACACTGTCCCTTTTGGGCACTAGAAATAGTTTGGATGTAAAGACTGGGTAATTTTGAGGAACCGGGATGATGACATTCTTGGCGATCATTTCTCGGATCAGTGACTCCACCTCTAATGAAACTAAATTTGCCTTTGTCGGCTGACGTAAACGAGGTCGCCGGAGCCACTGCCAGGTGATGCCTTTGCGTGCCACCATCCTCGCCCAAGTATTTAATGGCCATGCGCGGTGACACGTCCGGAACGACCCAGTTAGCAGACAAGGGTTCGCCGGCTGTACTACCCTCTGATCCACCTGCCGTGAGACCGGCCCTGGGAGTGAGAGAGACTTTATTTTTTTTATGGTGGTAGTGGTGGTGGTGGATGCTTAGCCGACTGGCTGGCGTTGGCAGAAGACGGGCCCTGGCCCGGTCTGTTATACTTTCGTCCTTTATGACCTGCAAACTTTCCTTGTTTATACCTGTACTGACCTTGGGGGGAAGAGGACTTAGGTAGAAGAAAGGGCTTGGACCCACCCGGCTGAGCTTTTGCGACTGGCTTGGGTTTGGGAAAGTTAAAAGCAGGTTTCTTAGAAGGGGTGGGACTGTGCTTAAAGGCCTGAGCCATGTTAAATACAGTTCTCCACACATCAGGGGACATTAAAGAGGGAGTTAGCACCGGCGACATGACCACCTGGTTCGCAATTTTATCAGGAAGTTTCCTCACCAGGGACATCCTAAGATCCTGTCTCGCCCGCACCGCCTCGAGCAAGGCTGTACGGATATCCCCCAACGACTGAATTATAGGTTTGACTCCTGCAAGGAGATTAAGAAAACCTAATATTTAGTAGTGGCCCCGTAATCATTGACGATTATGCCTATTACATAAGGCACCCTCTTCAAACACTCATTCGCCGTAGTTTGAATCTACTGCGCAGAGCATAAAAAATTGAGGAGCCTTCATCATGAGCGCACGCAACCTCACTCATGGTTCAGTCATTATGAAATTGGGTTCTCACTACGAAAAAACTTCGTAACAAATAAAAAAGAAAAAGAAAATAAGAATAATTATTCATAAGCTTTCCATATAATCGTGGATGTACTTGTGTGGTATCTTTGACCAGACGCCGACTCGGGCGTCATTCTTCCTTCACTGACATATCAAGTAAACCAAAGTCCTTAATACATCAACGAATGGGAAGGGGATGGTCGGGAGGGCCCCAGTCGTCAATGATTACGGGGCCACTACTAAATATTAGTTTTTTTTATCTCCTTGCAGGAGTCAAACCTATAATTTATTAGTGGCCCCTCCATCATTGACGATTATGCCTGATATCTAAGACTGGAGGGGGACATTCATAATCATATCATAACTCTGGCAAAAGCAGATAATCAAACACCCACATAGTATTCTTACTTTGTAAAAAATATATATTTGGGTGCATAAACTTTATACAGCCTAAATATTCAAAAAGGGGTACAAGCAGGGGCGTGCTTCGAAGAAGCCTGCTTGAAAAAGGGTTAACTCTGAGACTCTGTACACAGATCTGCTAGTTAAGAAGGCACCCCACTTAAAGTAAGTGGTGAAAAATAAAAACTTATAAGTTTACATGTGCACATATGAACCCCATTAAACTAGTGGATATATTCCTAAAAATATAACCAAACATAAATGAATTCTTGTACTTTCGCAGAAGTACTGAACTCGTGTACTTATGCAGAAGTACTTACATCAAAAATAAAAGTCGTAGTTGCAACTACTGAGATTTCTTAAAAATCTATTGCTTCACAGCCAAAACTACTTACAACAAGAATTGTTGTATTACTACTATTGGACTTTAGCATAATTTCCTGTAATGAATACTACAGAGAAATTTTATATCACAATACAGTAAAAGTCCTTTAATCCGACGACCGATGATTCGAATCTCCCAATAGTCCGAATTTTTCAATTTGAAGCCAAATCCGAATTCACCCGATGGTCCGAATTTCAAGAAGTCCCTAAGTCCCCTTTTTGAGGCATTAGTCCACTCAAATGACACATAATGGAGCACACACATATCATAATGTTCATGAATTCACTTTAAAAGTTTACCATTGTCATTGTAGCCTATTACCTACTTCAAAACATTCAGATTAATGGTCAAAGGAAGCTACTGATATAAACGTAAACACCACATCGTCTGCTAGAGCGTTTGTGTTGCTCTTGAACGCATTCTTGGGACGCTCCGATGCACTACTGGCTTGCACCGCATTGTCTGCAAGCGCATTCAGTCTTGCGCTTGAAAACGCACCTTTGGACGTTCCGATACGCTACTATTTATAGTTCAGTGATCGGAGCGTCCCAAGGGTGCTTTCAAGAGCAAGACAAACTCGCTAGTAGACGATGCGGACATGTGACAATAAGAAGAAGAAGGTGTTTACATTTATATCAGCAGATTCCTTTGCCCATTAATCTGAATGTTTTGAAGTAGGTAATAGGCTACAATGACAATGGTAAACTTTTGAAGTGATTTCATGAACATATGAGCCGATATGTGTGCACCATTGTGTCATTTGGGTGGCCTAATGCCTCAATGTTTTCGTCAGGCCACAGGTTCATAGGGGTAAAGTCCGATAATCCGAAAAATCCACTAATCCGAACGAGGGCCGGTCCGCTGCCCTTCGGATTAACGGAAGTTTACTGTACCTACAAATAGTATCACAGCTCGTATGTTCCGTACACATACTCCGGCGGGGTCTAGGGTGTCCTATGTTACACTGACTGCACCCCCCCCCCCTTTTCTTGAAATTAAACAAAAAGTGACTAAAAGGGCCGCCTAGACCCTCTGCCTTAAAGCTATACATGGCAAGGAAGGTTTGTCTAGAGCTACTGAAAGGTATCGAGTCAAAAACGTATGATTAGAGGCCCACAACTGTGTGGACTTAACCCTTCCTACCCGGGCTGCCTTAGGTAATGACAGCACGAAAGAAGGGCCAATACCCGGTATGCCTTATCTAAGGCATGAGCTTAATAGCCTAATTAAGCTTGGTCCGAACGCCGTGCGTACGACGTATGTCAACAAACCCAAGCGTTCGTCACCGCACCTCCGAAAACAAGAAGGAGAAGACTCCTCAATGTTATTGTTATGACGTCATGACGAAATTAGTGTCTGAAAAGCCCCCATATTGGCAACATCTCTGCAATATTGGGTCCACTGAAATTGTCATCACAACTGAACCAGTTGACTTACAGAGCTCTACTCAATGCCAAAATACAGATTGAAAACCGCACTACGATTATAGATGAGTGGGAAAGTTCTAGCAGTGAAAATAAACATAAATACGGTAGCCTAGGCCTAGACGTTTTTCGGCCATATCGCCCGGGTAGGGGCGACCGTCATAGGCTAAGACAGCACGGGTAGGAAGGGTTAATATCTTCAACCGAAAGATTATTAAGGAAACGTAAAGAGGCTGCCCCCTTGCGTAAATCGTGGGTTTTACCCACAACGCCGGGATTACTCTCTTTAAAGACGTCGACCAAGAGAGAAGCCAGTGTACGTTTCATCAAGCGTTTACCCGTACTTGCTACCCATAAAGCACCCTGGTGATTTAGAGGTGCCACTCTCAAATATTTGGTTAGAGCTTGCACTGGACAAAAATGATGGTGCACCTTTCCCCTTTTTCAACGCCGGCACCGTGAACTCTGAAAACACGTGTTCACTGTGCTCATTCTTGGCTATGAATCCTGGGGAAGGTGCAATGTGAATACACTCATTAAGCCTACCAAACCTGAGGCAATTAGGTGTGTTGCTCATCGCCGCTAGCTCAGATACTCTGTTCCCGGTAGCCAAAGCCATAAGGAATACTGCCCTTTTTATAAAAGTAATGTAAAATCTGCAGTCTTTTGGTACATACGGGAACGAAGTAACGACAATGCTTTGTCCAGAGACCAGGTAGGCATGAGCTGACGGGGAGGTGGGCGGAGTTTAAAACATGCCCTCATAAAACCTGTTTCCTCCGCGACTGGTATGGTGAGACCGGTAAGGTCCAAAAATGGCATCCTAATCGCTGTTAAGTGATTTTGTAAAGTTACTACAGATAAATGTTTCTGCACGAACAGATAATTTAAATAATTAAAAACCAACGCCACCGAGGGCACAGTTTGTTCTGTTCTAAGAATCCAAGACGTAAACGCTTGCCAATGCGATTGATACTGTCGCTTTGTAGACTGGGTATATTGATTCATGAATTTATTGGTCACGTCGCTACCATATGGTGCTAGCCACTTGGCCTCCTGAATGTCCATAATGCACAAGTCAGCGAGGTTTCTAGGTTGCCAATTGTGTCTAAGTGGAACAACCCGACCGGGAGTGACACTGGGTGCGGGCACCACGTTTTCAATTGCTGGTACTACAACTGCGCCGGCCACAGGGGCGCGATTAGCGAGACTACGCCCCGATAATCCTGTAGTTTGTTGACTACGTGGCACATTAGAGACGCGTCTGGCGGCGGAAATAGATAAATGGAACTCCACCTGTTCCAGTCCGTCATCAGAGCGTCTGGTCCGCCCGCCGGCGTTATCGTCCGGCGGGTGAGGTACAGTGGGAGTTTGTGAGTCTCCTCTGACGCAAACAAATCCACTTGTGGATGGTAAGGCTCCGCAATCATTTGGTTGAAAAATGGTTTGCTTGAGCGCCCATTCTACTGTTGTGCTTTGTCTCCGAGACAGAGCGTCTGCCCAGACGTTTGCTACGCCTGGGAGATAAGATGCGTGAAGATGAATGTCCAGCCTGTTGGCTAGTATAAAAATCTTTTCTGACACGTTTAGCAACTTCCGAGATCTCGTTGACCCTTGTTTCTGAATACAGTGAACCGCATTCAGATTGTCCATTCTGAAGGCCACCGACTTGCCCCGTAAAGCAGAGCCGTGAGCCTGAAGGACATATAAGGGGACTAGTAATTCTTTGACATTGATGTAGAAGATTTCTAAATGGGACCAAAGCCCTTGACCCTGGTGCCCTTGGTTTGACTGAAAGCTCCAACCTATCGTTCCTGACGCATCCGTGTCTGCCCACACCGTCGGCGGAGGAGAGGTCCATGACATTACTGAGTGCAACGTTTCCCTCTTCGCCCAGACCGCTAGTAAGGTGTGGATTAATTTTGGTATGGGCCATAATTTTTCCGCCGGCAATAGTGGAAAAAATGTGTTGCCCTCCAAAATTAAACGTTTGACTTTCAACCGGCCCAACTTTATAGTTAGTTGAATCCAGTTGAGAGAGCCGACCAGAGACTCCCAGATTCTCTGTGTCGTAGTCAGACTGTGAAGGAAGAGAAACAATTTCCTGCGAAATCTGTTTCGATTGTCCACACTCTGACTCAGAGTGAGAGTAGCTGCGTCCCAAACCAGCCCTATCCACTGAACTACTCGTGAGGGAACAAGGTTTGACTTTACCAGGTTTACCTTGAATCCTAGAGATTTGACATGATTTAATGTTATGTTGACATGATTGATGCATAAATGTTCCGTCTCTGCCACCACTAGCCAGTCGTCTAGATACCACAAAATCCTGATCCCTTGCTCTAACAAGGGCATCAGGGCTTGCCGGACTAATTTCGTGAATAAGCGAGGTGCTCAGCGATCTCGCTGGTGTAGTGACTAGCGTCTCGGACTTCCACCCAGAAGGCCCGGGATCGCACCCACGCTCGGCGCATTAAAGATTTTTCACAAGCACTGAGTCGTTACCATCCCTCATGAGCAAGGGGATGGGGTAGTAGTACAGGACCCCAATGGAAATACGCCTAATCGGCCTTATTGGGCTATCCTTAGCTGGCTTAGCATGCGCTAGCTTTAAGAACTATTATTATTATTATTATTAGGTTCAATCCAAACGGCATCCTCTGAAAGACATAAGTCTGATGCATTATTCGTAAGGCCAGAAACCGTTGAAATCTTTTGTTTACCGAGACGTACCAATACGCGTCTGTCAGGTCTAATGAACACAGCCACCCTCCCGGCGGAAGTGTTAGCCTGATTTGATTCACTGTCAGAATCCTGATGGACACGTTGTGAATGTGGAGATTCAAATAAGACAGGTCTACGCCCGGTCTCATCTGAATACTGTCCCTTTTTGGTACTCAAAATAGTTTGGATGTAAGCACCGGGTAAGTCGGGGGGGACGGGGATAATGACACTCTTGGTAATCATCTCCTGAACTAGTGACTCCACCTCTAAAGAAACATGATTGGCCTTTGTTGGCTGACGTAAGCGAGGTCGCCGGAGGCACTGCCAAGTGATGCCTTTGCGTACCACAGTCCTCGCCCCTGTGAAACTTGTGGCCTTTACCTGAGAAATTACCCTGTTTATACCTGAACTGAGCCTGACCCTGGGTGGAAGGAGACTTTGGCTGATGAAAAGGCTTAGACCCACTAGTGTGAACTTTCGAAACTGGTTTGGGTTTTTAGGGAAAGTGAAGGTAGGTTTCTTAGGTTGAGAGGGACTTTGTTTGAATGCTTGTGCCATATTGAAAACAGTCTTCCAAACTTCTGGTGAAATCAAAGAAGGAGTTAGAACTGGAGACAGAACTACTTGGCTTGCAATACGGTCAGGAAGTTTCTTCACTAAGAAACATCCTCAGATCCTGCCTTGCTCGAACTGCCTCTAATAAGGCCGTCCGAATATCTCCAAAGACTGTATGGAAGTCTGGAGAAGCAAGCGCCGGGAAAGTTCAATGGCTTTCTTGACTTCCACGGCTTCTATTGCCTGAGAAGAGCGTAACAGAGACTTTGTTACTTGCTGGGTAACTATATATTGCGAAAACAGTCTAAACGCTTTTCCTCTTAACCTAAACTCGCGTCTAGGTGAGCTGGGGAAGGCGTACTAAACGGATCTTTTAATTAGCACAAATTGTTTTTAGGGGCAGCCAAGAAATCAAACAAAGCAGAGGGGACTCCGCCGGCACTAAAAACCGGAAGAGAGATCCCAGAATGGTGTTCTTGAGGGATTTGGTGGGAAGATTTTGACGTGAAAGTAGTGGCAAAATTTTTAGCCTCTGTTCCCCATTCCACCCAAGGTCCCGTACCCAACTGCCTCACCTGCAAGACTGGATTAGAGGCTGAGTCTGTGATCGGAAACATATCCAACTCCGGCGTCAAAGCAGAAAGTGCCTTGACGTCGTTAAAGCCGTCATTCTTAGTCCAATCAGAAAATAGCTTTGAAGCTGAGGCAGGGGGTAGGGCTGGTGTTGATGCATAACCAAAAAAGTCCTGGTTATAATAACTTGGAATGGCCCTAATATGAACATCCAAAATATTTCCTTGACTATCCAAAGCTCTGAGTTTTCTAGACTTAATGCCTTGGATTACCCACTCATGTAGTACAGGGAGCTCCCCCGAAATAGTAGCTTGTGCTGCCTCTGGCTTAGTTGGTAACATTGCTACCCATGACTCATCAGGCCCATATAAAAGAGGCATAGCTCCCTTTTTTTTTATTTTTATTTTTTTTTGACTGGCGCCTTGTCTAAAGGAGGGGGAGTTATGTCTGATATGACTCGCACATTGGAAATTGTGAGAGCTGCTGTGTCTGGCACATTGAAAATTGGATCTGACACAAGAGG
Source organism: Paralithodes platypus (assembly GCA_032716605.1). Classification (NCBI taxonomy): domain Eukaryota; kingdom Metazoa; phylum Arthropoda; class Malacostraca; order Decapoda; family Lithodidae; genus Paralithodes; species Paralithodes platypus. The sequence goes on along the minus strand of CM064570.1, from coordinate 18,081,267 downwards.
GGGGGGGGGGGTTTAGGTATTTTAGCTAAAGCAATGGATGTAGCCAGAGGTCGCACATTCGTCGACGTCGCGGGAGCTCCCGTACCAACTGTAGGAGTTTCCGGCGTAGGGCCAAAGAACCTATTAAGTGCATTCAATAGTAATCCATCAATCTCTTCTGCCGTTACATACCTAGCTGATGACGAACTCCGTGGAGATTCGACAGTACCCTGAGAGTCGTCTAGAATGTGACTGGACTCTTCAACCTCCATCTCTGAGACCAGAGATCGTTGTTCTTTATACGATAAGTCTGGCCTATCATGGGAAGATCCCGCCGAAGTCGGGACCTCCACATGCTGCCATGTTAAAACTGGGATAGAAGATGGTACATCGGCATCCCGGTGGACGTCAGCCACTACTTGAGTCACAAAGGGATGTGTTCTGTCCTGCCAGGACTGTGAGTATCGCCATACACCTTGGCTGTGGCTGTCACTCGCTTGCGAGCTTGGTATACTCTCCGATTGAGAGCCCTCACCCGAGCCCCCTAGAGGTTTTATGATAATTAAAAGCTCCCATAGCTCAAGGTTATCACCTTGCAATGCTGTATGTGCTACATTCGTTGAGTAAGTAGCGAGAAGTTGTTTCACATCTTGTAAAGCTACCGCCGCAGTATTATCTTTCTGAATTAGAACTTTAACACTTAAGAGGTTATAAATAGTGCAATTCTTTGTCACCCATATCCCCCGTGACCGATCTAGGCATTTAACATATTTAATGCAGAGCTTGTGAGCAAAAATAGGGATACCTGAGCATAACGGCGTTGAACATAAAGCAATGAGAGGGTCAAGTGCCGACGTGACAGAGACTGGCGGGAACTACCTGGTCACCTGGTGCAACGCCGGTACTCCGCCCTGGAAAGAGAAATGTCCAGGAATTAATGCTCATAAGGTTACCCCAAAATGGTACAAAACATGTGCCTTAAAACCGCCGGTCAATGAACCGTAGCACTCCACCACTACTGTTCGTTTTCCTTTAGTTTCATATTAAAGATTTCAGCATATCTTTACCTGTTCAAAAGATTTAAGCATATCTCCTGAATCCTCATAAAGATGAAGCATATCTTTATTAAAGATGAAGTCTTTCAAGTATCCCTTTACACTTGAAACACTAGTAAGATTCAGGCATCTTTTTATCCCTTAAAAAGGCTAAGCCTACCTTAATCTCTAATCCGGCTTCTCCCAGAAGCCCTCATAGATCGCCATCTTGAAGGCCGTGATACCCTATTGTATCAATCAATTGTTTGGCAAATTATCGTGAATTGCAAATCCGTTAATATAACCACCCGAAGGTACAACCGCCGGGTTTTATATGCAATGTCAAACCAATTGTACCTGCCCCAGACCTCGTTGTAAAAAAGGGTCGCCGGAAGGGAAAGACCAAACAAACAAACAGCATTGTTTCAATGGCTTATTAAAAATTTCAACATATCTTTTACCTGTCCAAAAGATTTACGAATATCCTGACATGATATGAAGACCATCATGGCTTTTATAACTGACGCAGTCTTCCCAGTGGTGTTAAGTTTTTACTGGAAAACCCATGAAAAGACGCCGGCCCCCGTATTATCTCGCAGATCAAAAACTGAGAAGCCTGTCTTAAATGCTAGATCTGACTTCCCCCGAAGTGTCCTAGATCGCCGTATTGTCGAAGGCGGCGATACCTTAACGTATCCCTCAATTGTCTGGTCAACTACTCTGATTTGCAAATCCGTTAATCCCACCCTCCCAAGGTGCAACCGCCGGGTGTGAATTTAAGTTCAACGTTAACCCCAACTCTTCCGATCCCCACTTCTCTGCAAAAGATCGCCGGGGAGGAAAGACCAATCGACAAACAGCCTAGTTTTACTGGCTTTGTAAAAACCGGGAAAACTACACACCACAAGTGCCCCCAAGAACACTGTTAAATGGGTACAGCCATCCCGCCGGGAATCAAAGGAAGCCTGAACACAGACTCCATCAGGGACGCAGTCCTGGAGAGCCTCAAACAACCACTCGCCGGGGAAAACAAGCCTTTTTTAACCACGCGTGGCTAAAACTCGGCAACCAGCCGGGTTTTTCAAGATGTAACCGAGAAAAACCCGCCGGAGAAGGCAACCCACCCCGTTCAGATTCAATCTGAACGCACCAAATATATCGTGGAATTAGCCAAAGCACAACTAACCCAGGACACACAAATAGTCCGTGGAATTAGCCAATACACAACTAATCCAGGACACATATATAGTCCGTGGAATAGCCAATACACAACTAACCAGGACACACATGACACAGTAGTACATATTTATAACATAAATCAATAACACTTGTACATGTGGCAAAGCTACGAGAGGCTGGCTAGGCCTAGGCAGACGGACATAACAAGTAAACATGTCGTAATATAAACAAAAAGCACTGAATTATATCACAACAGGAACCACCGTCAACACACCACTGTAGCAAACACTTCCCGGCAAAGGGAAGAACTGACTCGGGACCCAGAAAAAACTTCACTAAGTACGCTGGGAACGTCAGAGAAAAAAGCTACCTCATCAGAAAGATAAAAGGAAGCAATAATAACGCGTAAAGAAAGCCGCCAACATCACAAAGCTAGCTAACTGTGAAAAAGTTCACCTGTCCACAACAGGACCACGAGGGTACACCCGAAATAGATGCCCCAAACACACGACCCAAAATACACTGCACTGCGGGCAACTAGCCCAGGACACTCCTGCTACGCATATCCTAACCTTACTCGAGACATCCCGGAGTAAACAAATGAGAAAAAACTCACTAGGGACGCAACAAATGCGGAACCAGCGGAGCGTGGGGAGGCACGTCCGGGCAGGTTGAGCGCAGAGCAGAGAAGGAAGAATGACGCCCGAGTCGGCGTCTGGTCAAAGATACCACACAAGTACATCCACGATTATATGGAAAGCTTATGAATAGTTATTCTTATTTTCTTTTTGTTTTTTATTTGTTACGAAGTTTTTTCGTAGTGAGAACCCAATTTCATAATGACTGAACCATGAGTGAGGTTGCGTCGCTCATGATGAAGGCTCCTCAATTTTTTATGCTCTGCGCGGTAGATTCAAACTACGGCGAATGAGTGTTTGAAGAGGGTGCCTTATGTAATAGGCATAATCGTCAATGATGGAGGGGCCACTAATAAATAGAAGTCTGAAGGAGTAAACGCAGAGATAGTTCAATTGATCTTCTGACATCCGCGTCCGCGATTGCCTGAGTAGATCTTAGCATAGACTTCGCCACCTGGTGCGTAACAATGTATTGGGAAAAAAGTCTATACTCCTTCCCCCGTAGCCTAAACTCCCGGTCTAGGTGAGCTGGGGAAGGTGTAGTGAAAGGATCTTTAAGTTCGCATAGATTGATTTTGGGGGCAGCTAAAAAATGCAAACAAAGCAGATGGAACTCCGCCGGCAGAAAAGACTGGCAGAGAGAACCAAGAATGGCTGTCCTGAGGAATTTGGTGCGAAGATTTTGAGGTGAAGGTGGTCGCAAAGTTCTGAGCCTCTACCTCCCATTCCACCCAAGGTCCTGGACCCAACTGCCCCACCTTCAAAACTGGATTAGTGGCTGTGTCTGTGACCGTTTGTAAATCTAATTCTGGAGTGAGAGCTGACAGTGCTTTTATATCATTAAAACCGTCATGCTTGGTCCAGTCAGAAAACAGTTTTGAAGCTGATGCAGGGGGTAGTGCAGGTGTAGCTGTATACACAAAATAGTCATGGTGATAATAGTTAGGAATGGCCTTAATATTAACATCAAGTACATTACCCAAAATATCTAAAGCTCGTAACTTTCTAGAGTTATTTCCTTGGATTACCCACTCTCGTGGCACTGGAAGTTCCCCTGACAAAGTGGGCTGTGCTACCTCTGGCTTAGTTGGGACCATTTGTACCCATGAATCATCTGGACCGTATAAAAGGGGCATAGCTACCTTTCTTAACGGTGCTTTATCTAAAGGGGGAGGATTCACATCCGCTACTACCCTTACACTAGAAGTAGTCAGTGCCGCCGAAGCAGGCCTAGTGACCATAGTAGGTGATACAGAAGGAGGGTGCGGAATCTGAGTTAAAGCAATGGAAGTAGTTAGAGGCCGAACACTTGAAATTGTCATGGAAGCTCCCAGGTCCACTGTAGGAGTCTCCGGCTGCTGGCCAATTTTTTTTGTTAGAGCAGTAGCTAATAACCCATCTATGTCTTCCGCCGTGACAAACTTAGCAGATGAAGAACTAAGAGGCGAATCATTCCTATCCTGTGAGTCGTCTAAAACTGAACCCGACTCCTGCACCTCCATGTCAGAGATTATAGACACCTCATCTTTGTCATTTGGCCCGTCACGAGAGGATTCCGCCGAAGCCGGGACCCCTTCGTGTTGCCATGTTAAGTCTAGAATGGATGATGGGATCGCAGCGTCCCTGTGGACGTCCGCCATTACCTGTGTCTCCTGAACCAGATGTGGGCCTTCATTCCATGGTTGGGAATACCTCCACACACCCAGGCCTTGGCCTGAACTCCCTTGGGAGTCAGTTACCCCATCAACCACTGAGCCCCCACTAGACCCTTCTAGAGGGCGATCACTGCCCACAGAACTCTCTAATTCTAAGTTTATAATATCCGTTGGCAACCTGTCCGCCGGTAACACCCCCACCACAGTCTCTGACTCCACTCCCGCCCCATCAGATTGGACATTAGATACGTCGGGAGTAGAGGCAGAAAGTGAGGCATGAGGCTCCGGCGAACGCCGGGAGGCCTTTCGTTCATGAGAATCTTTCCTGGAAGATTTGTGGCTTCGGTGTGACTTAGATCTATCACTAGAACTGCTCTTGGACTTCTCAGATCTATCACTAGAACTGCTCTTGGACTTCTCCTCTTTGCTCTTCTTTCTCGCCGGTGAAGAAGAGTGACTAAGCAGCTGTTGTCTGAGGGGTGACCTGGACCTGGACCGCCCGTGACGTGGAGGCTGTCACCGGGGGCGTAGGTTCACGAGGTCTCTTAGATGTGCCGGGGGCTGGAGTAAGTACTGTACCCTGCCTAGTCTCTGCCGACTTTCGTACAATTACTCTAGATTTAGAAGGGGTACGTTTAATAGGGGGGTGCTCAATAAGTAATTTATCCCAAAGAATTACGTTATCACATTGAAGGGCTTTATGAGCCACTGTGGTAGCATAAGTGGACAACAGCTGCCTGACCTCCCACAAAGCGACCGCTGCGGGTCTATCATTGTCTCGCAATACTTTATTACTCAATTGAGTACAGAAGGTACAGTTCTGCGTCACCCACAAACCCCTTGAGCGATCTAAACATTTAACACATCTAATGCAAAGAATGTGTGCAAAGATAGGGATACCTGAACAGGAAGGTGTAACACACAAAGCAAAAACAGGGTCTAGGGTAGCCATGACAGAGACTGGTGGAAAAACTAACCCACCCCCGGGTTTACTCCAGGTTCTCTATAGACCCGCCGGAACTCCGCCCTGGAAAAAAGAAAATTTCCAGGAATTAATGCTCATAAGGTCACACCAATATGTTCGAACACAAGTGTTAAATAACCCGCCGGGTAACGAGACGTAATACACAACCATTACAGCTCGCTACGCGGGAGGTTCATAAGTAAAGATTTCAGAATATCTTAACCTGTCCAAAAGATTTACGAATATCCTCTGACATGATATAAAGACCAGCATGGCTTTTATAAATGACGCAGTCTTCCCAGTGGTGTTTGTTAAGTTTTACTGGAAAACCCATAAAAAGACGCCGGCCCCCGTATTATTTCGCAGATCAAAAACTGGGAAGCCTGTCTTAAATGCTAGATCTGACTTCTCCCGAAGCGTCCTAGATCGCCGTATGTCGAAGGCGGCGATACTTTAACGTATCCCTCAATTGTCTGGTCAACTATACTGAATTGCAAATCCGTTAATCCCACCCTCCCAAGGTGCAACCGCCGGGTGTGAATTTTAAGTTTATAACGTTAACCCCAATTGTTCCTATCCCCACTTCTTTGCAAAAGATCGCCGGGGAGGAAAAAACAATCAACAAACAGCCTAGTTTTACTGGCTTTGCAAAACCGGGAAAAACTAAACTCAACAAGTGTCTGCTTGAACACTTAGTTAAATGGGTAAAGCCATCCCGCCGGGAAACACAGTAAGCCTGAACACAGGCTCCACCACAGAGACGCAGTCCTGGAGAGCCTCAAGCCACCACTCGCCGGGGAAAACAAGCCTTTTTTAACCACGCGTGATTAAAACTCGGCAACCAGCCGGGTTTTCACGGTGTAACCGAGAAAACCCGCCGGAAAAGGCAACCCACCCCGCCCAGATTCAATCTGAATGCACCAAATAGACTGTGGAATTAGCCAAAGCACAACTAACCCAGGACACACAATTAGTCCGTGGAATTAGCCAATACACAACTAATCCAAGACACACAAATAGTCCGTGGAATTAGCCAATACACAACTAAACCAGGACACACATGACACAGTAGTACATATTTATAACATAAATCAATAACACTTGTACATGTGGCAAAGCTACGAGAGGCTGGCTAGGCCTAAGCAGGCGGAAATAATATGTAATCATGTCGTAATATAAACAAAAAGCACTGAATCATATCACAACAGGAACCACCGTCAACACACCAATGTAGTACAAAATTCCCGGCAAAGGGAAGAACTGACTCGGGACCCAGAAAAAACTTCATTAAGTGAAGAAAAATACGCTGGGAACGTCAGAGAAAACAAAAAGCTACTTCATCAGAAAGATAAGAAGAAGCCTAATAACGCGTAGTGAAAGCCGCCTACATCACAAAGCTAGCTAACTGCGCAAACGTTTCACGCGTCCACCACGGGACCACGAGGGTACACCCGAAATAGATGTCCCAAACACACGACCCAAAATACACTGCACTGCGGGCAACCCGCCCAGGACACTCCTGCTACGCATATCCTAACCTTACTCGATACATAAAAGTAAACAAATGAGAAAAAACTCACTAGGGACGCAGCAAATGCGAAACCAGCGGAGCGTGGGGAGGCACGTCCGGGTAGGTTGAGCGCAGAGCGGAGAAGGAAGAATGACGCCTGAAGTCAGCGTCTGGTCAAAGATCCACACAAGTACATCCACGATTATATGGAAAGCTTATGAATAGTTATTCTTATTTTCTTTTTCTTTTTTATTTGTTACGAAGTTTTTTCGTAGTGAGAACCCAATTTCATAATGACTGAACCATGAGTGAGGTTGCGTGCGCTCATGATGAAGGCTCCTCAATTTTTTATGCTCTGCGCGGTAGATTCAAACTACGGCGGATGAGTGTTTGAAGAGGGTGCCTTATGTAATAGGCATAATCGTCAATGATGGAGGGGCCACTAATAAATACACCTTTTGTTGCTTCTCCAGATATTTCTCCACAACACAATTCAGGGTAAAAATCTGATCTACACATCCTCTTCCCTTCCTAAAACCTCCCTGCTCGTTGCCTATCCATTTGACCATTTCTCCGTTCTCACTCTCACTCTCTCAATCACTACCCTACTGTACACCTTCCCTGCTACGCTTAACCCGGCAGCGGCGGGGAGACTCGACCTCTGAAGTGCGCATGGGGGGTATGAGACACCACACTCCTGTGCTGACGTATTTGAGCTGTTCCCATCACTAAAATATTTATTTTACCATAAATAGCATTAATACTTATCCATATGCGCCTATTATAGGTTGATTATAAAGGTATTAACCTGTTACAACAATAAAACAAGTGGAAACAGCGTTTGGATGGTCAAAATCGGCGATACAGGCCGGGAGTTACACAATGTATGGCTGAGGCAACCTCCAAGCCCACCACTTTCCTCCACCTCTGAAGAGAGACTGTCGATCGATACTCTCTCTCTCTCTCTTGCACTCGCTTGCTAACAGTGATGACAACGCCCTGCTACCAACTCGCTAATGTTAGCACGAAAATAGACCACAGGAAAAGGGAATAACAGGGAAAATAGGTGATAACTGAAGGAGGGGAGGAAACTGGGGAAGGAGGGGAGGTGGAGGAGTGATATTTGGCATGGCCCAGGGGCAAAAAAAAAAAAAAAAAAAAAAAAACAAGATTTTTTTTTTTCTGTGTTTTAAATTGATTTTTTCCCTGACTCTTAAGAGTCTTCCCACAGTCCGCCGGGGGAACTCTTAAGAGTCTTCCCGCAGTTCCCGGGTTAAGAGGTTTTACTGGGCGACTGCGGGGAGACTTAAGATCCTAGGCCTAAAAAAAAAACATTTAAAACACCCCAGTGGCACTTTTTAAAAAAATTGTGTTTAAGTGAGATAATTCCCCTCCATACCTCCAATCACTCCTTCACATGTGTCAAAGTCCCCTCCTTCCCCCCTCCCTTTCAATTATCACCTATTTTCCCTGTTATTCCCTTATTCATTGGTATATTTTCGTGTCACCATCTCCAGGCCGGTTCCATGCTGTTGTCATGTGACTAGCGAGTGTGTTGCGTAAGGGAGAGACTGGGAGAGTGTGAGGGAGTAAGTCAGTAAGGCTTCAGGAGAGGAGAGGGTGTTGTTGTTGTTGTTGTTGTTGTTGTTGTTGTTCCCCAAGCTGCCTGGCCGAACAGCCCCAAGGCCCCGAGCAATTCCAAGGCCATAACCGAGCGCCCCCACAGAACCCTCCCTGCCGACCACAATAAAGCCTGGATGACCGAAGCCACTCCATGGTGGGGAGCTGAGGAGGGTGCGGAAACGCCCGGGAAACCAAAGCCCCACCCAGGGCCCTGTGCCCCTCAGCAATTATGAAGAGAAAGTTGAGGGGCAAGGGAAAAATTTGACACTTTGGCTTCCAATCTTGGTAGATTGGGAGGTCAATCCACGGAAAAGACGCCGTCACTTGAGATCTAGAAAATATATAAGTTAAAGGAACAGTCAGAGTAAGCTATGGGTATGGCAGAGATCACTCAGTTCTCACTCTGATAGACCAGCCCATCACCACATGACTAGAACCCAATCCTCTCAGCATCAGCTAGGAAAGGCCCTAGAAAGCCACCTTTGGCGGGGGGATAGCTCCCCTATTTCAACCCCTTTCGGGGTCGGGCACCCGCCCTTGAAGCCTTGTTATTGGCGCTGGCATTGTTTTCATATGAGAGTGCTGTGACAGGGCTTCACCCCTGGAGAGGGTGTACGGCCGGCTGGCTCACAATTGATGTATGAACCGCTCGGTAATAATTTGCAATTTTGACCATCCAAACAATATTCCCACTTGTTTTTATTGTTGTTACAGGTTACTATCTTCATATTAAACGTAAAATAGGCGCATATTGATAAGTATTAATTATATTTATGGTAAATTAACGATTTTAGTGAGGAATTAATCAGAATACCTACGCACAGGGGTATGGTGTATACTACAGGGGCTGCGCAGCTTAGATTTTAAAAGACATATTCCTCGGTGGTTACCACACACTCCTCTTTCCCCTTAAATAGGGGGACTATTATGCCAGTCTTCCAGTCATCGGGTGCACTCCCCTTTTCCCATGCTAGTTTGCACATTTTCCATATCCATTCAATCACTATCTCACCACCATACCTCAACATTTCCCCACACACTCAATCTCTTCCTGGTGCTTTCCCCAGCTTCACTCTTTTCATGGCTTCCCACACTTCTGACCTCCTGATCCCCACCTCTTTCTCCACTACTTCTTTTCTCCCTCCCATACCATATCCAACTATGTTTGCTGGCTCTTCATTCCTTACATTTAGCAACTCGCTGAAGTACTCCCTCCATCTTTCGACTCACTCTGGCTTCTCGGCTAGCATTCTCCCATTCTTATCTTTCACACCCTTACTGTTTCCCTTGCTACCTTCCCTAACTTTCTTGACTTTTTTCCAGAACAGTTTCTTACACTCCCTCCATTTTACACTCAGATTCCTTCCAAATTCCTCATCTACTCTTCTCTTACTTTCCTTCACTACTCTCTTCACCACTCTTTCTCTCACGTACCTCGCTCGTTTCTGCCTCTCCAAATCTTTGTTCCCTCTACTACCCAACCACCCTCTATACGCTTTCTTCTTGTATTCCACAGCTATTTTTACCTCTCTTAAACACCCTGCTCATCTCCTCCACTTCCTCCATATCTTCCAGGTCGAACCCACCTAGTCGTCTTTCTACTGCTCTCCTGTACTTATCCCTGATTTCCTCCTCCTGTAGCCTCTCCACCCTCCTCACCATTCCACCTTCCTCTCGCGTCCCTCCAGCTCTCCTCACCCACTTCTTTTGTATCCTAATTTTAGCTACTACTACATAATTATCTGACAGATCCCCTCCAATACCCCTATACACCCTAGCATTCAGCACAGATTTCTTCATTCGTTCACCCACACATACATAATCAATCAGTGACTTTCATTCCACCACTGTCTTATCCTTCATCGTCCACACCATTTTCCATGTGTACCTGTGTATCATTCTGTGTCGGAAGAAGGTGTTGGCTATCCACAGCCTCCTCCCCACACATACATCCACAAATGGTAATACAGCAGAAGAAAAAAATGCCCAAGTTTTATGTTTCGTTAAAAAAAAATCTGTTGTGGCTGTCGACTTTCAATGATACTTATATAGCTGAGTAGCGTAATGAATGCCATGCATCATATGTACAGAGGGACCACCCTGCTTTTATAGTGTTCAAGTTAAAGGGCCACGAGTACCTATTGGACCAGCCGCGTACATTAAGGTCACCAAGGAAAAATAGGTACGCACTGACTTTCAGCCTATTTTTCTCAACAATGAATAGGAATATTCACAAACACTTTGTGTCACATGAGACTACAGTATTTGTACCAGAGTAGAAGACTTTTGGGATAGAGCTAGGTTACTATACAGATTCTTAGTAGACAGAGGTTTTGTTGCAAGTAAATTGTTGCATAAATGTAATCTTTTTAAGGTCAATTATTGTGACTGTATTTTAAAATTTGATATCAATAATTTTAATCAAGCATTATTAACCCTCTCACCACGGAAGGGCTCTTGAACGCCCATAAAAAAGCATATAACAGGTACCCGGAAGGGCTCTTGAACGCCCAGTGGTTGAAAGCCTGTGAGCTTCGTGTGCGAGGCGTCGGTCCGACGCATGTAAACAACAGCCGGCTGGACCGACGCCCCGCATCTCCGGCCACAAGAAGGAGAGCGTCGCTTGTTCGTGTGTGCCTGTATGTTGTTGTTAAGTATCGAAAAGTAGTGTAAAGTGGCTGTTTTGGCCATAAAGTTATCTCCAATGAAATCATCATCACAACTCAACCAGTTGACTTAGAGAGCTCTACTTAATGCCATTCTACAGGTAAATAACACAGCTACGCTTGGGGATGCGCGGGAATGCGGGAAGCAGTCAGATTAACAAATATACGGTAGCCTAGCCTAGACGTTTTTCGGCCAAAACACCCGGGTTTCGAGGAATATATATATAATACATAGCCGGGGCTGGAGGGTTAACTTGAAGTTTCTATTATAACCTCTGCTTACTTTTTGTCTGTATGTATTAATGTTTATCTTTTTCTATTGTTATTATTAATTTTTATAATTAATTGTTCTTGTTAAAAGAGTTCTCTTTTGTTTAAATCTATTGTGCCTTCTTCATATTTTCAAATATTTGTATTTATTATATTGTATCTATTCATTGTTGTTGTTGTTGTTGTTGTTCCCTAAGCTGCCTGGCCGAACAGCCCCGAGTCCCTGAGAAAGGCCACGGCCACGATCGGGCTTTCCCACAGAGCTCTCATTGAGTGTAGATTGTGTTGTTGGCGTAAGTGGTTGTGTGAAATGCAGTCTTCTATGATGTGTTTAATGGTATGGGGTGCTGTGTTACATCCCGGGCAGGCGTCGACAACGGAGTCATCCAGTCTCTTCTGATAGCTCAGGAGAGCTGGATGGTGTCCGCATCTCAGCCTGGCCAGGTGGACTCTGTCCTCGCGAGGAAGGGAGGATTCGGAAGGATGGATTTCGGGAGGTCGTGCATGCAGCTGCGTGTTGTCTGTGAGTGAGTGGATGGATCGGTGAGAGATATGAGTATGGATGTGCTTCTGGAAGTTGGTTCGGGGTGGGCAGGGAGGGAGAGAGGACAATAATTGTGTGTGATACCGTGTGCTGGGTGTTGTTTTGATATTTCTTGGTGTCTGTGGGTGTGTTGCCATGTAGTTTAGTGGGTGGTCTTGGTTCGTGGAGGCTGCTGCCAAGAATTGAGTGCCTCTCATGTCCAGATGGTCTTTGACTTTGAGGATTTTGGTTTCTTGATGTAGGTGATCTGTGGGTGCAGTAGCTGTGCAGCTTGTAATGATCTTCAGGGCTTTGTTTTGAATAGTCTGTAAGGTCTTATGATGTGTTTCAGCTAGGTTAGAAGCCCAGGCTGGGCTTGCGTATTCCATCACTGATCTTATGTATTGTTTATATACTGTGGTGGTAGTTTCTTTGTTGTGTCCAAATTTTGTGTGAGCAAGTGACCTGAGGGCGTTAAGTCTGGGTGTCAGTTTATTTTTAATGTTTGTGGTGTGCTGTTTGAATGTCATATGAGTATCATATGTTACTCCTAGGATTTTGGGTGTGTGTATGTGTTAGGGGTGTGTTGTTTATGGTGAGTTGAGGGATGTATTCGTGTTCTCCTGTCCAACTTGTGAGCAGGGTTGCGGTGGATTTGGCTGGGGCTAGATTAAGTCTGTTTGTAGTGCACCAGCCATGTAGTGTGTTGAGATAGGGTTGAAGGAGATCTGTTGCTCTTTTTGGGTCATGGTGTGTGCATGTGAGTGTTATGTCATCTGCATAGGAGGCTAAGTTTATTTGGGGCGTATTGGGTGTAGTTATATCGTGCATGTACAGATTGAAGAGTGCGGGCGATAGGACGGATCCTTGTGGGACTCCGTTTGGAAAGTTTCTGATTTTAGATGACTGACCGGCAAAAGATACATGTGCACATCTGCCTGCTAGGAAGTTGGCCAGCCACCGTTTTGTGTTGTTGTGCATGTTTGTGTTGTAGATTTTGTTTGTTAGGTTGTGGCGGGGGATGGCATCGAAGGCTTTACTAATATCGAGTGTGGCTAATAGTGATCTGTGTAGTGGTCTAGCTGAATTGATGCCGTCGAAAGCTCTTTGTGTAAGGTCTGTGAGAAGAGTGTTTGTGGAGTGCAGTGGCCTAAAGCCATGTTGTGTTGGAGCTAGGGGTAGGTCAGGTGTAATTAGTTGTAATACTAGGCGTTCCATGACTTTGGAGGGGGAGCAAAGGAGTGTGATGGGGCGGTGCGAGGAGGGTAGCGTGGGGTCTTTGTTGGGTTTGGGGAATGTGATGATGATACCATGCTTCCAAATGTCTGGTATTGTGTTGTGTGAATAGCTGTAGTTTGATATGTTAGTGAGTGCTTGTATGCCTTGTGGTCCCAGGTGTCTGAGGTGTATGTTACTTATGTTGTCTAGGCCACAGGCGGGTGAGTGCTTGAGATTGTTGATGATATGCTTTGTCTGGTGATTGGTGAAGGGTGTATAGTCAGGGTCTGTGGGGAATTGTCTCTTACGTCGGATGACACGTCGGTCGTCTTTGTGAGGTTTTAGGTGGCTGACATGTGAAAAGTGATTGATGAGAGTGTTTGCTTGTTGTTTACATGAAGGAGTAGAGTCTGTTGTTGTGATTGCAGCATGTGATTGTGTTGTGTTGCTGTTGGAAAGTGTGATGCTGTTTAGTGTTTTGTAGAGTTTTTTGGGGTTTGTTTTGTGATCAAGTGTTTGTAGGAAGTTATTCCAATTTAGTTTTTGTTGCTCTTGTATTTTGTTGTTAGTTTGGGTGTTGAGTGCTTGAATTTGTTGTGTGATGTCTTGTGTGTGGGGTGCTGGGGAGTGTTTCAGTATGTCGCGTTGTCTGATGAGGTTTTGAATTTCTGGTGTGAAGTTGGGGTTGTGTCTTTTTCTGTTACCTCTTGGAATGTGTTTCTTGTCAGCGTTTTGGATAGTTTTATTGAGTATGTGTACAGCATTGTTGATGTTAGTGATGGGTGTACTGTTTAGAGTTGTGAAGTGTTGTTCTGTCTCATTTGTGAATGCTTCCCAGTTAGCTCTTTTATAATTGGTGTATGTGTGTTTGTGGCTAGCTGGGTTGAGTCTGGTTTTGGTGGTGATAATGATCGGGAGGTGGTCAGAGCCTAAGGTTCTGACCACCCTCCAGGATGTTGTGGGGGCGAGTTCTGGGGAGCAAAAGGTGATGTCTGGAGATGATGGGTTATAGAGGGCTTGGTGAGGAATATGGGTATGTTGATGGATGTCGTTAAGGATGATGAGGGTATCGGTTTGGTTTTGTAGTACCAGCCCTCTGTCTGTGTCGGGGTTGTCGACAAACCAGGCCGACGTCTTGGCGTTGAAGTCACCACCCAGGATGATGTGTGGGGTGTGTGGGGTGTTTGTGATGTGTTGTAAGTGTGGTCTGTATTCATTTGGTACTGTAGGGGATGTTTGGGGAGGGATGTATGTGTTTATGATGGTTATGTTGGAGTTGTCTATTCATTGTCGATAGTATCAATTGCTTGCTTTTGCGATTTCCTTAGTTTATTTGTACAATAAATGTAGGTTATTAGTAGGGTAGTAATTGTTAGGGGTCACTTGAAGTATGCTATGCTTACAGGTACTGTACCTACCCGATAGCACTATCGTTAGTGATAGCCATTTGTATTTTTTACTATTGTTAATGTCTTGTCAAGTTGCAAATTTTATTTTAATAGAAAATTTTGACACTTATTGTAGTTTCTTTATTCATGCAGAGTTTAGTAAAAAAAAATTACCAGAACATCCCCAACTTCCCAAATTAACTAATTCCTTGAACGTGACGATAGTGCGTTATGTGTGCGATTAGTTTGCTTGGGAAACAGATTAACTTGCTCATATAGTAGTGTACACCTTATGTGGTGGATTGTGTTCTTTTATTTATAAATTATTATTTTACTTAAGCGTTGTTTCCACATAGCGATTTTGATTAGTCGTTTTGTCTTTTTACTGTGTTCGTACACGTTTTGGTTTGTTTATTTTGCAAGTTTTACATTATAACTAAATAGGATATGCTTCTGAAATTTGGGAGATGGGTATAGTTATGGGAAGGAAATTATAATAATAATAATAATAATAAGAATATGCTGGTATTTTATTTGTTCGAGCGCCAATTCTCCAAGTAGATTCACGAGCGCTCACATTAACTTAACCCTTAATTAGCGGCGAGCAACATAAGTCGAGTTAAAAAAAGCTGGACTATGTGGCGGCGCTCGACATAGGTCGAGTGGCAATTTCAGCACGTAATGTGGCTGAGAGAGAGAGACAAGTGGTGGCAGGAGACTAGCGAGCGTATGACTGCTCCAGACCACCGCGGCGAACCTACTGACACAAATCTCAGCTCCCTCCTCCCTCTCTCACTCGCTACATACTCAATTATGTACCGAAAGTACCGAATTACCTGCTTTTTGCACTCGCGTTGCACGGTTATTGCAAGAAAACTATCCATCATACAAGGATCGTTATGGTGTCATTCGAAAGCTCTGTTTATGCCCTTTCAGGGATAGGTACTTGTTTTACGTTCTGGGTCTTATTTAGGCATGAAAATGATCACGTAAACAGCCCTATTTTGGCTAAAAACACCCCGCTGTGCGGTACATATAATAAACCGCATAGGCCGCTCGTAAGGTGTTAAAATTTTCCCTTTAAAAAAAAAAAAACACAAAAAAAAAACATTAAAGCTTATAGTCATCAGTAACTCTATGCTCCCCAGTATCATAAGCCCTCAGAAATATGTGCGACTTCAGTTGTTTCTTAAAAGCGTCAACACAATTCAACTGCTTAAGTGACACTGGAAGTCGATTGAATAGACGTGGGGCAACATAAGAAAAGGATCTAGCAGCAAAAGCACGTTCCCCAATGGCTCTGGGCTCATAAAAGCGATATGGGTCTGATTATCCATGTTTTTTGCATACCTATTGGTTACCTTACCCTAATTAATTTTTCCCACTTGATTTATAATTTACTGTACAGTTATTATGTTCTTGAAGGTGATTAAATGGTGAAGAACAATGAAACTTTATGTACATTTTCTGTATTCTTTCTCATAATCCTATGAGGATCACATATTTTCATTAATTTCATTTGGCGAGTTATTGGTAGAGGGTTTTAAATATCTAGGAGGAACGATAAGCAGGAATGGAGGTAAACCAGAGAGTATGTGAAGGAAAGAAAGTTTTCGAAGCAATGGTAAGTACAGTATGTGGAAGGTGAGAAATCTTGGAATGAAAGTTAAAAGTGCAATGTATCAAGGGATTGTTGTACCAACAGTGATGTATGGGGCTGAGACATTGGCTCTGAACTTCTGAAGGCAAAGGAGAAAAGAAAGCTGGATGTGATGGAGATAAGCTGCTTGAGGAGTATGTGTGAAGTGACTCGTAGAGACAGATTGAGGAATGAAGAGATACGTAAGAGAGTGGGGCAGCAGGAACATTTATCGGCCAGTGGACAGAAGGGTGCTGAGCTTGTATGGTCATGTTGAACGAATGGAAGATGTAAGGCTTATAAAGAGAATATGTGAATCAGATACAAGGGGAGATAGAGGGGTAGGAAGACCCCCATTGAGATGGAGAGACTGTAGGAGAAGCTTTGAAAGATAGAGGAATGACTATAGATCAGGCTAGGGAAGTGGTAATAAACAGGAATGAATGGAGAATGCTTGTGAATAGATGAGTGAACACGCGGTCATTTGGGAGAAGGGGTCGGGCGCTAGTTGGACTAGAGAATAGTCCATCAGGCGCCTGGCCCGGGGAGCTGGTATATATGAAGGGTGCGCCTGGAAGTGTGGTGGCTGGGCTCGTGGTGGTAGGGCTTCGCTGCATGTCTGCCTGCTGAAACCGGAACTTCTCCGGGAGGTTGGCGACCGGGGGGAGTGCTAGAGTGACCTTGGTGGTCCCTGGTCTCTGGGTATCTTCCTGGGTGACCTAGATATGTGTGATTTTTTTTTGTTTTTATATTTAATTATTTATTTATTTTGTTGTCCCTATTCGGGCTGTCTCGAGTCGGCCAACCCCATTAAAAAAAAAAAGGAATGGGCTCGAGTAAATAGATAGATAGGTTATTGGTGTTAAGAACGATGTTAATCAATTATTTCCAATCGTAACCCCAAATTGTTCTACAGTAGTTTGACACTCATTCTAATTGTATGAGTGTACTGTACTGTATAAAGAATTGATTACAATACTACACACAAGAAATAAGGTTTGATTAATATCTTTCATATCCATTTGTATGGTAGTTAGGGCACCTTTTGACTTGACAGAACATATATTAATTCAACTACTTATTGTTTATTTTGTATTGATATCGCATACTAACTAGACCACCTCATACAAATGGGCCAGACAACCATATACGGTACTGTATATACAAACTGTTTAAATGTTTCTACCTTTAAGCCTTGGTACTCCGAAGGTTGCACTCTTGGTAATGGAAACAGAGTGGAGAATGGAAAGCGAGAGAATGACTAAGAGGGTGTACGAGAGCGAGGTGGAGGGACAGAGAGGGAGAGGTAGACCGAATGAGAGGTGGAAGGATGGAGTGAGGAAGTACATGAACGAAGGCGGTGCTGGTTGGGGGGAGGGGCGTCGACTGACTGGGGACAGAGGTGCATGGGGGCGGTTCGTTTGTGGCCACCCCTTCGGGGATCACGGCGTCAGGCAATAGATAGATAGATAGATAGCAGAACACCTTGCCACTTTTAGGATCTATGTTGGTTGGTTAGGATTGTGTTGGTTGCCTGGTGCCAATTAGAGGTATGGGTGGGAAGGTGTGATTAGACCAGTGTGTTGTGGGGTGCAATGGAGAGGCTCTAACTAAACCAACTTCCACCATCAATATTTCAACAGAACCGGCTGAGTGCATTGGAACTGACCGAGTGTATTGTTAGAGCTGTGGGTGGAAGGGTATAACTTGAGACTTGTGTGTGGGGTGCGGTGGTGAATGTTGGCGAAGCTATAACCAAATAACGTTTCAACTGTCAGTGTGTAGACTGTGCAGTATCATGAGTAGGTAATAATACAGCCAGCCAATACCAATAGTAAGGATTAACTGTATAGAATGACGCTTGGTTCAAAACTAACGCCATCCACTCCTTTCGATCACCTTGTACGACACTCCGTAGTACAGTACTGTACAGTACAGTATATGCGAAACATACCATTTTTTTTTTTTTTCTTTTTTTTCATTCGCTTAACGGTGAAGAGCCCCATATGCCCAGGGGGACTCGGTGGTCTGGTTGTTGTTGTTGATCCCCAGGCTGTCTGGCCGAACAGCCCCAAGGTCTCGTGCAAGGCCAAGGCCATAAACGAGCGCCCCCACAGAACCCTCCCTGGTTAGACTATTTGATTACCACACTACTGTACTAATATAACTATATAATTTTGTCTACAGAGTCGATTGAGTGCGTTGGTTGCGTGGTGTCGGTCCGAGGTGTGGGTGGGAGGGTGTGACTCGCGACTGGTGTGTGGGGTGCGGTGGAAGTGCAGTGAGATGCTCCGTAGAACTACTAGTTACCGACGTTACCCGCTGTTTCTCCTCACCTTGGAGCTGCTCTTCTGCACCGAGGCTGGCCACAACCCTATGGTAACTCACTCCACATTTAATTAAAGCGTAATTTATGTTTAAAGTTATTTTAGTTTACAAGATAGATTACCGGTAAGCATTTTTACTTTGTTACTGGGTTGTCATTTAACACTATCAAGTACATGACACCAATTTATTATTATTTTAGCTACCTCTGAGTATGTCAGAATTAAAGGGATAATTAAGATATTATTTAACCCTTTGATTCCTAGAATTCCTCCAAAACTTAGTAAAATAACCTGGCAGTAGCACTTCAAATATAACAAGTTGTCATCTGTAAGCTTATTGCATAATGGTATCCATGTGAGCATAGTTTGAATGTGTTCAGTCTACTGTAGCTGTTGCCACAGCTGGGCCTTTAACGCGGCAAGAGAGAAATTTGCGCGAAAAATTACTAACAAATTATGAAGATAAGAGAAAAAATTGGTGATAATTGAGGAGGTGGGGAAGGGGGTGGTGGTGAGAAACATATGGATGGGTGGTAGGGAGTACTACAGAGGAGTTATCTCATCTAATGACATATTCCTTTGTTTTGAGAGCCCCTGGGATTTTTTTTTTTTTTTCCATGGTCTTGCTTCTTCCGTGAGGCCTATCGCATTCGCTATACACATAATTCTGTGAGTTCTATCGCACTTTTCGGGTTAAGCATGAGTTAGTAACTATGACCGAGAATCAAGTATATTTAAAAATAAGATAGAAAATGTATTGACCAAAAATCCAGTTAATATTACAGTTCTGTATTTTATATATGAGTTAGGATGGAGAGGTTGTGTTAACAGTTGCATTAGGTTTGGATGGGAAGGTTAAATTGATAGTCCTGAAAGGCTATGATGGGGGACTTGAAATGACAACTGGAATGCTTATATGCATTTGCTTCTATCACCTCTATGAGCGAAACTGTTCATCCCAAGGGATAGGTTAGGATGGGAAAGCTGGATTGATAGTTTTGAAAGTGTAGGATGGGGAGGTTGAACTGGCAGTTAGGATGGGGAGACTTTATTTAGCGTGAATGAAGTTGACTTAGACCCTTTTTCCACAGCTGATGAAGTGGGTGCTGATCCCAGAGTGTGTCATCTACAACAAGTTTCTCTCGCATCTGCAACCCTTTGGCATTATGCGCCTCTACACCAGCTTCCTCAACTTCGACTGCCCTTCAGTCATCACCACCATATGCAGAGAGTCACCTGCGTTGAAATTTGTGCACCTGAGAATCATCTTCGCGGTGGGTCAAGTGTTGAGGGAGTTAGGGAAGTGTGTTCCGCGGTTAGAGACGCTGGTGATTCTGGTGAAGGAATATGAGGTGTATGACTCCATGTCCTCCACCGCCAACATTGTCATACTCGCCGGGGAAAACTTTGCGGGGGACTTATTTTTCGGATTTTTCGACGGCATGAGCAAAAAGGAGGTGGAGGCCAAAGTTCAGAGTGGCCAGGTTAAAGACGTTCGACTGTCCTTCCCACGGCTAAAGTACGTGGATGTTGGGAGTCACAGGGATGTGAGGGAGTTCCTGCATTACCTCCTGCACCTCTACCCAGATCTCCGCAGCATCAGCTGTGACGGTGAAGGTTGGAGACTCAGTAAATATTCTCTCTCCTTCCCTACTGTGACTCCCTCCACTCTGGGCAGTGGTCCTGAACCCCTGCAGGCCTGTAAGACTCTAAGCAACATACAGGACATGAGTTTCTCCTCGTTTTGTCTGGCGTCGCAGCTTCCGAGCATCATGGAGAAGTATCGGAGTCTTAGGCACATCAGCTTACACCTCTTAAAAGGTCCCTGGAAGATCAACACCACTTGCCAAATGGCTCGAGACCTCCTAGCTGCTACAAAGTGCCGCTGTTTCACCATCTGTGTTGATGTTTACATGAGCTCTGAGGATCTTGTCAGTCTCTACTATCCTGCCCTTAAAACTATTGGGTCTAATCTCACTATCCTGCAGTTTCACCTGACTAATGAAGTAACATCCAGAGCTGTACGCCAGTTAATTAACATGTGTGGAGCCCTGCAGGAACTTTCCATTGTATCTTCTTGTGAACGCTGTGAAGTGGCGGAGGATGATGAAGGAGAAGAGCATGTACCTCTCAATAACCTCCTGATGCTGAGATGTCTAGGGATTTCCAGTCAGTACAATGTGACATCCTCACTGTTTAAACTGACCTCAGAACTTCTTACAGCTTCTCCTAACGTGACAACACTGGAACTGGAATTTGGTGGTGGGAAGTTCACAAAATGGTTGCTGCACACTGCATCAAGAAGACAGTTTTCCCAACTGAAGCGGCTTCGATTAAGCCTGGTATACCGAGGCCCCAGCATGGAAGATGTGAAAGAGCTCGGTAAGGTGGATGTCGAGAGAATTTTTGAACCAGTGATTGCCGGAGCTCCCGAACTGTTGCAGCTGTTGGTGGGGGGCGGGTGTAAGTGTTTGTTCCAAGCTCTACAAGAGAGGTACGGAGGCACGCAGCTGGACATCACTGTACGAGACCAGCCCTGTGTAGCCTTCAGGACATTAGCATCTCGCTGTTACTAAGTTCATACACTATACCTGATATTCTCTAGTCTCTACAGTGCAGAACATTAGTATCTCGCTGTTACTAAGTTAATTTAATATTATAGCCGATATTCTTTGTACAGTGTAAGTGTTTGTTTCAAGCTCTGCAGGACAGGTATGGTGGCAAACAACTGGACATAGCTGTATACGAGACTAATAATTGGCATCTCACAGTTATTAGGTTTACAGATGTTTTAACTGTTGAGTATAGTAACTAACCAAGACTAACCAAGTGTAGTGTTGAAGACAGGCATCTCTCTGTTCTGAACCCCTTGACAATGAGATCAAATTACCGCGCATATTGAAATTGTGTCGTCTTAGGCTGATAAAAAGAAAATAAAGACATCATTGAACGGGAGTTTCTATAGGTAGATACAAATTCGTTGACTATACAAAGTTTTCCTAAGTTGAATATAATTGTCTAACATAAGCCAGCGTATTAGCGAGGTGATGCATACAAGTAGACTGGGATGGTATGGACATGTGGAGAGAATGGATAAACAAAATTGGGTGAAAAAATGCAGGTCTGTGATTGTGGAGGGAGCTGCACCAAGGGGTGGACCGAGGAAGACCTGGGATCGGACTATACGTGCCGATCTAAAATCCAAAAACTTAACAAGTGAAGTAGCCCTTAACAGGGTTGCCTGGAACGCCGCCATTAGGACAAGAGACTGAAACTGCACATATGTGTGGAGCACTCAGTCTTAAAATTTTATGTATGTATTTATGTAATGAAATTAAATAGGCAATATCAAATTTTAAAAGTTAAGTTTGTGCAATAAAACCTCACCCTTTCGAACCCCGCCGATCCGCAAACCCAGCAGAACCGGACTAGCAATTCAATTTGGACTCCGACCTCAGACTTCCGCAAAAGTCCAAAAGTCTGAGAAATATAATCCGTGTATGATCACATCCTAGATGTGTGTGAATTTGTGTGTGAATTTTTGTTTTCCTCAAGTCGGCCACCCCCAGTGTATTTTATTTATTTTTTTAAAATGGGGAATGGGCCTGAGCAAATAGATACACGATCGTATCCGGACTACAGTATATTACTCAGATTTTCAGACTTTTCTGGAAGTTTGAGTAATATAGTCCAGAAAGGGGGGGATCTTGTCCACACTACTCATACTTCTAGATGTAAGATCTTGTCCGGATTATATTTCTCAGACTTTCAGACTTTTTTGGAAGCCTGAGGTCGGAATCAAGAGTTTCAGACAACCAAAAAAAAATCACCTTTTCGGACAGGCTCTTCCCCCAATAGGTCCAAAAGTGCAAGGTTTTACTGTACCAGGACACTGCTGGGCATAATTGACCACATGAGAGTTTCGAGCTATGAGGAAATTTAAGATGTACTGTAAATATAGTTATTTAGCAGAAATACAAAATTGCATGTTTTTTTTTATGTTTGGAACTTTTATTTACTTATGTGGGACAGCATGTGTATTTTATAATAAACTGCTTCTAAATATCAATGTCGACAGCTTGATTTTCATTATAGCTTTAAACTCACAAGTAAACAATTGTACGAGACCAACCCTGTGTGTGTAGCCATCAGAATTCTGTTCATAAGTTAACATATCTTCTAGCTCCTCGGTGGTCTAGTTGATTTGGTGTTGGACTGCTACACAGCAGGCCCGAGTTTGAAGCCCATCTTGGTCATACGTCATTTCTTAACAGTGACTAATATATTGTGATGATAGACGTATAAATTACTATGTGTAAAAGATACTACCTTAGCAAAAACTCAGTACAGTAATGTATGATGTACTGTACAGTATTTTGTTATGTCGAGTATAATTTATTGTAAAATAATACTTGTTTACAGTATAGTGTGCAACATTGTTAAAACAGAAGACCCTTCCCAAATGGAGGTATGGAGAACACAGCTTTACACTATTACATGCCACTGGGCGGGTGCCCAACCCCGAAAAGGTTTGAAATAGGGGAGCCATCCCCCCGCCAAAGGCGGCTTTCTAGGGCCTTTCCTAGCTGATGCTGAGAGGATTGGGTTCTAGTCATGTGGTGATGGGCTGGTCTATCAGAGTGAGAACTGAGCGATCTCTGCCATACCCATAGCTTACTTTGACTGTTCCTTTTACTTATATATTTTCTAGATCTCAAGTGACGGCGTCTCTTCCGTGGATTGACCTCCCAATCTACCAAGACTGGAAGCCAAAGCGTCACATTTTTCCTTTGCCCCTCAACTTGCTCTTCATAATTGCTGAGGGGCACAGGGCCCTGGGTGGGGCTTTGGTTTCCCGGGTGTTTCCGCGCCCTCCTCAGCTCCCCGCCAAGGAGTGGCTTCGGTCACCCAGGCTTTATTGTGGTCGGCAGGAAGGGTTCTGTGGGGGCGCTCGGTTATGGCCTTGGCCTTGCTCGGGGCCTTGGGGCTGTTCGGCCAGGCAGCTTGGGGAACAGCAACAACAACATGCCACTGGCCTTGGCATGGTCGGTAGCGCGTCTGACTGCTGATTGAAAGGTCGGCAGTTCAATCCCACGCTGTGCCATTGGTAGATGGCAGGAGTTTGGACAGCTCCGTTTAGAGATTTGTGGCAAATGTCCAGCTAAGTCCCTGTAACAAGGGCACACCCTAGCCCTGTCAATCAAGGGAGTACACAGCATTAAAAACTGCATCATCATTAGGATCTCAAATATTCCAAAGTTTTTCAAGTATCGAATGTTACCAAAGGTTGTGAAACTTATTGCTTATTCATCCGGAACCAATTCCATGTGGAGGTTTTGTGCCTCTTTGTGCTTTAGTGGTTCACTCGCTGTGTTTTATATGTCCTCAACTTGAATGTGATGCAGGCAGCTCAACAGATTCCCAGTGCAGCAAAGATTGTGTACAGTATGTCTAAATAACCAATTATGATGTTAACCCTTCCCGCCCGGGCAGCATTTTAAAATGACACCGCGGCAGATGGGCAGGAGCCCGGGTGTCATTTTAAAATCTGTAAGCTTGAAAGCCTATTAAGCATGTTTTGAAAGCCGTGCATCCGATGTATGTAAACACAGCTGGTCGGAGGCGACGCGCGCACCTCCGAAAGCAAGCAGACATCGAAGCTTTGTTGTTGTGTGGTCTGCTAAGACAGATTTAGTGATGAAAAGTGTGTCATATTGCTAACATCACCTCGAAACTCTCCACGGAAATCGTCATCACAACTGAACCAGTTGACTTTGAGAGCTCTACTCAACGCCAGTCTACAGATTGGAAACCGCAGTACGTTTAGAGATGCGTAGGAATTTTCTAGCAGTTAAAATAACAAAGATACGGTAGCCTAGGCGTAGACGTTTTTCGGCCATATTCCCCAGATCTCAACAACGTCCTTAGGATAGCGAGCCCGGGCCAGAAGGGTTAAAGCTGAATTAACTTAAGAGGTTAAAACATGGTACTACTGTATACAGTACATTAATATGAAAGTGGTACATTACTATTGTAAGAATACAACTATATTGAAGAGATTATGTATGTAACTCTTACTAAATAAAATCAATCAATCAATCACAGCAGCATGAGATCTGGTCATGTTTCAAGAGGATTTTGAGAAAGTTAATGACTCCTAACGACCGCAGCAGTGCAAGTACTGGCACTGAGCTATATACACAGGCCTAGTTTGCCTTTTTCCAGAGGATCTACTGTAAGAAACTGTAAGAAACTAACCCTTTTCAATCCCAGGCATTATTTTTTGCTTTATTTTAGCCAACTCCAGACAATTTTATTCAACTTGGGAAGAACCTGTTGTAGTTCATAATTTTTCCAACCAACTTTACTTCTAAACTAAATTCATGAAATAAACAAATACATGTGGCACTCCAAGGACTCGAACCTAGGATACTCACACCAAAATTCTGTGCATTTATGCATTAAGCCATCAATTTAACCCTTTGTTTTTTTAAGGTACTGCCTAAGCTAAATTAAGTTTTCTGGCAGTAACATTAGGAAAATGAAAAATTTGTCATCTGATTGAAGGAATTACAGTAGTCTAAATGACCCGCATGCTTCCATCATTCCTTCCCACGGTAAGTGTATCGTGGCATTTATTGTTGTCTTACTAAAATAAAATTATTTTATTAACTTACTTCGTATTTACTACCCTTATGTAGCTCTTAAACATACAAAGATTTAACAATTTTGTTGTTGTTGTTCCCCAAGCTGCCTGGCCGAACAGCCCCAAGGCCCCAAGCAAGGCCAAGGCCATAACCGAGCGCCCCCACAGAACCCTCCCTGCCTACCACAATAAAACCTGGGTGACCGAAGCCACTCCATAGCGGGGAGCTGAGGAGGGTGCGGAAACGCCCGGGAAACCAAAGCCCCACCCAAGGCCCTGTGCCCCTCAGCAATTATGAAGAGAAAGTTGTTGTATTACATTGTAACGGCTAAGATGGGGTTGCCTTTCAGCAGTAAAACTGTAGTACCATGAAGTCCTCCTATAACAATGCCGTATCATGTCATCACTGTGGCTCATGTTGACAAAGTGCTAACCATGCCTCGGTATGAATTAAAGTTCCCCTCCATTACCTACAGGCTGCAACCACACCAGCCTTAACAGTACTACCCCAGTGCCATAACAATATTAACAGTATAGTAAAGTCCCTGTAACAAGGGCACGCCCTAGCCCTGTCAATCAAGGGAGTGCATGGCGTTAAAAACTGTATCAAAGGATGACCGTAGGTCTGGATTTACGCCATCCCGCTCTTTAGTCGCCTTGTACAATATGCAGTATGATACGTGTGGTATATTTTTATTCTTCCACTAAATGTGAAGGCCCCCCTACTCCAAGGAGTAGTAAGGTAAGGTTTACTTGGATATTCCTTATACTTTTGATTCCTAGAGGTCCTTCCTAAGCTGGATGTTCATTGGATAGTACCATTTACAAATGGTACTCCTCAGTAGCAAGCAAGTCAGCATTATATTTACTTAGATATTTTGAAATTTCTACGTGAAACTAGTCAAAGGCTATTAGAATCGTGATGAATGTCACAGAAAAGTAAATACTGTAGTTATGTTAAAGTCACACAGATGAGCAAGGTTGTTGGTCGACTATTTATTTTGATAAAGGTGTTCTGACATCCTCAATGAAAACCACTAAATTTTAAATTAAATATTTTATCATGGCAGTCCTCAATTATTTCTTATCACCCAGACCAACGGCGCCTGTTTATCTTCTGGCTCGGAACAGGCCTGGCTGGGTTGTCAGAAGCCACCATGCTGATTATCCATGAAAACTGAGCATGGGAGAGCTCAGTCTGTCTGCAGCCAAGCAAGTAGGTGAATGAGTGACACAAGCAAAATTATGTTCAATATTGGAATCTAAACACTCCTACTTCCTCGCTTGATTGCAACTCATTCAGAACAGTTAGGATTGAGATTGTGATGTCTACGTGTAGGCCAGAACACAAACTTTAATCACATACTGAAACATGGGCCGTTAAAGTAGAGGATGTTAACAGAATGGAGTGTAATGAGATGAGAATGGTGAGATGGATGTGTGGGGCCAGGCTACAGGATAGAATAACAAATGTTGAGCTGAGGAGACGTTTAGGTATAAAGAGTATTAGCGAGGTGATGCGTACAAGTAGACTGGGATGGTATGGACATGTGGAGAGAATGGATGAACAAAATTGGGTGAAAAAATGCAGGTCTGTGATTGTGGAGGGAGCTGCACCAAGGGGTGGACCGAGGAAAACCTGGGATCGGACTATACGTGCCGATCTCAAATCCAAGAACTTGACAAGTGAAGCAGCCCTTAACAGGGTTGCCTGGAACACCGCCATTAGGACAAGAGACTGAAACTGCACTTATGTGTGGAACACTCAGTCTTAAAATGTTATGTATGTATATGTATGTATACATTTTTTCCATAAAACATACAAAACTTTGTGGAACTGGCCGAGTACAGCTAGGGGATTATCCCTGCGTGAAACACAGGTATTTTGCAACTTTGACATTGTAATCCAGTAAGTTTCCCAAACTTTTTCTTACTAATTGCTATATTTACTGATTTACAGCAATCGCAAATACATGAAAACAGCACGCTGGCGGTAATACATTTTTTTTGTTCAGGAAATTACAGCAACAAGTCAAGAAACAGTAGCAGTAAGTTAGGAAACAGTAGCAGTAAGTTAGGAAACGTTAGCAGTAAGTTAGGAAACAGCAGCAGCAGTCAAGAAACAACAGCTAGTCAATAAACAAGTCTAAGAAACTGCCGCAAATCATCAGCAGCATTTTTTTTCTTCTATTTATTGCATTTTCACTTATCACTTTTTCTATTATCCTTAACTCATCTTATCCCATATCCTTTTCCTTACATCTCATCCCAACTCCCCTATTCCTTGTGAGTATGAGTGATCCTCACCTTTGCTTACTTTTCCTATTATCCTTAACTCATTTTATCCCATATCCTTTTCCTTACATCTCATCCCAACTCCCCTATTCCTTGTGAGTATGAGTGATCCTCACCTTTGCTTTATCCTCTCCCATATTCCTGGTGTGTACAGAGTATGAGCGAGTGACGCTTGGTAAAATGGCCGCGTACAAGGCCAGGAGGAGGATCTAATTACCTTCAAAATTTCAAAGCTGCGTTGCTCACAATGATTGACTGAAGACTTGCATGGGGAGAATTCGACCCAATCTTTTCATTGGAACTTGTTTGAATTCGGTCTGAACTACGGATATGGCCCTAGAGCGACGTATTTTGAGCGCAAATAGTGGGAAGATACTCGGCAGAGCAAATTCTTAGCCATGTAACTCAATCCAACAAAAGGGTTAACAAATATCTCGCTATAAGAGGTGGTGAAAACCATTATGGTAGTTGTGGAGTGTCAATGGACAACTACATTTGAGGCAACCATCGTGCATGTAAGTCACTTTGGTGTACATTCAACCACTACCACAGTTGTTGTTGTTCCCCAGGCTGTCTGACCGAACAGCTCCAAGGTCCCGAGCAAGGCCAAGGTCATAAACGAGGGCCCCCACAGAACCCTCCCTGCTTTACCACTAAGAAAGCCCAGGTCCCGAAGCCGCTCCCAGGCAAGGAGCTGAGGAGAGTGCGGAAACGCCCGGGACACCGAAGCCCCACCCAAGGCCCTGCGCCCCTTAACAATTAAGAAGGGAAAGTTGAGGGGCAAAGGAAAATTGTGACGCTGTGGCTCCCAGTCTGCCAGTCAGAGCAAGCTATGTGTATGGGAGAGAAAGCTCAACTCTCGCTCTGATAGACCAGCCTATCACCACATAACTAGAACCCAATCCTTTCAGCATCGGCTAGGAAAGGTCCTAGAAAGCCACCTTTGGCGGGGTGATAGCTCCCCTATTTCAACCTTGCACCACTA
The DNA here is from genome assembly GCA_032716605.1 of Paralithodes platypus. Taxonomy (NCBI): domain Eukaryota; kingdom Metazoa; phylum Arthropoda; class Malacostraca; order Decapoda; family Lithodidae; genus Paralithodes; species Paralithodes platypus. The sequence goes on along the minus strand of CM064570.1, from coordinate 18,052,728 downwards.
CCACAGTTGTCACCACCTACACCTGCGGCTGGGTACTTTCATTTCTTTCTTTATGGATTTCCATTAGTTGAAGAAAGAGCACGACGTCAGAGTTTTGTACTATTTATTTTGTATACAATTGTACAAATAAAATAATATGTAAATTAATTATACTGTAATTATATACCTATTGTATTTCATTAAATCAAAATATTACATTAGTATATTGGATAAGGTCAGGTTGGAAGGAAGGGGTAAACAAATTAGATGCAAGGGTGATTTTTAAAGACTAAATATACATTTTTTGTTTTATCAAAAGAACATTTTGAGGAAGTTTTGAAACCAATGGGTATTTTGCACCAAAAAAGTTATAGATCATTGGAGTTATAAGGTAGCTTTGATATCAAACCTTGTACTGTAGTTCAAGCATTGGACGCATATTTATATTAAAGAATATCAAGTTGAGTGCTGTAAAATAGTCTATAGTCTTAATCAACCAAATCGAGGGTTAATTTGTTTTTCTTCATGACTCGATATGTTTGTTGAATAGCCACTTCCTCAGAATGATTGCTCGGGTTGCTGATTTGTCAAAAATTAAGTAGTAGGAGACTCTAAAAAAATAAAAGGTGTCAACACCATGTTTTACTTTTGACATTATGAATCCACATTTAAATGCCATTTACTTTTATAATGATGCCTGTATTGGGAACCAAGTCATACCCTCAACCTTGTTTATGTCTTTTACTAATTAGGCATATACTGTTAGGGAAGTGTATGTGTCTTTATGTCAAATTATGGGTATAATTACAAGAGTTGCTTTTAAACATCGAGTTCATTGTTGTACAATGTATATTTTACTATATTAAATATATTTAATTTTATAAACGGTATATTATTAAGCGTTATTTCCACATAGCGATTATGATAAGTTCTTTTGTTTTTATCTTGTGTCGTCGCAGTTATACTTTGTTTATTTTGCGAGTTTTACAATTTAATCAATAGGTAATTGTAATAAAAAAAACACTCAGATATGAGCTCTGGGAAGTGAGTGCATACTCAATGTTAATCACCACTATTTTACTTTATTTTGCCTACGTATATCCCTTTTCGATTGTTAAAATTCTTTACAACACATAGTTCCCACGGCATATAACTGTGACCGAGTACCTGTATATTAAATACAATTAAATTTTGATAGATAGAGTTATAACCAGGTGCCTTTAACCCTTTATTGGCGGCGCGCAACTTATGTCGTGTGAAAGAAATTTGGACTAAGTGGCGGTTCACAACTTATGTCGTGTGCCATTTTCACCACGTAATGTTGCTGAGAGAGAGATAAGTGGTGGCAGGAGAGTAGCAAGCGTATGACTGCTCCAGACCACCGCGGCGGACCTACTGACATGAATCCCACCCTCCCCCACTCACTACACAGGGAATTATGTAGGGAAACTACCTAATTACATGGTTTTTGCACTCGTGTTGCGCGATCGTTGCAAGAAAACTAGCCGTCGTACAAGGATGGTTGGGGTGTCATTGGAAAGCTCTGTTTATGCCCTTTCAGGGATAGATACTTGTTTTACGCTCTGGGTCTTATTTAGGAATGAAAATGATCACGTAAACAACCCTATTTAGGGTAAAAACACCCCGCTGGGCGGTACATATAAATTACCGCCTAGGCCGCTCGTAAGGTGTTAAGAGGGATATCTCTCAAAAGGCTCGGCCTTGATTTTTTTTTTTTTTTTTTTTTTTTTTTTACAAATAATTTGTAAGCAAAATTGTATTGTATACTAATGGCTAAATCAAATATTTCAATTTTAATTTTCAATTTGTCTTTAACTTGGGGTAGTTTTTATTAGTTAGTAATGAGAGGCTGGGGGATATGAGGCTGTCCCCTAAGCACGCATCTTCATTATAAAAGCTATGGTAATTATGACTTGTAGATTCACGATTCTAGAAGTAAGAATGTCCCCAGCCATACCTGTTAAAGTGTATTCAAGCTAACCTGGCAGAAATTGGTTACACCGCCTTTCTATATATATACAGTATATATATATTTTTTTTTTCTTTCGATGTGAGTGAGGGAGACAAAAGGCAGAACTACCTGCAGCGAGTGCCTCCCCCAGAGTTGAAAGAGTGACAGGGCTAAAATGCCTATTCAGCTGTTGAATAGAAGAAAGACTGAGAGTAAAGTTTCACTCTTGGGTTGGAGAGTTGCACAGAGTAGGGGTGGGATTGTGCTGCAAGACGGGTACCACGTACCCTACGTAGAGGAGGTGGTATACACTGGGAGAGCTCTGAGGAATGCCAATATAAAATAAAAGGCAGCATCACACGAGCAGTTTAGAAAGGCAGGAAAGGAAGTACAGTATAGAAAGGCAGCGTTAACAATTTCTGCCAGGTTATCTTGAATACACTTTAGCATGGTGCTGGCATCTGATGGTTCCTAGTTTTGAACTAGTTTTGAACGTCTCCTATTACATCACTAGAGAAATTAATTAGGATGAGCGACCATATCCCTGCCTCATTGTGACCATTTATATAATTATTAGTCTATTAAATCAGAAAAGTTCACTTCATTAACTCTTTCAGTATAGGAAATGTCTATTTGTATTTCATTCTAGCTATATTTAGGCAATTTCATACAGCTAAGCAAGGATCAGTGGTAATTGAAAGGCACTCTAGCTATAATGTATCTAGGTAATTTCATGCAGCTTAGGCAGGGTCTGTGGTAATTAAAAGGCTTAATTGCGATAGTTTGTAGCATCTTTACTTCCTAGAAATCCACTGAATATACAGAAAATTTACCGCCCATACTGAAAGGGTTGTTGTTGTTGTTGCCGTTCCCTAAGCTGCCTGGCCAAGATATGAGTATGGATGTATTTCTGGAAGCTGGTTTGGGGTGGACAGGGAGGGAGAGAAGACGGTATTTGTGTGTAATATCGTGTGCTGGGTGTTGTTTTGATATTTCTTGGTGTCTGTGGGTGTGTTGCCATGTAGTGTAGTGGATGGTGTTGGAACGTGGAGGCTACTGCCAGGAATTGAGTGCCTCTCATGTCCAGATGATCTTTAACTTTGAGGACTTTGGTTTCTTGATGTAGGTGATCTGTAGGTGTAGTAGCTGTGCAGCCTGTGATGATTTTTAGGGATTTATTTTGAATACACTGTAGTCTGTAAGGTCTTATGATGTATTTCAGCTAGCTTAGAAGCCCAGGCAGGGCTTGCATATTCCATCACTGATCTTATGTATTGTTTGTAAACTGTGGTGGTGGTTTCTTTGTTGTGTCCAGAGGGCATTAAGTCTGGGTGTCAGTTTATTTTTCATGCTTGTGGTATGCTGTTTGAATGTCATTAGAGTATCATATGCTACTCCTAGGATTTTGGGTAAGTGTTTGTGTGTTAACGGGTGTGTTGGTGAGTTGCGGGGTGTATTTGTGTTCTGCTGTCCAGCTTGTGAGGAGGGTTGCGGTGGATTTGGCTGGGGCTAAATTAAGTCTGTTTGTAGTGCACCAGTCATGTAATGTGTTGAGATAAGGTTGAAGGAGACTTGTTGCTGTGTTTGGGTTTTGGTGTGCATGTGAGTGTTATGTCGTCTGCGTAGGAGGCTATGTTTATTTGGGGTGTATTGGGTGTATTTATATCATGCACGTACAGATTGAAGAGTGTGGGCGACAAGACGGATCCTTGCGGGACTCCGTTTGGGAAATTTCTGATGCTAGATGACTGACCGGCAAAAGATACATGTGCACATCTGCCTGCTAGGAAGTTGGCCAGCTAAATTTTTGTGTTGTTGTGCATGTTTGTTTCATAGATTTTGTTTGTTAGGTTGTGGCGGGGGATGGCATCGAAGGCTTTACTAATGTCGAGTGTGGCAAGTAGTAATCTGTATGGTGGTCTGGCTGAGTTGATGCCGTCAAATGCTCTTTGTGTAAGGTCTGTAAGAAGAGTGTTTGTGGAGTGCAGTGGCCTGAAGCCATGTTGTGTTGGAGCTAGGGGTAGAGCGTGTGTAGTCAGTTGTAGTACAAGGCGTTCTATGACTTTGGAGGGGATGCAAAGCGTGTGATAGGGCGGTGTGAGGAGGGTAGCGTGGGGTCTTTGTTGGGTTTGGTGAATGTAATGATGACACCATGCTTCCAGATGTCTGGTATTGTGTTGTGTGAATAACTATAGTTTGATGTGTTAGTGAGTGTTTGTATGCCTGAAAGGGTTAAGTAAATGACCTTCACTTAACTGTAATTAAAGGCACTACTATAATAAACTATACGAAAATACAAAATATATAATATAAAATATAGATATATAAAAAATAAATTCCAAGTTGGTTGATATGTTGCAGCAGTGGACCTCGACCAGAGACCTTGTTAACTGTAATTAAATAATGTTCAAATTAGCTCACATACAGCAAATAGAGGTGTTGTGGTGTTGTGGTGAAATTAATAAAATATAGAATACAGCAAATAAAGGTCATACACACACACTATATAATTCCATTATTTACTATAAACTTTTTGTAAATCCTTAACATATTTATGTAAAACATAGTTTATTGAAACTATTGTTACATAACTTTTATAACTCTTAACTAATTCAAGCTGATGACATAATTTGTTCTATACTAGCTCCCAGTAGACAATATTATTCTACTTGGGAAAGGCGGGTGCCCAACCCCGAAAAGGGTTGAAATAGGGGAGCTATCCCCCCGCCAAAGGCAGCTTTCTAGGGCCTTTCCTAGCTGATGCTGAGAGGATTGGGTTCTAGTCATGTGGTGATGGGCTGGTCTATCAGAGTGAGAACTGAGCGATCTCTGCCATACCCATAGCTTACTCTGACTGTTCCTTTTACTTATATATTTTCTAGATCTCAAGTGACGGCGTCTCTTGCCTGGATTGACCTCCTAATCTACCAAGATTGGAAGCCAAAGCGTCACATCTTTCCTTTGCCCCTCAACTTTCTCTTCATAATTGCTGAGGGGCACAGGGCCCTGGGTGGGGCTTTGGTTTCCCGGGCGTTTCCGCACCCTCCTCAGCTCCCCGGCATGGAGTGGCTTCGGTCACCCAGGTTTTATTGTGGTCGGCAGGGAGGGTTCTGTGGGGGCGCTCGGTTATGGCCTTGGCCTTGCTCGGGGCCTTGGGGCTGTTCGGCCAGGCAGCTTGGGGAAAAACAACAACAACTTGGGAAAGGCCTGTCAGATTGAATGGTTGATTAAAGTATTCATTAACCATTTGATTCCTAGAGGTCCTTCCTAAGCTGCTTAAATTAATCTGTCAATAGCATTATGTCATCTGATTGAAAAGTAAAAGCTGCTAAAGTAATCAGAATTATTGTCTATAATTTTACACACATACACACTTTTTTTCTTCATTAACCAACTGACCTAGAAGCAGCTCATAACTCTCTCTCTCCCTCTCTCTTACCTAGAAATTAGAAGCTGCTGCTGTAGTCAGGGGTCTTGTCTTCCCCTTCCTCCTCCTCTCCTTCTTCCTCCTCTAACTCAACATCAGACTCTTCATTGTTCACGGTCTCCTCTTCTTCCTCGTTAGCCTCTTCTTCTTCTTCATCCATGGTTGACTATTCAAAGCAAAAGTAGTGTTATGGGTAAGCTTTTTCTCCAGCCAAGATGCTATAGGGATTGAGTGATTCATACAGTACACACAATTATTGTATGTATGTATATACTCAGGCACATACCCCACAGCTGGGGGTGGCCGACTCGAGACAGAGCCTGAATAGGGACAACACAAAAACAAAAATAAAAACTCACACACATTCAGGTTGCCCAGGAGAAGACATAGAAACACAGGTCCATTTTGAGGTCCCTGAATAAATTTGTCTAATACTTGCCAGAATTTAAGGAACACTCTATTACAAACCCCAATGCACTAGAATAAACTAATGAAAGCATATGATTCTACCGGGATTCAAACTCGGGACACCACACCCAGAACATAAGTATCTAATATAATGAAAAGGATGTCACCGGTACTGAAGGGATTAACCCAATCAGTGCGGGCAATTTTTCGCTATAATAGGGCTTATTCAGGCACTCCTGATTGCTTAACCCTTCCCGCCCGGGCAGCATTATAACAGGACACCGTGGCAGATGGGCAGGAACCCGGGTGTCCTTATAAAAAGTCCGTAAGCTTGAAAGCCTATTCAGCTTGTTTTGAAATCCGCGCGTCCGACGTATGTAAACAAAGCCTGTCGGAGGCGACGCACGCACCTCTGGCAGCAAGCAGACGTCGGAGCTGTGTTGTTGTGTGTCTGCTAAGACAGATTCAGTCTTGAAAAGTGTGCCACATTGCTAAAATTGCGGCAAAATGCACTCCACGGAAATTGTCGTCACAACTGAACCAGTTGACTTAGAGAGCTCTACTCAACGTCCGTCTACAGATTGGAAACCACAGTACGTTTAGACATGCGTGGAAATTGTCTAGCAGTTAAAATAACAAAGATACGGTTGGCGGGTGCCCAACCCCGAAAGGAGTTGAAATAGGGGAGCTATCCCCCCGCCAAAGGCGGCTTTCTAGGGCCTTTCCTAGCTGATGCTGAGAGGATTGGGTTCTAGTCATGTGGTGATGGGCTGGTCTATCCGAGTGAGAACTGAGCGATCTCTGCCATACCCATAGCTTACTCTGACTGTTCCTTTTACTTATATATCTTCTAGATCTCAAGTGACGGCGTCTTTTCCGTGGATTGACCTCCCTACTGCCAACCTAGAAGTTGGCAGATTGGGAGCCAAAGTGTCACATTTTTCCCTTACCCCTCAACTTTCCCTTCATAATTGCTGAGGGGCACAGGGCCTTGGGTGGGGCTTTGGTTTCCCGGGCGTTTCCGCACCCTCCTCAGCTCCCTGCCTTGGAGTGGCTTCGGTCACCCGGGCTTTGTTAGTGGTAAGCAGGGAGGATTTTTGTGGGGGCGCTCGTTTATGGCCTTGGCCTTGCTCGAGACCTTGGGGCTGTTCGGCCAGACAGCCTGGGGAACAACAACAACAACAACAAAGATACGGTAGCCTAGGCATCGACGTTTTTCGGCCATATCGCCCGGATCTCAACAATGTCCTTAGGAAGGCGAGCCCGGGCGGGAAGGGTTAAGCAAGTGCCTGAATGAAATGAAATGTTTACAGCAAAAAAATAGAAGAAAAGTGCATTCAAATGAAACCACAACGAGCTCTGTAGCTCGCGGGTTCACCCACAGCATTACTACAGACATTGGCAATATTCGCAAATAATTAGCAATGTTCCGTTACATTTGCCTTTGGCAACACTGAATATATCTCGCGAGACACCACCACAGATCTTCAGTGCCGCGGATGACGTGCTGGAGAGCAGATGGGGGCCAGCCGCACTCCTGATCACTCACACTCGTCTCCACAGGCTTTAACCCTTCTTGCCCGGGCTCGCCTTCCAAAGGACAGCACTCAGATCCGGGCGATCTGGCCGAAAAATGTTGTAATATGCCTAACCCTATCTGTGTTATTTTAACTGCTAGAGAATTCACAGACATATAAAAACATAGCCCTGTTTTGTATCTGTAGACTGGCGTTAAGTAGAACTCTCTAGGTCAACTGGTTCAGTTGTGATGACAATTTCCGTGGAGAGTTTTGATGCAGTTTTAGCAATATCAGACACTTACAGACACTAATTCTAGTTCTAGCAGACAATAGCAACAAACCTCCGACTTCTTCTTGTTTTTGAAGCTGCGCGTCGTTCCGACCGGCTTTGTTTACAAACGTTTCAGCGCACGGCTTTCAAGCTTACGGATTTTAAAAGGACACCCAGGCTCCTACCGTTAGCAAGGGGTGTCATTTTAAAATGACACCCGGGCAGGAAGGGTTAATGGGCTTTAACTTCCATTATATTTCAAGGACGTACCTGTGAGGCAACCACAGTGAAAGGGTTAACCAATAATGTTAGTGAAAGGGTTAACCAATAATGTGATAACTAAAGCTAAACCCCACCTGTGAAAGTAGCTCTTGCCCCTGGAGGTCCCTGTTCTTGAGTGTACCGATCCAGAACGCATTGGTGCAGTTGTTGAGAGCCAGCATGACCTTGACCCGGTACACCAACATCTCCAGGCACTTTTTGAGGGGAGGCACATAGGCAGTCAGGCTCACATCTTGTTTCACCTGGTGAAGAGAGACAATACACTATACTAAACTGCTAGGTACACCCATGATCAAAAGTGGTGCCTGTCCTTCCTACCTTCAATATTATTTTCCTTTGCTAGTTTAACACAATATTACTCCTGCAGCACACTTAACTAAACTTGAATATAAAGACTTTAAACAAATTATTTACATTATGTATGTGTGGATGAACGAATGAAGAAATCTGTGATGGATGCTAGGGTGTATTGGAGGGGGTCTGTCTGATCATTATGTAGTGGTAGCTAAGGTTAGGATACAAAAGAAGTGGATGAGGAGAGCTGGAGGGAGGCGAGAGGAGGGTGGAATGGTGAGGAGGGTGGAGAGGTTGCAGGAGGAGGAAGTCAGGGAGGAGTACAGGAGAGCAGTGGAAAGACGACTAGGTGGGTTCGACCTGGAAGTGGAGGAGATGAGCAAGGTGTTTAAGGATGAGATCTGTGCAGCATGTGAGGAGGTGTGTGGAGTGAGGAGAAGAGGGAGGGGAGTGAAAGGTACAGCATGGTGGACAGAAGAGGTAAGAATAGCTGTGGAAGAAAAGAAGAAAGCATATAGAGTGTGGTTGGGTAGTAGAGGGAATGAAGATTCCGAGAGACAGAAACGAGCGAGGTACGTGGAGAGTAAGAGGGTGGTGAAGAGAGTAGTGAAGGAAAGTAAGAGAAGAGTAGATGAGGAATTTGGAAGGAATCTGAGTGTAAAATGGAGGGAGAGTAAGAAACTGTTCTGGAAAGAAGTCAAGAAGCCATCTTGAAAAGAAGTTAGGGAAGGTAGCAAGGGAAACAGTAAGGGTGTGAAAGATAAGAATGGGAGAATGCTAGCCGAGAAGCAAGAGAGAGTCGAAAGATGGAGGAAGTACTTCAGTGAGTTGCTAAATGTAAGGAATGAAGAGCCAGCAAACATAGCTGGATATGGTATGGGAGGGAGAAGAAGAGAAGTAGTGGAGGAGGAGGTGGGGATCAGGAGGTCAGAAGTGTGGGAAGCCATGAAAAGAGTGAAGTTGGGGAAAGCACCAGGAACAGATGGAGTGTGTGGGGAAATGTTGAGGTATTGGTGGTGAGATAGTGATAGAATGGGTATGGAAAATGTGCAAACTAGCATGGGAGAAGGGGAGTGCACCCGATGACTGGAAGACTGGCATAATAGTCCCCCTATATAAGGGCAAAGGGGAAAGAGGAGTGTGTGGTAACCACCGAGGAATATCTCTCCTAAGCGTAGTAGGGAAGGTATACAGTAGGGTAATGATTGAGAGAGTGAGAACGGAGAAATGGATAGGCGACGAGCAGGGAGGTTTTAGGAAGGGAAGAGGATGTGTAGATCAGATTTTTACCCTAAATTGTGTTGCGGAGAAGTATCTGGAGAAGAAACAAAAGGTGTATGTTGCCTTTATGGACTTGGAGAAGGCCTATGACAGAGTGGATAGAGAAGGTTTGTGGAAAGTACTTAGAATATACGGAGTAGAGGGCAAGTTGCTGAAAGCAGTGAAGAGCATGTATGAGGGTGCAAAGGCGGCAGTACGTGTGGAGAGTGAGCAGAGCGAGTTCTTTGACCTGAATGTTGGTTTGAAACAGGGGTGTGTGATGTCCCCGTGGTTGTTTACTGTATATATGGATGGAGTCATGAAAGAAATACTATCAAGAGCAGTGGATGTTGGTGTATCGCTGAAAAGGGAGGGAATTGAGTGGAAGCTACCTATACTGCTGTTTGCGGATGATACAGTTCTGATGAGTGATAATGAATGGGAGTTGCAGGGTCTGGTAAATGAGTTTGGAACAGTGTGCGAAAAACGGAATTTGAAGGTAAATGCGGGGAAGAGCAAGGTTATGGTCTTCGAAAGGGGTGAAGTCACAGAGTGTGAGGTGAAGCTGAACGGTCAGGCTATGGAGATTGTCAACTCTTTTAAGTATCTGGGCAGTGTGTTGAGTAAAGATGGGACTATGGATGAAGAAGTGCGGGAGAGGGTACAACAGGGGAAGAGGGTTGTAGGAACGCTAAAAGCAGTAACAAGAAATAGGGTGGTCAGTATGGAAGTGAAGAAGTCCTTGCATGACAGTGTGGTAATCCTGACACTGACTTACGGAAGCGAAGCATGGACGTTGGTTGAGAGACTCAGACCAAGAGTGAGAGCAGTGGAAATGAATTACTTAAGGAGTGCGTGCGGAGTTACATGGAGGGATAGACAGACTAATGAGGAAGTAAGAAGGAGGTGTGGTGTGGAGGTAGATGTGCTGGAAAGTGTGAAAAGGAACAACTTGAGATGGTTCGGCCATATGGAACGTATGGAAAGCGAGAGAATGACTAAGAGGGTGTACGAGAGCGAGGTGGAGGGACAGAGAGGGAGAGGTAGACCGAATGAGAGGTGGAAGGATGGAGTGAGGAAGTACATGAACGAAGGCGGTGCTGGTTGGGGGGAGGGGCGTCGACTGACCGGGGACAAAGGTGCATGGGGGCGGTTCGTTCGTGGCCACCCCTTCGGGGATCACGGCGTCAGGCAATAGATAGATACAGGTAGATAGATTTACATATGTATAATAATTATGTAAGTATATACTCAGGAACTTACCCTATAGCTAGGGGTGGCTGACTCGAGACAGAGCCAGCCCCCCCCCCCCCCCCCCCCCCAAGTATATAGACACTAACAAGTAAACCTACTGTATACTCAAATTTCTTGAAAGGCGCCGAACTGTGTAAGTCTTGTAAAATGGTGACGTCACACACCGAGCATCTGCTGCTATAGCTTAGGGTTATTTCTACCTGATGTCAAATTAAATCATTTAGCAGCTGATTCCTTGATACTTTATGAAAACTTTAAAAACTAATATGTCTCTGCATCCTCTTATTGTCACGTTTTCATAACCAGCAACACATTTCGCTCCAAAATCTGGAGTATTATTACTGTAGAAGTGGGGAGCGGGAGACCTTAGCCGTAGCCACTATGCCTCTACATTACTGTAGAAGTGGGGAGCGGGAGACCTTAGCCGTAGCCACTATGCCTCTACATTACTGTAGAAGTGGGGAGCGGGAGACCTTAGCCGTAGCCACTATGCCTCTACATTACTGTAGAAGTGGGGAGCGGGAGACCTTAGCCGTAGCCACTATGCCTCTACATTCGTACTTAATCATGATTGTATTTTGATGTATTTTTACTTATTTTGTACTGAATTGTATTGCATTAGGTTAGGTTCAGCTGGTTAGGTTAGTTATTACAATCAAATTAAGTAAAGCACTTCAAAATACAAGTGTGATCAGGCGCAAATATATGGGCATGGCGGCTGCGGCCAAAGCCTTTTTTTTTTTTTTTTTTCCCAGCGCACTGAGAAACGATCTAAAATTTACTTTCTGTTTTCACTGTTAATTTATTTTTGAGACATTTTGTTAATTGTATGCTTATATAAATATAAAACAAATATTTCAAAGTAAAAACATCAACTAAGACCTATCATTATAAATATATACCGAAAATAATGATGAGCTATTTATTCAGAAAAAAACTAAATTGCTCATTTGTTCACCATTACAGTATATCATTTAGATAATGGGTAAAATTTTATAATTTTACCAAATATCTTATATTGTTTGTATCTTAGGCCCCATTTAGTGCTGTATTATAGTCAATAATTCAGTTCGAAAAATGCCACTTGGCTACCGACATCATTATATTAATCCACTGAGTATTTCGGCATATATAATACATTCTGTATGTACATATAATTCGAACTGACCCTTTGGTAGGGCTACAGGTCCAACACTATGGGGAGCTTTGTTGATGAAGGTGTGTGTTTGCAACCGTAGGCTATTAATTGCCTACGAAATAAATTTTTATCCGACTATTATAGTCAGTCCTAAAATGATAAATTTTCGGTTTTCTTTACTAAATTATCCAAAGAAAACGTTATTATCTACGGCTAAGGAAGATGGAGGCAAACAATTTTCTGTGTAAAGTAATGTATGTTTAATTAACAGTAATGACACAAGTGAAGTTGGTTCCAGTACATAATTGAAACCATACATACACACATAAACCTGCGCAAGATTGCTTACCAGAGTATCGGGACTCTTGCTTGTTAGTGTCTATATACTTTGCACCCACCCACCCACCCAAAAAAAAATCACACACATCTAGGTTGCCCAGGAGAAGACCCAGGAACCCAGGTCTATTTGGGGTCTCCAGCAAAAGATTCCCAGGTCCCATACCTCCCGGAGAGGTTCCGGTCTCAGCAGGCAGGGAGACACACAGCAGAGCCATACCACAATGCCTGCCCACCTCTCATCCAGGCATGACCCTTCATATACCCTGGCTCCCCGGACCAGGCACCTGACGGACTATTAACTAGTCAAATAATAAATAATGAGAAACTAGAAGATTGACAATAAAAATTAAACATAACACTCTACAAAAACTTAAGTGTGAACCTTCGAGTGTATGCAGACATTCTGGAGGAAACGTGTTGAAGCCTGGAGACTCTTAAGCAACGTGACGACATCATGCTTGTGTTGGCGCAGGCTGGCATCCATCAGCGGCATACCACTACGCACAAACATTTCGATGAACAGCCGGCTGTACTGTAAGCAACAACAAACATAACACATTATAATATAAGAACAGGAGGCATGGGAACACAGATAACAACTATCTAGTAACTTTATTTTGTTTTTTGTTTTTCAATACAGTAGTTTAACCAGACCACTGAGTTTCAGAACAAAACTCTCAACCTAATAACTAGATGTATCAAGGGCCAAGTGTAATCTTATAACATGTATAGGACAAGAGACTGAAACTGCACTTATGTGTGGAACACTCAGTCTTAAAATTTTATGTATGTATGTATGTAAAACTATGGTGATGGGCTGGTCTATCAGAGTGAGAACTGAGTGATCTCTGCCATACCCATAGCTTACTCTGACTGTTCCTTCTACTTATACATTTTCTAGATCTCAAGTGACCTCCCAATCTACCAAGATTGGAAGCCAAAGAATCACATTTTTCCTTTGCCCCTCAACTTTCTCTTCATAATTGCTGAGGGGCACAGGGCCCTGGGTGGGGCTTTGGTTTCCCGGGCATTTCCGCACCCTCCTCAGCTCCCCTCCATGGAGTGGCCTCGGTCCCCCAGGCTTTATTGTGGTAGGCAGGGAGGGTTCTGTGAGGGTGCTCAGTTATGGCCTTGGCCTTGCTCGGGGCCTTGGGGCTGTTCGGCCAGGCAGTCTGAGGAACAGCAACAACAACATGTATAAAACCTGGGCACCGGAAAGTTTGGCACTTAATTTTTAGCACCAAAAACTTGGGTACCATGTTTAGTGATCAAATATCATGGTGCCCGAAACTCTTTGGCAAAGTTTCTGGTACAAAAAATTTAGTGTCCAAGTTTCATTCTATCTATCTATCTATTGCCTGACGCCGCGATCCCCGAAGGGGTGGCCACGAACGAACCGCCCCCATGCACCTCTGTCCCCAGTCAGTCGACGCCCCTCCCCCCAACCAGCACCGCCTTCGTTCATGTAGTTCCTCACTCCATCCTTCCACCTCATATTCGGTCTACCTCTGCCCCTCTGTCCCTCCACCTCGCTCTCGTACACCCTCTTAGTCATTCTCTCGCTTTCCATACGTTCCATATGGCCGAACCATCTCAAGTTGTTCCTTTTCACACTTTCCAGCACATCTACCTCCACACCACACCTCCTTCTTACTTCCTCATTAGTCTGTCTATCCCTCCATGTAACTCCGCACGCACTCCTTAAGTAATTCATTTCCACTGCTCTCACTCTTGGTCTGAGTCTCTCAACCAACGTCCATGCTTCGCTTCCGTAAGTCAGTGTCGGGATTACCACACTGTCATGCAAGGACTTCTTCACTTCCATACTGACCACCCTATTTCTTGTTACTGCTTTTAGCGTTCCTACAACCCTCTTCCCATGTTGTACCCTCTCCCGCACCTCTTCATCCATAGTCCCATCTTTACTCAACACACTGCCCAGATACTTAAAAGAGTTGACGATCTCCATAGCCTGACCGTTCAGCTTCACCTCACACTCTGTGACTTCACCCCTTTCGAAGACCATAACCTTGCTCTTCCCCGTATTTACCTTCAAATTCCGTTTTTCGCACACTGTTCCAAACTCATTTACCAGACCCTGCAACTCCCATTCATTATCACTCATCAGAACTGTATCATCCGCAAACAGCAGTATAGGTAGCTTCCACTCAATTCCCTCCCTTTTCAGGGATACACCAACATCCACTGCTCTTGATAGTATTTCTTTCATGACTCCATCCATATATACAGTAAACAACCACGGGGACATCACACACCCCTGTTTCAAACCAACATTCAGGTCAAAGAACTCGCTCTGCTCACGTTTCATAAACCGATATTAACTCCATCATTGTCAAATGTAAGCAATCCTAAATACACAAGTCAAGGGTGAACTGTAAGCAACCAACCTTGAGGCATGAAGTGAGAATGGTGGAGGTGCTGTACTTCTTGAGGACCATGATGGAGGTGTGGAGGATTTTGATGGCTGAGTCCCACACCATGAACCGCTTGTTTTTGTCCTCTGGTGAGCTTGAGGACAGGAGGGACAGAGCCTTCTTGGTGCCACTCACCAGGTGCAACATGATCACACGGTAGTATTGGCCAAGGGTCCATCTGCTCAGTGGGGAGAGAGGATTGATAAATAATATACCATATATTTTACCTCATATACAATAGCATACCCCACAATAATATGGTAGTAAACAAAGTAGGAAGAAATAGCAATACATATACAGATTATAATGTAAAACTTGCCAAATAAACAAACCAAAACAGGGACGACACAGTATAAAGGCACAAATAGGTAAATATACACTCCTCCCTCGGGTAGCGCGGGTATATCGTACTGGGACCGCGCCGCGCTACGCAAACACGCGCTACATAAAGCAAAGAACTTATGGGATTAATTCTATTGGTTCTGACGACTTCCCCAAAGTCACCTTTTTGACCATTTACCACCCAATAACCTTACCAAATATGGATCAAACATTAGTAACAGACAACCTAACCCTATTTTACAGATCATATCTATGAAATGAGACACACAGGTAAGTTACTGTTCATTACCTTGTCGAGTGGTGCTGTGGATGTGGTGCGTCGCCTCTCCCTCCCGCCCGCCCGCCCGCCTGCCCCCTCCCCTCCCCTCCCCCACGACACCAAGATGGGCGTCACTGAGAGGAGGTTGAAGGCCTTCCCAGGTTCTGGTTGTCATCGCCGAACCCTGAGAACAATGACATGTTGTCGTCAATGTCAACGTCAGAAGGGAGGGAGTCCGAATCGTCACCCAGCTGGCGTTCTTCCTCCTCCGAATCGTCACCCTGCTGCCGTTCCTGCTGTTCCTGGCGGTCACGGAAAAACTCTGTGATCCTTCTCTGTTGGCGAGCATTGACCCTCTCAGTAAACATCTCGGAGTAGTGTCTCAGCAGAGTTGAGAGTTGCATAGACGTTGCTCGAGCCCTATCCCTATTTGGATCCTTGTTCTGGATACGGTCAGCCAAGCGATCAGCCAACTCGACGATCTCACGTAAGTCACTGGTGATAGGGTCTCCATCGTTAACTCCATCTTCGGCAGGCGCTTCTTCATCCGCTAGTTCCTCATCCAATTCCTGCAGTAAGTCCTCGGGATCCTGCTCAGGTGGAACAATCATCTCTCGGACGTCTTCCTCGTTGATATCTTGTAGGCCTGCCACGTTACGAGCTGCTGCCACTGCCTGTTCAACCGCAGCTTCTACCCTCTGACGCTCACCTGGCAGGTCTAGCTTGTGGCCAGGTACCCCTCCAAAATATTCCTCCATGCGTGGTGGATAGTGGGCTGGTTGATTGAGTTCCAACTCTCGACAATGAAGTCAATTCCCATTTTTATGTGGAATTGCTTCCAAAATTGGAAGACTGTAAGGGTGGCTGGATTTTCAGGGGGATCTTGGGCTTGTGCAGAGGCTTGTTCAGGGGCTGGATCTTGGGCTTGTTCAGGGGCTTGGTCAGGGGCTGGATCTTGGGCTTGTTGTGGGGCGGCATTGGGGTCATCAGGCTCAGAATCCAGGTCGGACATCTGATCAATTTCTTCATTTGTGTCGGTTGCAGAATCCAACATTAAGAAGGTCTTCGTGGCATAGGCAGCTTTAAGACAGGCGATGATCTCCTGATCTAATGGCTGTAGAAGAGAGGTTGTGTTGGGTGGCATAAACATCACCTTTATTGAAGGGTGTCTGTCAACTAGCAGGGGCGAATGACCAGGTGCGTTGTCCAGCAAGAACAGCTTAAAAGCTAGATTTTTCCGCAGACAAAACTGTTCAAGCTCAGGTACAAGATATTTATCAAACCACTCAAGACTGAGTGCAGCTGACATCCAGGCTTTCTTGTTGGACATCCAATGCACATTGAGACGTGACATGTCTAAGTTCCTGTAGGGGCGAGGTTTCTTAGCTCGGTGGATGACTAGGGGCTTCATCTTGCAAGACCCTGAAGCATTGCACGTCAAGAGCAATGTTACGCTATCCTTTGCCCCTTTGAAACCTTGGCGCTCTTCTGCTTCCTGTGGATGTAGGTGCGTTTGGGCATTTTTTTCCAAAATAAGCCTGTCTCATCGGCGTTGAAAATCTGGTCAGCTGAATATCCACCCTCTTCTATAATCTGGCATAGGTAGGCAGGAAATTCTCGGGCAGCTGCAACATTGGCACTTGCGGCTTCTCCAGTTATTCGCACATTCTTAACCTTCTGCCGATTAAGAAAAGACCAGAGCGATCCGTGTGACGCTTGAAATGGTGGCGGGTTAGGCACGCTCAACTTAACAGCAACTTCTAGAAAAAGTTTTTTGGCCTTCTGACGAATAGCTTTTCCATCAAGAGGGACCCCCCTCCTGCTTTGGCGATCAATATAACGACCAACAAGTTTCTCAGTCGTCTTGAGAACAGGGTTGGCTACCTTAAAGGCATGTTGACTCGCTACGCCTGGGTTACCCTTGAGAACTTTTCGTATCTTGTCTCTATTCTTGAAGATTGTTCGTATTGTCGATTCATTCACCCGATAAGTATGGACAAATATGTGCCTTCTGGGTACCAGATTCCACCTTCTTCACCACCTCTAGCTTCTCTGCATAAGTGAACTTGCGGCGCTTGAGTGGTGGGGCATGGTTGCGGTGATACAGTAGGGTCCCGCATAAAACGTGTTCAGATAAAACGAGTCTCGATTAAAACGAGCGACCTAAAATATTAATATTTAATTTTCGATAAGAACGAATGTGATCACATAAAACGAGTCCGCCGCCAAAGTGGGGCAAATCCGAAGAGTTCTCATATAGAGCGCCGAAATATCGTACAAAACGTACGAAATATCATACGCTCCTGACGGAAATTTACGCTTACAGTGAACATTGACCATATTGGGCCACCAAAATGCCGTGTTCACATAGAACGAAATCGCATAGAACGGCCTTGTTTATCGACCAATTTCTCGTTTTATGCGGGGACCCTACTCTTGGTAGAACAGAAACGATTTGGGCGGGCACTATGTTATCACGGAGAGACGCGGCGTAGGACTAGGCCTACCCAAGCGTGGGGGAGGCCGAGCCGAGCCGAGCCTAGCCGAGTCTGACGTCTCGAGTCTGACGTCACGAGTCTGACGTCACGAGTCTGACGTCACGAGTCTACCGAGTCTGACGTCACGGCCGAGATATGGCGAGAGATGCCGAGCCCCCAGCCGACCACAGAGCGCACTACATAAATAAAACCGTGTTAGATGCTGACTCGGCACACTAGGGGTACCCGCGTTAGACCAAAACCGCACTATCCAAAGCCGCGCTACCCGAGGGAGGACTGTACAGTATATGCCAGGTAGAGAAATAGATAGCAAATGTAGAGAGACTGCTAGATAGATAGAAAAAGGTGGACAGATCATGTGTCACTTGTTCTTCTCCTCTGGTGAGCTTATGGGGGGATGGGCCGGTTTTATGGTCCCCCTTCTCCCTCGTGCTTAGCCCCATTGGTTTTTAGATTTTAAGACGTTCGGCCCAATAGTTTGGCAATTTTATGACTTTACGTCCCATTGTCATTATTAAAGGGCATAGCTCATGAAATATCCCATTCCATTTTATCACTGTCTAAAGCATGTTACAGAATGATTGATACTGCACAGTTGTCTTGGTTTACCACACATTTTTATCGAACATAGTAAACAAAGCCATGTAAGATATTTTAAGCTTAGAAAGTTGATGGCAACCCCTGTCGCCTCTCTCTTGTGTTAATGATAACAGAATTAGCCCGCAAATTTCGAATATGTTTTCATATTGCCTTTAGCTACCCTACCCTGATATATTTCAAACATGATGAAGTAATGTGAAGGCAGTATTTGATATATATATATATATCATGTGAGTGTAAAATGTGTCTATCCTTAACCCTTCCTACCCGGTCTGCCTTAGGTAAGGACAGCACGAAAGAAGGGCCACTACCTGGTATGCCTTATCTAAGGCATGAGCTTAATAGCCTAATTAAGCTTGGTCCGAACGCCGTGCGTACGACGTATGTCAACAAACCCAAGCGTTCGTCACCGCACCTCCCAAAACAAGAAGGAGAAGACTCCTCAATGTTATTGTTCTGACGTCATGGCGAAATTAGTGTCTAAAAAGCCCCCATATTGGCAACATCTCTGCAATATTGGCTCCACTGAAATCGTCATCACAACTGAACCAGTTGACTTACAGAGCTCTACTCAATGCCAAAATACAGATTGAAAACCGCACTACGATTATAGATGAGTGGGAAAGTTCTAGCAGTGAAAATAAACATAAATACGGTAGCCTAGGCCTAGACGTTTTTCAGCCATATCGCCCGGGTAGGGGCGACCGTCATTTGGTAAGACAGCCCGGGGAGGAAGGGTCTATCAATGCAATTATTCATAGTTTGGTCTCGTTAATCATAAATAAATACGTATTGGCAGCTCTATCCATATGGCAACACCAATAGTAGAGGAGGTCTTGCCCTAACGGTACACACAGGTACTCTAGCACAAAAGCGTACGGCCAACGTATCAAAATATTCTATCTTGATTTTCACTTTCACAGTGTATTATTCGATAGCTTGCCATTATTTCTACATTTCATTATTAAGCTTATGCTGCTCATACAATTTATCATACCCCTCAATTAAATATCTGTCCATCTTTGTAACTGTTTTCACAGCATGGAGTACTTAACAGAGATACTGAGAATCAAAATAGTGGCCATTGACCTGACCCCTGAAACTCTTTGACCTATTCTGTTATTCTATGGGTACCCCAATAACTTCATATACGTCACGATGGGTTCGGAAATGCCTCTCGCCACCACCGTCCAAAACACTAATTTATTTATATTTACATTTATAAGAAACTCGGACTACTATTATTGCACATAAGAGGTATACTGTACACTCACATTTATGATAATGAGGATAGCTCATCATAGCTGACCACATGCGCTATGCCCTTCAAGACCTTTCGTGCCATTTAGGTGTCGATTTTTTTGTGGCGAGCAATAGCGAGCCTGTAATTTTAAGAGTAACCGGCCTTTGGCCGGGTACTTTTTCTACCAAAAAATTTAAAAATTTATCTTGAAGGGGGTCTATCTATCTATCTATTGCCTGACGCCGTGATCCCCGAAGGGGTGGCCACGAACGAACCGCCCCCATGCACCTCTGTCCCCAGTCAGTTGACGCCCCTCCTCCCAACCAGCACCACCTTCATTCATATACTTCCTCACTCCATCCTTCCACCTCTCCCTCGGTGCATCTCTCCCTCTCTGTCCTTCCACCTCGCTCTCGTACACCCTCTTAGTCAATCTCTCGCTTTCCATACGTTCCATATGGCCGAACCATCTCAAGTTGTTCCTTTTCACACTTTCCAGCACATCTACCTCCACACCACACCTCCTTCTTACTTCCTCATTCGTCTGTCTATCCCTCCATGTAACTCCGCACGCACTTCTCAAGTAACTAATTTCCACCGCTCTCACTCTTGGTCTGAGTCTCTTCCCAAACGTCCATGCTTCGCTTCCGTAAGTTAGTGTCGGGATTACCACACTGTCATGCAAGGACTTCTTCACTACCATACTGACCACTCTATTTCTTGCTACTGCTTTCAACGTTCCTACAACCCTCTTCCCCTGTTGCACCCTCTCCCGCACTTCTTCATCCATAGTCCCATCTTTACTCAACACACTGCCCAGATAGTTAAAAGAGCCGACAATCTCCATAGCCTGACCGTTCAACTTCACCCCTTTCGAAGACCATAACCTTGTTCTTCCCCGCATTTACCTTCAAATTCCGTTTACCCCCCCCCCCCCAGGGGGTAAGGGGGCCTTCATCTAATGGTGGAGGAAAAAAAGAATATGCCTCACACATCCTACTGTATGTCGTACAAGGCGACTAATAGGGGGAATGGTGTTAGACTTGCAGACCAAGTAGCCATCACTATACAATGAGGCCTTGTTATTGGCGCTGGCATTGTCTCCATATGACAGTGCTGTGACAGGGCCTCATTGTACTTGCTCCAAGTTGCCTAATGGCGGCACACTGGCGGTGGGTGTCGCTCCCTCTGGACCCGGCCCTGGCGCCCTGGGCCCAGCCTGGACAAAATGGATCCAGAGGGTACAGTACGTAGTGTTTCCCCAGACTGGCACTTTCTGCCCAATAGTATAGGGGCCCGAACCTGGTGGTAGCGCTCCAGGAGGCTGCCCTGTCATTGGGCGAAAAATACCAGGCCAGTCGTAGTGCCGTGAATGCAGGCCTATTTTGGCAGTTAATGAGAGCCTAGAGATGGTATTGAAAAGGGTAGATGAACTGGGAGCAGAGAATATGGCATTGAAGGAGCAGCTGAAGGAATACGAAGGACGTTTCACGGAAGTAAAGGAGTCGACTGCATGGACGGTGGTAGGTAAACAAAAAGTCAAGGATTTGGAGGATATTATGAAAGAGCAAAAGGAAGAAATGAATATGACCAAAAAAAGTTTTGAGAGTGCAGTTGTAGGGGTCATGAAGAACAAGGAGTGTGTCGTGAGGGAGGCCATGGACAGGGATAGGGGTGTAATCTTGTATGGAGACATAGAGACTCATATGAATGATAATGGAGTGAGAAAAGTGAGGGATATGGAGACAGTGAAGGAGGTCTTGAAAGGTGTGGATGAGGACGAATATGGATGGGAAGGGCAGGTGGAGGAGGTCAGTAGGATAGGTAGATATAAAAGGGGAGAGATGAGACCTATAAGGGTACAGTTTAAAACTAGGGTAGTGGCGGAGACTGTGACAAATTTTAGTTGGAGGCTAAATACAAATGATAAAATGAAACACATAAGACTAAAGAAGGATTTGAGTATAGAACAAAGGAAAAAAATTAAGGAATTACAAGAAAAGGCTGATGAAAATAATGGAAAGTTGGATGAGGAGGATAAGAGAAATTTTTACTGGAGAGTGAGGGACGGAAAAGTGAGGAAGTGGTTTATAATAAGAGTAAAAGGGAGGGGGAGATCAGGGAGGGGAGAGAATGTGATGGGAGTTGTGACGGAGGAGGAGAACGGGGTGGAGGTGTCACAGGGAGAGACAGGAGACAAAGAGGCAGACCCAGTAGTGCTAACGGGGGAGTAGGGTACGGACTGGAGGAGCGGGATGGTGTAATTGCTGAAGGAATGGTAGATGGATTATGGATTATGTTTAGTAATGTGGTATGTGTTTACCCAGGACAAGAAAAGAGAACTGATATATAGGTTGCAGGAAGAAGAGGAAAACCCTGATGTCATAGCCCTACAGGAAGTAAGACCAAAAAATGCTAGAATTGAAAGGGAACTGGTGGAATATAGTTTGGAGGGTTTTGAGTTATATGAGAGAAATGCTATTAGAGCAGAGGTTGGAAGAGGACTGTTTATTTATGTAAGAAAAGAGCTCAAGGATAATGAGGTGGATATGAGACAGCAGTATTGTGAGTATTTGTGTATTGAAGTAAAATGTGTAAGAGGATCAATTCTAATTGCCTCTATATATAGAAGTCCAAATAATAGCAGGGGAGAGGATGATAACCTACTGAAAGCAATGGAGGAGATAGATAATAGAGAGAACAAATATACAATTTTGATTGGAGATTTCAATTTGCCAAGGATCAACTGGGCAAATTGTACTACTCCAGCGGGACAGGGTAGCCTGGAAAATAAGTTTATAGAGAAAGTGAGAGATTGTTTTTTAACGCAACATATTGTAGAGATGACAAGATATAGAGATGGGACGCAGGGGAGTGTACTTGATCTGATTTTTAGCAATGAAGAGGATATAGTGGAACATGTTGTTGTTGTTGTTGTTTTTCCCCAAGCTGCCTGGCCGAACAGCCCCAAGGCCCCGAGCAAGGCCAAGGCCATAACCGAGCGCCCCCACAGAACCCTCCCTGCCGACCACAATAAAGCCTGGGTGACCGAAGCCACTCCATGGCGGGGAGCTGAGGAGGGTGCGGAAACGCCCGGGAAACCAAAGCCCCACCCAGGGCCCTGTGCCCCTCAGCAATTATGAAGAGAAAGTTGAGGGGCAAAGGAAAGATGTGACGCTTTGGCTTCCAATCTTGGTAGATTAGGAGGTCAATCCACGCAAGAGACGCCGTCACTTGAGATCTAGAAAATATATAAGTAAAAGGAACAGTCAGAGTAAGCTATGGGTATGGCAGAGATCGCTCAGTTCTCACTCTGATAGACCAGCCCATCACCACATGACTAGAACCCAATCCTCTCAGCTTCAGCTAGGAAAGGCCCTAGAAAGCCGCATAGTGGAACATAGTGGAACATGTTAATGTGGATAGCCCTATAGGTCGTAGTGACCATGCCTGTATAAGCTTTAGTTGTAACATTAAATCAGAGAGGGATAATAGAAGCAATAGAAAAATATACATGTATGATAGAGCAGATTATGAGCTGCTGAGATGGTGTTTGGACATTGACTGGGGGAATACTTGAACGGTGAAGACGCTGAAGGAATGTGGAGGAAAATTAGAGTCAAACTGGAGAATGCTGTATCCAAAAGTGTACCAGTAAGGGAATATAAGGATAAAACAAAATTGAGGAAAAGAACTAACCCAGAATTGCCAATGAAAAGAAAGCTTTGGATATTGATTAGAAGAAAGAAACGATTGTGGGAAAGATTAAAATTGTTAAAAAGAACAGGGGGTCTAGTATAGAGGCTAAAGAAGTGGATCTGGAACGCAGACAAATAAATAATAAAATAAGGTGGGAAACAAGGAGGGGGGTGAAGGAGAGGGAGAGAGAGATAGCTAGAAATGTGAAGGATAATCCAAAAATATTCTGGAAGTACATTCAGGAAAAGTTAACAAGAAGAGTAGGGATCCCAGAGCTGGTAGGGGGGTTGAATGATGGGAGTAGAGCGGAGACTGATAAGGAGAAAGCAGGGGAAGCTGGGGAAATACTTTGGGGGGGTACTAACAGTGGAGTCGGAGGATGCAGTGCCTACTATTCCCATCAAACAGGCACCGGCACTAGAACTAACAGAGTTTTCCCATGCTAGAATAAGAAGGGCTATAGAAAAAATGAACAGAAGTAAGTCACCGGGACCAGATGGGATACACCCAAGAATCATAAAGGAAGGAGGGGAGATGTTAGTAGAGCCATTGAAAATGTTATTTGAGGTATCGTTTAACCCATAACTGTCGGGGCGCAACATAAGTCGAGTATAATAAATCTGGACTATCTGGCGGCGCTCGACATAGGTCGTGTGGCAATTTCAGCACGTAATGTTGCTGAGAGAGAGAGACAAGTGGTGGCAGGAGAGTAGCGAGCGTATGACTGCTCCAGACCACCGCGGCGAACCTACTGACACGAATCCCACCTCCTCCCTCCCTCTCTCACTCGCTATATACGGAATTGTATGGGGAAAGTGCCGAATTACATGCTTTTTGCACTCGCGTTGCACGGTTGTTGCAAGAAAACTAGCCATCATAAAAGGATCGTTATGGTGTCATTGGAAAGCTCTGTTTATGCCCTTTCAGGGATAGATACTTGTTTTACGCTCTGGGTCATATTTAGGCATGAAAATGATCACGTAAACAGCCCTATTTTGGGTAAAAACACCCCGCTGGGCGGTACATATAAATAAACCGCCTAGGCCGCTCGTAAGGTGTTAATACAGGACAAATCCCGATGGACTGGAGAGAGGCGAACATAACAGCTATATTTAAGAAGGGAAAGAGAAATGACCCAGGCAATTATAGACCAGTCAGTTTGACAATTGTTGTGTGTAAACTAATGGAAACGGTAATTAGAGAAGGAATAATGGATCATATGAAGTCAAACCAACTTTTCAGTGGGAGACAGTTCGGATTCTTGCCGGGGAGGTCGACGGTACTACAGCTAATTAAGGTGGTAGATGATTGGATGCAAATTCTAGAAGATGGTGATGTAATAGACATGGTATATTGCGATTTTATGAAGGCCTTCAATAAGGTCCCACATAAAAGGTTAATAGAGAAAGTTAGAAGCTATAATATAGGGGAGAAATGTGTGAAATGGATAGAAGCCTTCCTGAAAGATCGGAGACAGAGGGTACTGGTGAATGGAATAGGCTCGGGGTGGAGGGAAATTACAAGTGGGGTACCTCAGGGATCTGTGTTGGGACCACTGCTGTTCGTTATATTTATCAACAACTTGCCTGAAGTTATAACTAATGGAAGTGAGGTATACCTGTATGCGGATGACACTAAGCTGTATAGAAGAGTGAGGAGTAAGGAAGATATGGGTTTGCTTCAAGGAGATGTGGAGGGCATGAAGGGATGGTCTGAGCATTGGTTAATGCCTTTTCATCCAAAAAAAATGAAAGTACAGTAGGGTCTCACATAAAACGAGTTTATGGTCGATAAACGAGGGCGTTTTATGCGATTTCGTTTTATGTGAACACAGCATTTTGGTGGCGCAATATCGTCAATTTTCACTGTAAGCGAAAATTTTCGTACAAAGCGAACGATATTTCGTACAAAGCGAACTATATTTCGTACAAAGCGAATGACATTTCATACAAAGCGACGATATTTCGTACAAAGCGAATTTTAGGTCGGTCGTTTTAATCGAGACTCGTTTTATGCGAACACGTTTTATGCGGGACCCTACTGTACATGCGGATTGGGACCAGCAAGATAGACAAGGTAGGATACAGTATGTATGAAGCGATGGAGGAAGTGAATGCAGAAAAGGATATAGGAGTAGTGATAGACAATAAGTTAAATTTCTCAGAACATTTAGCGGAAAAGATAAACAAAGCCAATAGAATTGTAGGGCTGATAAGGACATTTGTGTCACTTGACGAAGAAATCTTCAGGAATCTCTATACAGCGCTGGTTAGGCCGCACCTGGAATATGCGAACCAGGTGTGGGCTCCATATATGGTAAAGGATATAGAAGCAGTGGAGAAAGTGCAGAGGAGAGCTAGCAAGCTGGTACCAACGTTGAAGAACGCGGGCTATGAGCAGAGGTTGAGGACACTGGGGCTTCCGACACTGGCATATAGGAGAAAGAGAGGGGATATGATAGAGACTTTTAAGATAGTGTCAGGAAAGTACGATGAGGATGTGTGTGAAGGTATCTTCTTGATGCGGGAGGGAACAAGAACGAGAGGACACTCTAAGAAAATTTACAAAGAAAGAAATAGGCTTGAGAAGGCAAAGAACTCATTTTGTGATAGAGTGGTAAATGAGTGGAACGCACTGCCCCAGTATGTAGTCGATTCCGAATCAATAAGGGAGCTTGAAAGTAATCTTGATAAAGCATGGGGAAGACAAGATTTGAAGTTTGATTATAAAACAAAAATACAGAATAGTAAAAATGTTGCGTCTGCTACCGCCGCCGCCAACACCGTGAACGACCGCAGCAGTGCAAGTACTGGTACTGAGCTGGATACACAGGCATAGTTTGCCTTTTTCCAGAGGATCTACTGTAAGAAACTGTAAGAAGTGTACGTGCACAGGGTGCGTCCCTGCGGTTGGTTCTGGTGGGGCGTACCGAGGCTACTGGATCCTACCCCCTTGTAATCTCTTGGGGGAAGGTGCTGGAAATGGTCCCGGGGTAGACTGGAGCCGGAGTTCTGGGGGGGTTGATGCCCATCTGCCAGTCAACCTTCCTAATTATGACTAAAACCAAAGAAAATAAACGTAAGTCCGATGAATCAAAACCGCACAGGACAAGGACAAATGCCCCCACAATCTCAGACTTGCTAGTGTGAATGTTGGTAGTTTGAATCTGCGTGCAAATGAAGTGGCTGAGATGTGTGAGAGGAGGCGAGTGGATGTCTGCTGTACCCAGGAAACACTCTGGAAGAGGCATGGGGTACAGTGGATTGTTGGAAGGAGGAAAAGATATAGGATATACTGGATGGGTGTGGAGACTGATAGAGCGAAAGGAGTGGGTGTTCTGGTGGCTGAAGAGCTGGCGGAAAGTGTGCTTCAGATTACGAGAGTTAGTGAAAGGCTGATTGTTTTGAAGTTGAAAGTTGGTGAAAGAATTCTGAATGTGATATCTGCATATGCCCCACAGGCTGGTTTACAGAAAGAGATAAAAGAGGACTTCTGGAATGACACTGTCAGTGTCATTTCAGGCCTCTCGAAGAATAAAATAACAATCGTGGGGGGGGGGGGGGACCTGAATGGTCACGTAGGAGCATCTGCAGATGGGTACGAGGGGGTACATGGAGGAAATGGTTACGAAAGGAGGAATCTGGAAGGCGAATATATATTGGAGTCCTGCGTTGCACTCAACATGGTTGTGTGTAACACGAAGTTCAAGAAAAGACAGAGCCATCTGATCACATATAACTCTGGGGTCTCCAGTAGCCAGATATATTACTTCTTGGTTAACAGGAAAGACTGGAAACTGGTTCGAGATGTAAAGGTCATCCCGGGCGAAGAATGTATTCCCCAGCATAAGCTACTTGTGTGCGACATGAGCTTATACAGAGATCCTAAGTGCAAGAAGGTATACATACCCAAAAGGAAAGTGTGGCTGCTGAAGAACAAGGAAGTTAGGGATAGGTTTCATAGTGAACTGGAGTGAATTAATAGAAATAAGGAAGCTAGGCCTAACGATGTAAATAGTCAATGGAACTTTCTTAACCCTCCAGCCCCGGCTATGTATTATACAGTAAAAGTCCGTTAATCCGACGACCGATGATTCGAATCTCCCAATAGTCCGAATTTTTCAATTTGAGGCCAAATCCGAATTCACCCGATGGTCCGAATTTCAAGAAGTCCCAAAGTCCCCTTTTTGAGGCATTAGGCCACTCAAATGACACATAATGGAGCACACACATATCATATGTTCATGAATTCACTTTAAAAGTTTACCATTGTCATTGTAGCCTATTATCTACTTCAAAACATTCAGATTAATGGTCAAAGGAAGCTACTGATATAATCGTAAACACCTTCGTCTTCTTCTTCTTCCACATCGTCTGCTAGAGAGTTTGTTTTGCTCTTGAACGCATCCTTGGGACGCTCTGATGCGCTACTGGCTTGCACCGCATTTTCTGCAAGCGCATTCAGTCTTGAGCTTGAAAACGCACCTTTCAAGAAGTCCCAAAGTCCCCTTTTTGAGGCATTAGGCCACTCAAATGACACATAATGGAGCACACACATATCATATGTTAATGAATTCACTTTAAAAGTTTACCATTGTCATTGTAGCCTATTATCTACTTCAAAACATTCAGATTAATGGTCAAAGGAAGCTACTGATATAATCGTAAACACCTTCGTCTTCTTCTTCTTCCACATCGTCTGCTAGAGAGTTTGTTTTGCTCTTGAACGCATCCTTGGGACGCTCCGATGCGCTACTGGCTTGCACCGCATTTTCTGCAAGCGCATTCAGTCTTGAGCTTGAAAACGCACCTTTGGACGTATGTCTTGAGCTTGAAAACGCACCTTTGGATGTTCCGATACGCTACTATTTATAGTTCAGTGATCGGAGCATCCCAAGGGTGCTTTCAAGACAACAAGACAAGGGTGCTTTCAATACAATATAATATAACAGAGCACGTCACAAAAGGAAAATCACAAAAGGAAAATTACAAGAACCTCTCAGGGAAGTGCCGTTGTTAAGGCATTACTTCCCGAACCACATCTGATCTTCAGGAGCAAGACAAACTCGCTAGTAGACGGAAGAAGAAGAAGACGTTTATATCAGCAGATTCCTTTGACCATTAATCTGAATGTTTTGAAGTAGTTAATAGGCTACAATGACAATGGTAAACTTTTGAAGTGATTTCATGAACATATGATATGTGTGTGTGCACCATTGTGTCATTTGGGTGGCCTAATGTCTCAATGTTTTCGTCATACACAGGTTCGTAGGGGTAAAGTCCGATAATCCGAAAAATCCACTAATCCGAACGAGAGCCGGTCCGCTGCCCTTCGGATTAACGGAAGTTTACTGTATATATATATTCCTCGAAACCCGGGTGTTTTGGCCGAAAAACGTCTAGGCTAGGCTACCGTATATTCGTTAATCAGACTGCTTCCCGCATTCCCGCGCATCCCCAAGCGTAGCTGTGTTATTTACCTGTAGAATGGCATTAAGTAGAGCTCTCTAAGTCAACTGGTTGAGCTGTGATGATGATTTAATTGGAGATAACTTTATGGCCAAAACAGCCACTTTACACCACTTTTCGATACTTAACAACAACATACAGGCACACACGAACAAGCGACGCTCTCCTTCTTGTGGCCGGAGATGCGGGGCGTCGGTCCAGCCGGCTGTTGTTTACATGCGTCGGACCGACGCCTCGCACACGAAGCTCACAGGCTTTCAACCACTGGGCGTTCAAGAGGCCTTCCGGGTACCTGTTATATGCTTTTTTATGGGCGTTCAAGAGCCCTTCCGTGGTGAGAGGGTTAAGCATAGCCTTATTGCTGCCACTGACAAAGTCTGTGGGAAAACAAAGGGTCACCCCAGGAATAAGACCTCCTGGTGGTGGAACGATGAGGTAGAACATGCTGTGAAAGAGAAAAGGAGATGTTTCAAAGCATGGAAGCAGGGAGGTTGCAAGGAGGAATACCAGGCAGCTAAACGAACTGCCAAAAGAGTTATATACAATGCGAAAAAAGGCATTAACCCTTTACCGGGCAAGTGACCATATATGGTAACTTAAACGGGTGGCAAAGATGGCGTCCCCCAGCCGCCCGCAGATGTCGAAACATGGTGCAATCGCCTCCCAGCCAATCAGGATGCATCACGTCACAACCCAAGACACTGACGTCAGAGCTTCCCCAGCTCGCCATTCGCTCAGAGCCGAGGGAACTTCAGTCTTCCTCCAACCTTTGTCAGAGACGCACTTTCGCCAAAGTTGCTCCCACGCCCACGACCCTACCACTCGACATAATGCCGGTAAGTTGATGAAACCCAAACATTGTACAATAGAATAAATGTTCTATCGAATGATATTGGTGTCAATTACGTGAGGGTTATAGAAATTGATGTAATCCACGAGTGAAAAATCGTATGTCCATATATGGACATACGCCCGTCTATCGTAATTTTCAGATGTCCATATATGGACATTTGGCCCGTCTATCGTAATGTTTTTATTGACACTAATAGTTTTTTATAACTAGATATAACTTTTTATATAATTTCCACAATTCATTATGGGTTGTGGGTAAAGTTGTGTAGCACATTAATACATGCTCCAGTGACAACAATGCCATATTTTGATGTGTTTTTCATTAGTGAATAATTAATTATGTGCGTTTTTTTAATATTTTAACCTAATTTCTTCATATATTATTACATTTTTGGGTCAAATTCTATATTAAAATAATGTTCATTATAATGAACATATTGTACACTATTTATTTATCTTATAATTATTATATATACATTTTGTGATATTACTAAAGATATTTGTTATTATATATATGCATAATATATATGTTATATATATATATATATAATTTATATACCGGTATATATTATATATATATATTTTTTTTTTTTTTTTTTTTTTTTCGTGTATTGACTTTTTTGGATACATTTCTAACAAATTATTTCTCTTTCAGTTACTGACAGGACTCTTCTACAAGCGGGCCCGCCGCTGCGAGGCTACTGTGGTGCCTGCCGACCCTAACATCAGCGACGATGAATTCATGGATGACGACGACGTCGCTGACCCGGACTTCATGCTGCCACCACCCCACGATGTCAACACACCTCACGCGTCGGATGAACCGAACCCCAAGAAGAAGTGTGTCGGGCCTGCATTTGAGGAAGTACCAGAGGAGCTTGAGGATGAGGAGGATGAGGAGGATGAGGAGGAGGCTATGGAGGTACCGCTAGAGGCTAACGCATCCAAGGGTAAGGGTAAGGGTAAGAAGTCCCAAGCACGGCCCACAACCTGGAAGAAGGAGGACATCCAGAACCAACCCCTGCCCGCCTATCACCACAAACCTCCTCAGTACATCGAGGCTCCTCACCAGTATTTTGCCCGATTCATAACTCCACAGGTAATTAAACATATAACCTACCAGACCAACTTATATGCCACCCAGAAGGACATCGCCACGACTTTTTCGACCACTGAGGAAGAGATGACGGTGTTCATCAGTATCCTACTGTACATGGGTATTGTTGAGTGTTCCTCCCTGGACGACTACTGGGCTATGTACACTCGGGTTCCTCAGGTGGCCGACCTCATGTCATCGAAGCGTTTCCGACTACTCCGCCGAACCATCCACTTCAATGACAACTCCCAGCTGGGTGGCACCATCGACAGGTTCTACAAGGTCCGTCCCCTCTTCACTTTCATGACCGATGCCTTCAGGAGTGAGCCTCAAACACCCAAGCAGTCCATCGATGAGGTCATGGTGGGATACAAGGGAAAGACAGCAGGGAATCTCAGGCAGTACATCAAGAACAAGCCTGACAAGTGTGGATTCAAACTGTTCTCCAGAACCTCGGAGGATGGTTTCATCCACGACATGGTCCTCTACCAGGGGAAGACTACTCTACCTTCCCACGGTATCCCCCTAACCCCAGAACAAGAGGCCCTCGGAGCCACCAGCCAGATTGTGTCGGTTCTAGCCAGCACCATGACCTCATCCAGTACCACAGCCATCTTTGCCGACAACTTCTTCACGAGTCTGGAGCTGGTGAGGTACCTGCAGGCGAGAGACATCAGGTACACAGGGACTGCGAGGGACAACAGGATCGGCAACCCTCCTCTTAAGTCGGCCAAGGAGATGGAGAAGAAGGCTGTCCCTCGTGGTACTTATGACTACCTAACCACCGATGGTGGTTCTGAGGTGGAAGGACAACAAGGCTGTGACTGTGCTGTCCACTGACCTGGGGCTGGAGCCGGTGTCTAAGTGCAAAAGGTACAGCAAGGACACCAAGAAGAAGGAGGATGTCGATTGCCCCAATGTTATCAAGAGCTACAATGCAAACATGGGGGGCATCGACAAGAGTGACATGCTGGTGCACCTGTATCGTACCCCCATGAAGTCCAAGAGGTGGTACATGAGGCTCTTTGCCTATTGTGTGGACCTCTGCCTGACCAATGCATGGCTGTGTTACAGGCGGGACTGCCGGTCACTAGGCGAAAAGGGAATGTGCCTCAAGGACTTCAGGATACAGGTGTTCCGTTGCACCAGCAACAAGAAGTCCGTGATCGCTCGGCCTCTGAGGAGCTCCTTGTCCTCGTCACCTGGCAGCCCCAACACCTCCAACCCCAACACCTCCAGCCCCAACACCAACAACAACGCCATCGACCTACCCAAACCCATCCGTGGTCAGCACAGCCAAATGCCTGACACTATGGTGCGGTTTGACAGGACCCTCTTCCACATCCCACTGTATGTCACCCGGCAGACCTGCAAGCACTGTAGCCGGAAAGGTAATATAATCCGGTCTAATGTGCTCTGCCAGGTGTGCAAGGTACACCTGTGTCTCAATGCCGACAGGAACTGCTTCAAGGACTACCACACACGTGTTGCCTAGGTTCAAGAGGCAACGAATGTTGAAAAGAGGTGGGAAATCCGGGTACAAAAGTACTTGGTCAACAAACAACTATAATGTAAGGTATTTTTATTCTAATATATTTTTGATAAGTTTTTTAAAATAAAACAATTATTTTACTGTCATGTAGAGTGTTTATTTATCCATATTTATTGTTTTCAATATTGCAACTTTCTGAAATTTTATGACCATAGACCGGCAAGTGACCATATAATAGTCACTTCACAAATTTCAATTTGTAACCTCAAAATCAACATTTTTGAAAAAAATTCAAAAGTAAATATGTCTTAGAAAACGGTCTACTTTCATGGTCTAGGGTCAAAAAATCGATAATATAAGTATATCTATGAGTGCCCGGTAAAGGGTTAAGGACCTGGTCCTCGAACAAGTGTGTAACACTGACAATCCCAATGGTATCTTCAACCTAGCTAGGCGAGTTAAAAATGACAGTAGGGATATTATAGGTGAACAGTGTGTTAGAAACGATAATGAGAAGATCGTGTATGCAGAACATTAAATCAGAGAAGCATAGAAGGCACACTATGAACGATTGCTAAATGTAGAGTTTGAATAGGATAAGCAACAGCTTAGTATCAAAAAACTAATATTTATTAGTGACGAACATGCCTATTACATAAGGCATCCTCTTCAAACACTAATCCGCCGTAGTTTGAATCTACCGCGCAGAGCATTTAAAATCTGAGGAGCCTTCATCATGAGCGCACACGACCTCACTCATGGCTTCAGTCATTATGAATTGGGTTCTCACTACGAAAAAACTTCGTAAAAAAAAAAAAAAAAAAAAAAAAAAAATAAGAATAACTATCCAATAAGCTTTCCATCATATCGTGGATGTACTTGTGTGGATCTTTGACCAGACGCTGATTCAGGCGTCATTCTTCCTTCTCTGCTCTGCGGTCAACCGGCCCGGACGTGTCTCTCCACGCTCCGCTGGTTCCGCATTTGCTGCGTCCCTAGTGAGTTTTTCTCATTTGTTTACTCCGGGATGTATCGAGTAAGGTTAGGATATGCGTAGCAGGAGTGTCCTGGGCTGGTTGCCCGCAGTGCAGTGTATTTTGGGTCGTGTGTTTGGGGCATCTATTTCGGATGTACCCTCGTGGTCCGGTTGTGGACAGGTGAACTTTGTCACAGTTAGCTAGGTTTGTGATGCAGGCGGCTTTCATTACGCGTTATTGCTTCCTTTTATCTTTCTGATGAGGTAGCGTATTTTTGCTGACGTTCCCAGCGTATTTTTCTTCACTTAGTGAAGTTTTTTCTGGGTCCCGAGTCAGTTCTTCCCTTTGCCTTTGCCGGAAGTATTTGCTACAGTGGTGTGTTGGCGGTGGTTCCTGTTGTGATATAATTCAGTGCTTTTTGTTTATATTCCGACATGTTAATATTATCCGTCTGCCTAGGCCTAGCCAGCCTCTCGTAGCTTTACCACATATACAAGTGTTATTGATTTATTTTCTAAATATGTGCTACTGTGTGATGTGTGTCCTGGTTTAGTTGTGTATTGGCTAATTCCACGGACTATTTATGTGTCCTGGGTTAGTTGTGTATTGGCTAATTCCACGGACTATGTTGGGCCCGGCGTTAGTTGTGTTTTGGCTACGCCTCGGTCCTGTGTTGCGTTCAGATGGTATCTGGACGGGGTGGGTTATTTCCGGCGGGTTTTTCTCGGTTACACCATGAAAAAACCCGGCTGGTTACCGAGTTTTGGCCACGCGTGGTTTAAAAACAGGCTTGTTTCCCCGGCGAGTGGGTGTCTGTGGCTCCCCAGGACTGCGTCTCTGGGGTGCCTGTTTCAGGCTCCTTCTGATTCCCGGCGGGTTGGCTGTACCCATCTAACAGTGTTCATATGGACACGTGTTGTTTGTAGTTTTTTCGGTTTTGCAAAGCCAATATAAAACTATGCTGTTGTTGTATTTCCTCCCCGGCGATCTTTTACAAAGATGTGGGGTTAGGAACAATTGGGGTTAACTTTTAAACTTTAAATCACCCGGCGGGTGCAACCTGGTAGGGTGGGATGACCGAATTTACAAAATTCAGTTTAGTTGACCAGACAATTGAGGGATGCATTGTGTATCGCCTCCTTCAACATACGGCAATTTAAGGCACAATTGGGGTTAACGTTTTTTAAACTAATATTCACACC
The DNA here is from genome assembly GCA_032716605.1 of Paralithodes platypus. Lineage (NCBI taxonomy): Eukaryota > Metazoa > Arthropoda > Malacostraca > Decapoda > Lithodidae > Paralithodes > Paralithodes platypus. The sequence goes on along the minus strand of CM064570.1, from coordinate 18,018,421 downwards.
CGGCGGGTGCTCCCTGGAAAGGTGGGAATCACGAATTTACAATTCAGTTAGTTACCCAGACAATTGAGGTATACGTTTTGTATCGCCGCCTTCAGCTTACGGTGCAATTGGGGTTAACGTTTTTTAAACTAATATTCACACCCGGCGGGTGCTCCCTGGAAGGGTGGGAATAACGAATTTACAATTCAGTTAGTTAACCAGACAATTGAGGGATACGTTTTGTATCGCCGCCTTCAACATACGGCGATCTAAAAACATACTTCGGGAGAAGTTAGATCTCGTATATTTGTCAGGCTTCCCAGTTTTTTATCTACGAGATAATTCGGGGGCCGGCGTCTTTTTTAGGGGGATTTTTCCAAAATTGAATCTTGAAACAAACACCACCGGAAAGACTTAATCAGTTATAAACGCCATGCTGGTCTTTATATATTATGTCAAGAGGGTATTCATAAATCTTTTGGACAAATTAAGATATTCTGAAATCTTTTACTTAGGAAACCCCACCGCGTAGCGAGCTGTAGTCGTTGAGTATTACGTCTCGTTACCCGGCGGGTTATTATAACACTTGTGTGCGAACATGTTTGGGTTAACCTTATGAGCATTAATTCCTGGAAATTTTCTTTTTTTCCAGAGCTGGGTCCCGGCGGGTCTATGCAGAGCCTGGAGTAAGTATCCCACCAGTCTCTGTCATGGCTACCTTTGCCCCGGTTTTTGCTTTATGCATTACGCCCTCCTGTTCAGGTATCCCTATTTTTGCGCACACCCTTTGTATAAAATGTGTTAAAATGTCTCGTTTGGTGTGGGTTACCTTTCCGGCGTTTTTTCTCGTTGCTCCGAGAACACCGTTTTTGTTTACCGAGTTTTAGTCAGGATGGCTCAAAATAGGTAAGTTACCCCGACGAGTTTGGTCGCTTGAGGGCTCATAAGAAACTGCGTTTTCTGTGGTCGAGCCAGGGATCAGGCTTCCTGTGTTATTCATTGCTTTATGCATTACGCCCTCCTGTAATGTATAGTTTAGTGTGGGTTACCTTTCCGGCGTTTTTCTCGTTGCTCCGAGGACACCGTTTTTGTTTACCAAGTTTTAGTCAGGATGGCTAAAATAGGTAAGTTACCCCGACGAGTTTGGTCGCTTGAGGGCTCATCAGAAACTGCGTTTTCTAGGGTCGAGCCTGGGATCAGGCTTCCTGGTTTATTCCCGTCGAGGGGGGCTCCACACAGTTTTCTAGGTGATCAGGCTGACACCTGTTGGACTTGGTTTTCTCTGCTTTTCAAAGCCATTGAAACAATGCTGTCTGTTTGTTTGGTCTTTACCTCCCGGCGACCTTTTTACAAAGAGGTCTGGGGCAGGTATATAATTGGTTTGACATTGCATATAAAACCCGGCGGTTGTACCTTCGGGTGGTTATATTAACGGATTTGCGATTTGAGATAATTTGCCAAACAATTGATTGATACAATAGGGTATCACGGCCTTCAAGACGGAGATCTATGAGGGCTTCTGGGAGAAGCCGGATTAGAGATTAGGATAGGCTTAGACTTTTTATGGGATAAAAAGATGCCTGAATCTTACTAGTGTCTCCAATGTAAAGGGATACTTGAAAGACTTCATCTTTAATAAAGATATGCTTCATCTTTATGAGGATTAAGAAGTTATTCTTAATTCTTTTGGACAGGTGAAATATATGCTGAAATCTTAAATAAGCCATTGAAACAATGCCGTTTGTTTGTTTAGTCTTTCCCTCCCGGCGACCTTTTTACAAAGAGGTCTGGGGCAGGTACAATTGGTTTGACATTGCATATAAAACCCGGCGGTTGTACCTTTGGGTGGTTATATTGACTGATTTGCAATTCGCGATCTTTGTATTTCCTCCCCGGCGATCTTTTACAAAGAAGTGGGGTTAGGACCATTTCGGGTTAACTTTTAAACTTTAAATCACCCGGCGGGTGCAACCTGGAAGGGTGGGATGCCCGAATTTGCAAAATTCAGTTTAGTTGACCAAACAATTGAGGGATGCATTGTGTATCGCCTCCTTCAACATACGGCGCTTTAGGGAACAATTGGGGTTAAAGTTTTTTTAAAACTAATATTCACACCCGGCGGGTGCTCCTTGGAGGGATGGGAATAACGAATTTACGATTCAGTTAGTTAACCAGACAATTGAGGGATACGTTTTGTATCGCCGCCTTCAACATACGGCGATCTAAAAAGATACTTCGGGAGAAGTTAGATCTCGTATATTTGTCAGGCTTCCCAGTTTTTGATCTACGAGATAATTCGGGGGCCGGCGTCTTTTTTAGTTTTCTTTTTTTTTCCAAAATTGAATCTTGAAACAAACACCACCGGAAAGACTTCATCAGTTATAAACGCCATGCTGGTCTTTATATATTATGTCAGAGGGTATTCATCAATCTTTTGGACACATTAAGATATTCTGAAATCTTTTACTTGGAAAACCCCACCGCGTAGCGAGCTGTCGTCGTTGAGTATTACGTCTCATTACCCGGCAGGTTATTTAACACTTGTGTGCGAACATGTTTGCGTTAACCTTATGAGCCTTAATTCCTGGAAATTTTATTTTTTTCCAGACCTGGGTCCCGGCGGGTCTATGCAGAACCTGGAGTAATTTTGGTGTAGGTTACCTTTCCGGCGTTTTTTCTCGTTGCTCCGAGAACGCCGTTTTTGTTTACCGAGTTTTAGTCAGGATGGCTCAAAATAGGTAAGTTACCCCGACGAGTTTGGTCGCTTGAGGGCTCATAAGAAACTGCGTTTTCTGTGGTCGAGCCTGGGAGCAGGCTTCCTGTGTTATTCATTGCTTTATGCATTACGCCCTCCTGTAATGTATAGTTTAGTGTGGGTTACCTTTCCGGCGTTTTTCTCGGTGCTCCGAGAACACCGTTTTTGTTTACCGAGTTTTAGTCAGGATGGCTAAAATAGGTAAGTTACCCCGACGAGTTTGGTCGCTTGAAGGCTCATCAGAAACTGCGTTTTCTATGGTCGAGCCTGGGATCAGGCTTCCTGAGTTATTCCCGTCGAGGGGGGCTCCACTCAGTTTTCTAGGTGATCAGGCTGACACCTGTTGGCCTTGGTTTTCTCTGCTTTTCAAAGCCATTGAAACAATGCTGTCTGTTTGTTTGGTCTTTACCTCCCGGCGACCTTTTTACAAAGAGGTCTGGGGCAGGTATAATTGGTTTGACATTAATAATAATAATAATAATAATAATAATAATAATAATTATTATTCAGTTAGCAATTTACAGAGTTGGTACCACATAGTATGTTATAAATATGACATGTACCAGGGATAGCCCAATAAGGCCATTAGGCGTATTTCCATTTGGGTCCTTGTATATAAAACCCGGCGGTTGTACCTTCGGGTGGTTATATTAACGGATTTGCGATTCGAGTTAATTTGCCAAACAATTGATTGATACAATAGGGTATCACGGCCTTCAAGACGGCGATCTATGAGGGCTTCTGGGAGAAGCCGGATTAGAGATTAAGATAGGCTTAGACTTTTTATGGGATAAAGAGATGCCTGAATCTTACTAGTGTTTCAAGTGTAAAGGGTTACTTGAAAGACTTCATCTTTACTAAAGATATGCTTCATCTTTATGAGGATTAAGATGTTATGCTTAATTATTTTGGACAGATAAAAGATATGCTGAAATCTTTAATAAGCCATTGAAACAATGACGTTTGTTTGTTTAGTCTTTCCCTCCCGGCGACCTTTTTACAAAGAGGTCTGGGGCAGGTACAATTGGTTTGACATTGCATATAAAACCCGGCGGTTGTACCTTTGGGTGGTTATATTAACTGATTTGCAATTCGCGATAATTTGCCAAACAATTGATGTATACAATAGGGTATCACGGCCTTCAAGACGGCGATCTATGAGGGCTTCTGGGTGACGCCAGATTAGAGATTAAGATAGGCTTAGACTTTTTATGGGATAAAAAGATGCCGGAATCTTACTAGTATTTCAAGTGTAAAGGGATACTTGAAAGACTTCATCTTTAATAAAGATATGCTTCATCTTTATGAGGATTCAGAAGATATGCTTAAATCTTCTGGACAGGTAAAGATATGCTGAAATCTTTAATATGATACTAAAGGACAACGAAAAGTAGTGGTGGAGTGCTACGGTTCATTGACCGGCGGTTTTGAGGCACATATTTTGTACCGTTTTTTGGGTGTAACCCTATGAGCATTAATCCCCGGAAAATTCTCTTTCCAGGGTGGATTACCGGTGTTGCACCAGGTGACCAGGTAGTTCCCAGGGGCGGGGTAGTTTTCCCCCAGTCTCTGTCGTGTCGGCACTTGAACCTCTCATTGCTGTATGTTCAACGCCGTTAAGCTCAGGTAGCCCTATCTTATTTTTATTTGTTAATGAAATAATTTAATAGCTGAATCATAATAAACATATATATTTTCTATGATTATATTATGATAATATTGTGTTTATTTATAGTAATTTATTTTAATACAATTAAATATCAATTAAATTAATTAGTATACTTTATGATTTTGCGTTCAGGGAGTATACCGAGCTCGCAAGCGAGGGACAGCCACAGCCAAGGTGTACGGCGATACTCACAGTCGTACCTCACCCGCCGGACGATAATGCCGGCGGGCGGACCTGACGCTCTGATGACGGACGAGAACAGGTTGAGTTCCATTTATCTCTTTTCCGCCGCCAGACGCGTCTCTAATGTGCCACGTAGTCAACAAACTACAGGATTAGCGAGGCGTAGTCTCGCTAATCGCGCCCCTGTGGCCGGCGCAGTGTGGTACCAGCATTTGAACACGTGGTGCCTGCACCCAGTGTCCCTCCTGGTCGGGTTGTTCCACTTAGAACACAATTGGCAACCTAGAAACCTCGCGGACTTGTTCATTTTGGACATTCAGGAGGCCAAGTGGCTAGCACCTTACGGTAGCGACGTGACCAAGATATTCACGAATCAATATACCCAGTCTACAAAGCGACAGTTTCAATCGCATTGGAAAGCTTTTACGTCTCGGATTCGTAGAACAAAACAAACTGTGCCCTCGGTGGCGTTGGTTGTTTATTATTTACTTTATCTGAAAGTGATTTATGTGGGCAGGTTTTAAACTCCGCCCACCTCCCTGTCAGCTCAGGCCTACATGGTCTCTGGACAAAGCATCGTTGTTATTCTCGTTCCCGTATGTACCAAAGACTGCAGATTTTACAAATGGGCTGTATTCCTTATGGCTTTGGCTACCGGGAACAGAGTATCTGAGCTGGCGGCGATGAGCAACGCACCTAATTGCCTCAGGTTTGATAGGCTTCATGAGTGTATTCACATTGCACCTTCCCCAGGATTCATAGCCGAGATTGAGCACAGTGAACACGTGTTTTCAGAGTTCACGGTGCCGGCGTTAAACAGGGGAAAGGTGCACCATCTTTTTTGCCCAGTACAGCTCTAACCAAATATTTAAGAGTGGCACCTCTAAATCACCAGGGTGCTTTATGGGTCGCAAGTCCGGGTGAACGATTGATGGAGCGTACACTGGCTTCTCTCTTGGTCGAGAACTTTAAAGAGAAGCATCCCGGCGTTGTGGGTAAGACCCACGATTTACGCAAGGGGACAGCCTCTTTACGTTTCCTTAATAATCTTTCGTTGGAAGTTATTACGTCCACACAGTTGTGGGCCTCTAATCAGGAGTTTTTGCCTCGATACCTTTCAGTAGCTCTGGACAAACCTTCCTTGCCATGTATAGCTTTACGGCAGAGGGTCTAGGTGGCCCTTTTAGTCACGTTTTGTTTAATTTCAAGAAAAAGGGGGGGGGGGGGGGGAAAGGGTGCAGTCAGTGTGACATAGGACACCCTAGACCCCTCCGGAGAATGTGTTCGGAACATACGAGCTGTGATACTGGTTGTAGGCATTGTATTATAAAATTTCTCTGTACAGTAGTATTCATTGCAGGAAATTGTGCTAAAGGCCTATAGTAGTGTTACGACAATTCTTGTTGTAAGTAGCTTTGGCTGTGTAGCAATAGAGTTTTGAGAAATCTCGGTAGTGGCAACTACGACTTTTACTTTTGCAGTAATTACTTCTGCATAAGTACACGAGTTCAGTACTTCTACGAATGTACAAGAATTTGTTTATGTTTGGTTATATTTTTAGGAATATATCCACTAGTTAATGGGGTTTATATGTGCACATGTAAACTTAAAAGTTTTTAGTTTTCCCCACTTACTTTAAGTGGGGTGCCTTCTTAACTAGCAGATCTGTGCTCAGAGTCTCAGAGTTAACCCTTTTTCAAGCAGGCTTCTTTGAAACACGCTCCTGCTTGTACCCCTTTTTGAAGATTTAGGCTGTATAAAGTTTATGCACCCGAATATCTCTTTTTTTTATAAAAGTAAAGAATACTATACTGTATGGTTGTTTGATTATCTGCTTTTCTAGAGTTATGATATAATTATGAATGTCCCCCTCCAGTCTTAGAAATCAGGCATGTTCGTCAATGATGGAGGGGCCACTAATAAATTATAGGTTTGACTCCTGTAAGGAGATAAAGAAAACCTAATATTTAGTAGTGGCCCCATAATCATTGACAACTAGGGCCCTCCCGACCATCCCCTTCCCATTCATTGATGTATTAAGGATTTTGGTTTACTTGATATGTCAGTGAAGGAAGAATGACGCCTGAATCAGCGTCTGGTCAAAGATCCACACAAGTACTGTACATCCACGATATGATGGAATGCTTATTGGATAGTTATTCTTATTTTCTTTTTCTTTTTTCTTTTTTACGAAGTTTTTTCGTAGTGAGAACCCAATTCATAATGACTGAAGCCATACGTGAGGTCGCGTGCGCTCATGATGAAGGCTCCTCAGATTTTAAATGCTCTGCGCGGTAGATTCAAACTACGGCGGATTAGTGTTTGAAGAGGATGCCTTATGTTATAGGCATGTTCGTCAATGATTACGGGGCCACTACTAAATATTAGGTTTTCTTTATCTCCTTACAGGAGTCAAACCTATAATCTGGACCTCCTCCTTTGATAGCACCAGCTGTAGTGAGTGACGCAATCAATAAAATGAAGGACGGTAAAGCTCCAGGGTGCTCTGACATTGTCGCTGAGATGATAAAAGCCTCAGGGGAGACTGGTCACTGGTGTCAACTTAGTCACTGAGTTGATAAACACCATTATTAAAGATGAGAAAATCCAAGAGGATTGGCTCAAAAGTGTAATAGTAAATATATACAAAGGAAAAGGGGATGCGCTAGATACAGGAAATTATAGGGGCCTGAAAATGCTTGACCAAATCATGAAGGTCTGTGAGAGAGGGTTTGATCAGGCAAAGCATCTCCATTGATGATATGCAGTTTGGTTTTATGCCAGGACGGGGTACAACCGATGCTATCTTCGGTCAGGCAGATACAGGAAAGATACTTACTAAAAAGCAGGGATCTTTACTTTGTGTTTGTAGACCTGGAGAAGGCCTTTGATAGGGGGCCTAGAGATGTTGTGCAATGGGCTATGAGGAAACTTGGTGTGGAAGAGTGGCTGGTGTGTGTGATAATGAAGATGTATGAGGATTCGCGAAGTGCGGTGAGGGTGAAGGGTGTATTTACCTAATTGTATTTACCTAATTGTAGTTTACAGGAGTTGAGCTAAGCTCGTGTTGTCCCGTCTCTCAGTCTACTTTCATCCAATTTTTTCTTGAAAATATGGATGTTCCCTGTCCCTACCACCTCCTCCTCCAGCCCATTCCATTTGTCAATACATCTATAGGGGAAGCTAAACTTCCTGATATCGTTCTTGCAGGTAGGTCTTTTTACTTTGTAGCTGTGGCCTCTAGTTATTCCTGTATCCATGATTAATATATCCTCCCTATCCAGCCTTTCCAGCCCTCGGGTGCATTTGTACATCATTATCATGTCTCCCCTCTCTCTCCTCTCTTTTAGACTCAGTAAATTTAATCTGTCTAGCCTCCTTTCATATGGCAGTTCTCTAAGACTCTAAGTTCTCTGTACTGAGTGATGAGTTTGCAGTCCGTGTTGGAGTCCATCAGGGTTCAGTGTTAAGCCCCCTCCTCTTTATTATGGTCTTGGAGGCACTGTCTATAGTTTTTAGAGGCGGACTCCCGTTAGAACTGTTTTATGCAGACGATTTAGTCCTAATAGTTGACAGTATGCAAGATGCTGAGGCCAAATTCAGAGAATGGAGAGGGCATGGCGAGCAAGGGTTTAAGAGTCAATATTAACAAAACCAAAGTTATGCATTGTAGATTGAGACGAGGCAATGTGGAAAAGAGCGGTGCATACCCATGTGCAGTGTGTGGAAAGGGTGTGGGTGTTAACTCAATTCAATGTACAGGTAGCATTTTTTTTTTTTTTTTAAAGAGACAATGAACGGAGGAAGGAAAAACACAGATAAAACAAAAAGGTCCATGTGCCTAAAGGCATCCTCCATTCATAAAATGTTTGTAACAACTGGATTTAAACTTTTGTAGATTGTAAGTTTGTGGAAAGCAACTCGAGGGAAGTGAATTCCAAAGAGTAGTAGTTCTAGGGATAAATTAATTTTGATAAGCAGAAGTTCTGCATTGTGGAGGAGAAAGTGTAAATTCATGGGCGCTCTCAGCTGCCCTAGTTCTACGGGGAAAGATGTGGAGAGGCGGCACAATTGAAGCAAGTTCCTCGGAACAATTGCTGTGAAAATATCTGTAGAATAATGCAAGGGATGCAACGTTTCTTCGTATGGATAATGTAGGAAGGTCCTGTGTGATTGCAGGGTTATTGATTAATCTAATAGCTTTATTTTGAATTTTGTCCAACTGCCTCAATGCAACCACTCCACTTCCACTCCACAGAGGTGAACAGTAATCCATCTGAGAACGCACATGACTTTTATATATTACGGCCAATTGCTCGTCAGTGAAGAATTCTCGAACTCTGTACAGGAGTCGCAGTTTTTTAGAGGCATTCTTAGCAATGCTTCTAACATAATGTGTCCAGCTCAAGTTAGTAGTTAATATTACACCAAGAATGTTAATACTAGGGGAAGTGGGAATATTTACATCATTAAAAAATATATGGGAGTCAGTGAGATTCTGTCGGTTAGAAAATTTAATGTACTTGTACAGTACTTGGTTTTCTGTGCATTAAAGGACACTAGATTGTTTTGTCCCCATTCATTAATTCTAGAAAGGTCCTGGTTCAGAGAAATTGCAGTGTTTATTTTTGAATTTATAAGATCGGGTTGGGTGAAAGAATTGGTAAATGTGAAGGAACTGTGGAGTGTTGAGTCATCTGCGTAGGAATGCATTGGATTATGAGTGGTAGATATGAGATCATTGATATGAATGAGGAACAGAGTTGGGGCCAAAACTGATCCCTGGGGAACACCAGCATTTATTGAGTGAAATTGAGAATAAAGGCCATCTACCATTACATGTATTTTTCTGTTATGAAGATAAGAAGAAATTAGTGGAACTAATGATGCAAGGCCGTAGTGTGACATCTTCGACAATAAGGATTGATGCCAGACTCTATCAAATGCCTTTGATATATCCAGTGCTATTGTATGTGTTTCACCATGTTGGTCTGTAGCTTGGTTGATTTGATGCGTAAGAAGGCAAAGAATGTCTGCAGTTGATCGACATCGTCTAAAACCATATTGCCTATCACTGAATAATTTATTATTCTCAAGATGCTTAATTATGTGATTATTTAATATAATTTCAAAGACTTTACCAAGAGTGGAAGTTATAGCTATTGGTCTGTAGTTTGATGGATCTGAAGAGGCAACTTTTTTAGGAACTGGATGGATGTTTGCTTCTTTCCAGGGTACTGGGAAGCATGAGGTATGAGTACACAGACGGAAAATGTTTGCCAATACAGGAGCAAGGAGCAATTCTTCAGTACTATTGGAGGAATTTCATCTGGACCAGGAGCCTTATCTACTGAGATTCTGCAAAATAGTTTTGAAATGTCTGGTGTGGATCTTAAGTGAGGGAATTTCAGGCGAATTAAAATTAAGTACAGGGACATCTTGATTTATTTCATCTAAGGTTGAGTTGGTGGAGAAAATATCCGCAAGAAGGTTAGCTTTACCTCGTGGGTCACTTACAAGATTGCCAGTCGGAGATTTTAATGGTGGAATGGATGAAGCAGTAGTGAAGTTGGATTTGCATGAGTTAAGAGTAGACCAAAATATTTTGTTATCATTTGGATTATTTAGAATTTTATTTACCTGCTTGTGGAGAAAGTTTGATTTAGTTAGGTTTAATACAGTTTTGGCATGATTTCTGATGTTTTTAAAGTAATTAAAAGCTTTATGTGTTTTTGATCTTGTGTATGCATTGTAGGCTATTGCTTTTTGTTCAGTTACTCTAGCACAATTATGGTCAAACCATTTAGGTGAATTAGATCTTTTACTGTACTTTTGATGAGGAATAAAAGTTTCCATTCCAACTTTTACAAAATCTTGTATGTGGCTCAAGGTGGAGTGTGCATCATTAGAAAAGAAAGAAGTCCAGGGAATATAAAAAAAGAAACCTTGAAGACCCTCCCAGTCTGCCCTATCATAATGCCATTTAGTCACCAAAACAGGTTCAGAGTGGGAAGGTGTGGTAGGTGATAGACAGGTGGCCTGTATCAGTGATCAGAAGATCCAAGCGGGGACCTCACTGTAACATCATAATTTTCTGAATTGGTTGTAAAAAGAAGTCCAGTAGGTGGGAATTATGATTAGGATTATCTGGTACACGGGTGGGTGGTAGGTCGACTAGTTGAGTGAGATTAAATGAGTCTGCAAATAGCTCACATTCAAGACCAGCATCATCAGTCCTGGCTGAATGAGTGAGCCATTCAACATTATGGACATTAAAATCACCCAACACAGTGATTTCAGAAGAAGCATTTAAGTTGAGGACACTGAGTTGTGAGGACAGAGAATCAAAAAGCCTTTGCTCTGGAGGAGTATTTGGGGTAGATGCAACATATGTATTTAAATTTACCAGCAGAAATGAATTTGTATATAGAATAATCAAAATAGGGACAATAGGGACAATTGAAACTAGTAACCTCCTCCAGGGCAATTTCAGATTTTGCGAAGCAACATACACCTCCTTTAGGTCTGAAATTTTGGAGCACTTGATAAACTGGAAAATTAAATCTAGACGTGTCAGATGTGGATGTTACTCGAGTCTCTGTCAAAAAAAGGAGAGTAGGGGATTCTGCTTGAAGAAATTGGTGTACAGAATTGATGTTAGAGTGAAGTCCCCTTATATTGCTAAAGAAAAAGCTGCACCGACGAGCAGCTTTGGGACGTTGCAATGCTCTTGACACAGTCGCATGATAACGACCGGGAGGGCCCCGTGTCAATGACCCAACCCTGCCGGGGGTGGATATCCGAGGGACCACCAGGTTTGCTCTTAACAATTGTACTGCCATATTTATTAGGTAAAGGTGTATGGTGTTACATGTACAGTATGATATGTAGTGGGAAGAGTAGTGTTTTATGGATAGAGGATAGCGATGTAGGGCAATGTCGTGAAGTTGGATGTGTATGTTATATAAAGAGGGTTTACCTAATACCCCTGATGTGTGAGGCAGAAAGATATGTATCCAGCTACCAAGGCCTGGGAGAGAAAATGGAATTCAGGTTATTCCCTGAGTCTCCCGTAACCTTGGCGGTAGTACTTCCCTGGGCGGGGCTGCCTACCCCTACTACTACATATGACGATGTTGCATATCGTCAACTTGTTCTTTTGAGAGTACGCTATTTGCAATTTTTGTATCGTCAGCAAATTTTGAGATTGTACAGGTGAGACCCTCATCTATGTCGTTGATGTAAATTAGAGAGAGAATTGGTCCTAGTACTGATCCCTGGGGTACCCCGCTACTTACATTGGTCCATTTAGATGCCTTACCGTTTTTGACTACTCTTTGCTTTCTGTCGCTGAGCCAATTTTCTATCCATTTCAACACACCGTCTTGTATTCCATGCGCTTTTAGTTTTAGCAGTAAACGTTTGTGGGGAAGGGCCCTGGGTGGGGCTTTGGTTTCCGGGGCGTTTCCGCACCCTCCTCAGCTCCCCGCCATGGAGTTTGGTCACCCAGGCTTTATTGTGGTGGCAGGGAGGGTTCTGTGAGGGCGCTCGGTTATGGCCTTGCTCGGGGCCTTGGGGCTGTTCGGCCAGGCAGCTTGGTGAACAACAACAACAACATCTGTCGATGTTGGGTACACCTTGGGAGTAAACGCTGTAGTAGAATAAAGGGACCCCTGCCAAAGGATAAGTCAGAAATAGAGAAATTTGAGTGCGTAGTATGCAAAGGCGAGCTTGTGTTAAGTGATGATCCTGTGGCTGTGAATTTTAGAAATGAGTCATTGGAGCTGGTGAACAAGTTTTGTTACCTAGGAGATACCATCTCTGCCGGTGGTGGGGCAGAGGCTGCCACTGTTGCTAGAATTAGATGTGGCTGGGGGAAGTTCAGAGAACTGTTGCCAAACCTGACCATGAAAAGAATGCCTCTCCCCTTGAAGGGAAAGGTGTATGCCTCATGTGTTAGAAGTGCAATGACGTATGCCTCAGAAACATGGGCCGTTAAAGTAGAGGATGTCAGCAGAATGGAACGTAATGAGATGAGAATGGTGAGATGGATGTGTGGGGCCAGGCTACAGGATAGAATAACAAATGTTGAGCTGAGGAGATGTTTAGGTATAAAGAGTATTAGCGAGGTGATGCGTACAAGTAGACTGGGATGGTATGGACATGTGGAGAGAATGGATGAACAAAATTGGGTGAAAAAATACAGGTCTGTGATTGTGGAGGGAGCTGCACCAAGGGGTGGACCAAGGAAGACCTGGGATCGGACTATTCGTGCCGATCTCAAATCCAAGAACTTGACAAGTGAAGCAGCCCTTAACAGGGTTGCCTAGAATGCCGCCATTAGGACAAGAGACTGAAACTGCACGTATGTGTGGAACACTCAGTCTTAAAATTTTATGTATGTATGTACTGTTCCAAACTCATGTACCAGACCCTGCAACTCCCATTCATTATCGTTCATCCGCAAACAGCAGTATAGGCAGCTTCCACTAATTTCCCTCCCTTTTCAGTGATACACCAACATTCACTGCTCTTCCTAGTATTTCTTTCATGACTCCATCCATATATACAGTAAACAACCACGGGGACATCACACACCCCTGTTTCAACCTAACACTCGGACATCACACACCCCTGTTTCAACCCAACACTCGGGTCAAAGAACTCGCTCTGCTCATTCTCCACACGTACTGCCGCCTTTGCACCCTCATACATACTCTTCACTGCTTTCAGCAGTGGTCTAGGGTGTGTTATTTATAGCTTGATGGAGGTCTAGCAAGGAAACTAAAAGATAAATTAATATACAGTCAGGTCTCGATATACACATGCTTTATATACACGGATTCGTTTGGACACGATAACCCCAAAAGTTCCAAAGTCGGCCACAACACGGAAAAGTCGGGATCATACACGGGTGGCGGCCCAAGCCTAGGTACAGTATATATAAATGATTAAGAATGTTATTTATGCATCAAATGGCTGTCTGTCTATCTATCTAATGCATCTATCTCCCTTATACATAAATATAACTACAGTATGTCTTATTTGGTCTTTTTTTAATCTATGAATAATTTCTAATACGATGAAATTGAAAAAAATATTATCCTTCCAACACACACATAATAAAATGAAAAAGAATCAATAAAAATTTCTCCTTTGCCTTTTCAGAAACTTAAGTCCGTCTCATATACTGTATGTTCGTATTTTATCGATCGCTTGGACCTAGCAACTCTCTATCTATCTATCTAATGCATCTATCTATCTCCCTTATACATTAACATAACTACGTCTTATTTGGACTTTTTGTAATCATTGAATCATTTCTAATGGGATGGAATTGAAAAATATAATATCCTTCCAGCACATAGATAAACAAGAAATAAGAAACAGTCAACAAAAAATATCCCCCCCCCCCCCACCCACCGGTCTTCTCTGCAAATAGGCGCCATGCTTCCAAGCGTCGGAAGATTTGTATTTTATTTATTTATTGTTTTTTCCCACGGTATATTTTTGCCTTGAAAGTGTCTACACAAAATGATGGGGAAATATTGTAATATGTTTTTAATTGACATTTGTGTAATTTTTGCTGATTATGAGTTGATTGGAGGGACAGAGTTTGGGAATAGAGTTGTTAACATGTGGAATGCACTGACCAGAACAGTAATTAGCTCAAAAACAGTTTGCTTCAAGGAGATGTGGAGGGCATTAAGGGATGGTCTGAGCATTGGTTAATGCCTTTTCATCCAAAAAAATGCAAGTACATGCGGATTGGGACAAGCAAGATAGACAAGGTAGGATACAGATGTATGAAGCGATGGAAGTGAATGCAGAAAAGGATATAGGAGTAGTGATAGATAATAAGTTAAATTTCTCAGAACATTTAGCGGAAAAGATAAACAAAGCCAATAGAATTGTAGGGCTGATAAGGACATTTGTGTCACTTGATGAAGAAATCTTCAGGAATCTCTATACAGCGCTGGTTAGGCTGCACCTGGAATATGCGAACTAGGTGTGGGCTCCATATATGGTAAAGGATATAGAAGCAGTGGAGAAAGTGCAGAGGAGAGCTAGCAAGCTGGTACCAACGTTGAAGAACGCGGGCTATGAGCAGAGGTTGAGGACACTGGGGCTTCCGACACTGGCATATAGGAGAAAGAGAGGGGATATGATAGAGACTTTTAAGATAGTGTCAGGAAAGTATGATGAGGATGTGTGTGAAGGTATCTTCTTGATGCGGGAGGGAACAAGAACGAGAGGACACTCAAAGAAAATTTACAAAGAAAGAAATAAGCTTGAGAAGGCAAAGAACTCATTTTGTGATAGTGGTAAATGAGTGGAACGCACTGCCCCAGTATGTAGTCGATTCCGAATCAATAAGTGAGTTTGAAAGTAATCTTGATAAAGCATGGGGAAGACAAGATTTGAAGTTTGATTATAAAGCAAAAATACAGAATAGTAAAAATGTTGCGTCTGCTACCGCCACCGCCAACACCGTGAACGACCGCAGCAGTGCAAGTACTGGTACTGAGCTGGATACACAGGCCTAGTTTGCCTTTTTCCAGAGGATCTACTGTAAGAAACTGTAAGAAAGCTTTAAGCATAAGTTGGATTCCCATATGAGTGATGTGGGCTGGGTGTGAATGGGAGCTGCCTCATGTAAGCCGCATGGCCATGTGCAGTTTCCCGCGATCTTATGACCTTATGTTATTATGTAATTGGGGTTAGGTGTGACAGGGATCTGCCCTGTGTGGGCCGATGCAGACTCCCATTTTCTTATGTTCTTATGTTCTTATGTTTTCTTTAATTCCATCATATCGGAAATTATTCACCGATTATATAGAGACCAAATAACATACACTTTTAGGTGTGTTCAATAGTTTTGCATTATCAATAGGGTCATAACTTCTTCTCTACTTTCTGGTCTATTGAACCATAATAAAGAGAGGGGGAGGTAGGGAGCGCCCCCAACAGTGACAAGTTCCGATATGCGAGCTGTAGCACAAGGCTTATCAACTTCATCACAGTAACGGGGTCGAGGTTGGGGGCGGGGCGGGGCGGGGCGGGAGGAGGGTCCGAGGGAGTACAGCGGCGGTGATATCTACCAAACGTTAACACATCTATCCACACAAATAGGTCAATAACAGGTACAAAACCGTCCTTATTGATGCTTAATGTATTCTATGTTTTGTCATAAATGATGTTGGTGGTATAATGTAATTAATATAAGTCAGTTGAAGGGCAAAAAGGGTCAAAAGGGGGACTTTGGGAAAGTGGCTGGAACGAATTAATTAATTCCCATAAGGCCTGTTATTTCTAAAACACGGTTTTGATATAAACGGTAATTACACGGTACGAATTAACCGCGTATATCGAGACCTGACTGTATAAATAAATAGACCCCCAAAATAGCCACTGTCCTGTTAAGGACAGGAGGGACAGAGTTTTCTTGGTTCCACTCACCAGGTGCAACATGATCACACGGTAGTATTGGCCAAATATTGATCTGGTCAGTGGTGGAGATATACCATATGTTCTGGTTTATAAGACCCACCCAAAATAATGTAGGCAATTGTTAGACAGACACTGTAAACAGATAGATACATGGTACTGTAGGTAGAGACAGAGATAGACAGATTGTTACATAAATGCAATAGGAGTTGTTTATTTACGTTCCCCATTCCCGCCACTGTATCATTCATAATTGTTGTTCTCCACTACAGTACTCCATCAATCACCACTTTTATCACCACCACTGTCTCAGTCAAGATCATACCGTACAGAAAATATTTTTTCTGTCACTTTTATCATTATCAGATCTCAAGGTGTCTGGTAAATATCCAACACTGTAAAATCAATTCCCCCCACCCTCCAAGACAGCTTCAAAACCTCCGACAGTAACTTAGGAAAGGGATGGTATCTCCAACCTATGTACAGGTACAGTAGCCCAACTAAGTTGTGCGACAAAATATTAGGTACGTGGCACCTGTCTAGTTTGCACTCCCGTCCCAAGCCCATATGGTCGTGTCTAGCAGACACCGTGCTGTCTAGGCAGGCCCCACCGCCTGCATTATCACAACCAGGGCACACACACACTGTACTCGTACACGATGGGCGCTACATATGACAATATTACTATAATTATTTTTTTGTATCATAATAGGTGCTCTCTCTCTCTTCGAGGTTAATATCAATCGATTTTCACGCTACACTCTTTGTAGATTAATTAATTAACACACACACACACACGCACACAAACGGAAGGCAAAGTTCAGTGTTATAAACCCACATTCTACACTGAATTCCTTGATAAAACAATGAGGTGTAAATAATTGTGTTCTTTTATCTAATTAACACTCTTTAGAAAATACAGGCATGTTATAATCTGCATCATCTTGCAGTGCTGGGTTATACGAGTAGTTATATTTGCAACTGTAAAGATATTCCTATAACAACAGTGTCACAAGTTAAATATCTCGGACTAAAACTGGACGCGAGTTTGTCAGGTGAAACAATTTTGGAATCTATCCTGAGTAAGTGTAGAGCACGTATAAAATACCTGTATAGACAGGTGGGATGCTTGCCCGCAGCGACCAAAAAGACCCTCTGCCAAGCGCTTGTTCAATGTCATTTTGACTATTCTGTGTCATCCTGGTACTCTGCATCATCTAAATCAGCACAGCACAAACTTCAGGTCACTCAAAATAAAATGGTTAGGTTCATGCTGAACCTAGGACCCAGATCACATGTTGGCCAGGAACAACTTCAGTCACTAGGTATGCTCAATGTCTCTGACAGGGCCAAACAAATCAGGCTCACTAATGCCTTCAAAAATTTCTATGACAGAGCTCCAGAGTATCTAAAGAATTATTTTGTTAAAGCAAATGAGAGGAGTGGACAATACAAGAAACAGGATGTTTAATTTTAAGGTCCCGAGAATCCAAGGACAGGGTAAGCAAACATTCTTCTTCACTGCCATCAAAGACTGGAACGACCTACCCAAGTCAGTCCGTGAAAAGAGAACACTGTATTCCTTCAGACGTAGCCTGAAGGAACACCTGAACCGGACAGCTGCGAGAAGGGAGCACCAAGCTTATGTCTACTACTAAATACGACATAAGAGATAGACAAACCAAACTGAAATTATTACTGATTACGGATTACTGATATTTACAATAGGATGTAAGGTATCTTAAAAAATAACCCCCTAGAAATACTTTCTCTAAAGTATCTATTTCTTTATCCTCCCCATTTCCCCAGCTAACCTAATCCCACAAGGACCCCAATGGAAATACGCCTAACGGCCTCATTGGGCTATCCTTAGTTGGAATTATGCAAGGCTGGTACATGTCATATTTGTAACATACTATGTGGTACCAACTCTGTAAATTGCTAACTGAATAAATATTATTATTATTATTATTATTATAACATCTGCATCAGGTAATATTATTAATGATAGGAACGTGTATAAATATACAACTAAATTCTTACCGTTTTTATGAGATAGTTTTAGAATATAGAAAATTATCGTTACCGTATCATGATTTTGGAATCTAACTCCGATGAAATTCTGTCTACTATGGAAATATATGGGATTATAACTAAACATTATTTAGTTTACCGGATATATAATTTAAGTTCTATATTATAGAATTTTACACACACACACACACACACACATTGATCTTGGTAGGAGATTTCAACTGTAGTGAGGTTGATTGGGAATCGGGAGATGCAGGGCCAAATCAGAGATCTTGGGGAAGTCGGCTAGTGGAGTTGGTTACGGAAAATGTACTTGCACAACATGTGAAGGAAAATACAAGAATGAGGGGTAATAACGAACCTTCTAAACTCGATCTGATTTTTACAAAAGATCCTCACGAAATTAGTGATATAAACTATCTATGTCCTGTAGGTAAAAGTGATCACCTATTACTAAAATGGAAGTTGACCTCGAGTAATGCCAATAGATTAGACAATAGCTACATAAATGACAGATTAAATTATAGTAAAGCTGATTATGTATCCTTGAAAAGATATTTAGAGGGAGTAGATTGGGATCTTATTTTGAAGGAACGGGACGTACAAGGTAAATATAGTAGATTCCTCGAAATTTATAGAGTAGGAACCAATATGTTTGTCCCAAGATATAAAACTGGAAATTTTACTAAGCAGAAAGATTGGTTTAATTTGAAATGCAAAAGAGCTTTGGGTAGGCGTGATGCAGCTTGGGCTAGATTAAGAAGAAGGAACACTGAGAGTAATCGGAATAAATATAAACAGGAGAGGAATAGATATGTTAACATAATTAGGCAAGTTAAAATGAACTATGAGAAGAACATAGTAAATAAATGTGAAAGTGACCCTAGATTATTTTATAAATATATAAACAGTAAGTTGAAGGTAAAGAAACAAATTACTAAATTAAGAGTTGATGCTAGGACGTATGAAAATGTATCGGACATGTGTGAGGTAATGAATAACAAATTGGGGTCAGTTTTTACTAGAGAGGAAGGTTTTGACGAACCACAGGCGGGAGTACTGGAGAGTGGTCTTAGTAAGATTGAAATAACTAGAGATGAGCTGTTATCTGCGATGAGAGGACTTGAAGTAAGGAAAGCTATGGGACCGGATGAAGTGTCTGCCTGGGTTTTAAAGGAGTGTGCAGAGCAATTAGTGGAGCCAGTGAGGGACATAATTCAAGCTTCCTTAGATAAAGGACAGGTTCCTGTTGAATGGAAAAGAGCTAATATCATTCCGATATACAAGAATGGAAACCCTGAGGACCCTCTAAACTATAGACCAGTTTCACTTACTAGTATTGTATGCAAGATTTGTGAAAAGCTAATTAGGAAGAGATGGATGAAAATGTTGGAGAGAAAGAAAATAATAACCCCAAAGCAATTTGGATTCAGAGAAGGGACATCTTGTGTTACCAGTTTGCTATGTTATTACAGTAGGGTGATAGATGTACTCCAAGAAAGAGGCGGATGGGTGGACTGCGTCTACTTAGACCTTTCCAAAGCATTCGATAAGGTACCACATAAGAGATTGTTATCTAAGCTTGAGACGCTAGGATGTGTCAGGGGGAGTTTGCTGAAATGGATGGAGAGCTATTTAACAGATAGGGAAATGAGGACCAACATTAGAGGAACTTACTCATCGTGGCGGAAAGTTGAGAGTGGTGTGCCGCAGGGATCTGTGTTGGCACCTCTCATGTTCCTTATGTACGTGAATGACCTGCCGATAGGCATAAACTCTTACATGTCAATGTTTGCAGATGACGTAAAAATTATGAGACAAATAACAAATAAAAGTAGTTGTGAGGAGCTGCAAGGGGATTTAGATAAAATATACGAATGGAGCACCAAGTGGAAAATGAAATTTAATATAAGTAAATGTCATGTGTTAAATATGGGAAGAAGTGTGAATAGACCAAATTGGGAGTACAGGATGGGAGATAATAAAATTAGCAAGGCTGAAAAAGAAAAAGATTTAGGGTTGATTATACAAGATAATTTGTCGCCAGAGAAACATATTAACAAGCTCTTTAGCGGAATGTATGCAATGGCCGGGAATATGAAAGTTGCTCTGAACTATTTGGATGAGACCACGGTAGCGAAAATTATGAAGAGTATGATTAGACCAAGATTGGAGTATGCAGCAGTGGTGTGGTCCCCGCATCTAAAGAAGCATATTCACAAGTTAGAAAGAATCCAGAGAGCAGTCACTAGATTGGTTCCAAGTCTCAGAGAACTGCCATATGAAGGGAGGCTAGACAAATTAAATCTACCGAGTCTAAAAGAGAGGAGAGAGAGGGGAGACATGATAATGATGTACAAATGTACCCGGGGGCTGGAGAGGCTGGATAGGGAGGATATATTAATTATGGATACAGGAATAACTAGAGGCCACAGCTACAAAGTAAAACGACCTACCTGCAAGAACGATATCAGGAAGTTTAGCTTCCCCTATAGATGTATTGACAAATGGAATGGGCTGGAGGAGGAGGTGGTAGGGGCAAGGAACATCCATATTTTCAAGAAAAAATTGGATAAAAAGTAGACTGAGAGACGGGACAACACGAGCTTAGCTCAACTCCTGTAAACTACAATTAGGTAAATACAATTAGGTAAATACAGTGGTCCGTAGTATTGGTTATCGCGCTTGGTTCACAGCAAAAAGGACACGGGTTCCATTCCCTGGCGGGAAGGAAACATTTGGGCAAGTCTTCTTACACAATGTGCCTCTCATGACCTAGCAGTATAAATAGGCATCTTGAATAAGAGGCCACCTTTTTCCTTTTTTTTTCCTTTGCCCCTCAACTTTTTCTTCATAATTGCTGAGGGGCACAGGGCCCTGGGTGGGGTTTTGGTTTCCCGGGCGTTTCCGCACCCTCCTCGGCTCCCCGCCATGGAGTGGCTTTGGTCACCCAGGCTTTATTGTGGTCGGCAGGGAGGGTTCTGTGGGGGTGCTCGGTTATGGCCTTGACTGTGCTCGGGGCCTTGGGGCTGTTCGGCCAGGCAGCTTGGGGAACAACAACAACAACAACAGAGGCCACTTACGACGTATATATTAGGGTTAGCGGTCTGTTACTAGCTGGATAGGTACCGTACAGGTCAACCAAACCCTCAAATCCAGATATTGGCAATTGGCTGATTACAGCACTCCAACCATGCATAACACTTCACACAATGAATTCCCAGGTAAAACTTTTTTCTGGGGTGATTAGAAAATACCCAATACTCTCTTGGCTACATCACAACTATCAAAATAATTCAGCAAGTCATGGCTCATCAGGCTGATAAGGTTGCTGAACGTGATAGTATGGTTGGGATGAGCGAGAGTGGGGTGTCGGAACGTTGACAGGTGGCAAAAACAGGTGGGAAGAAGGGCAACTGATAGACTGACATAGAAGTGGAGCTAAGCAGGAAACCAAGTCATAACAGTATCAAGAAATTAAACAGAATATGGATAACCATCCGTTCTCCAACGCCGAGGAAGCTAGGCAACATTTGCAACTTCAAGTTTCTACAGAAACTATACCCAAGAGATTGAAGGAGATGGGCTATAAACATAGATCACCAGCTGTCAAGCCATAGCTAACCAAGAGGCACAAACAGACGAGTCTTGATTTCGCTCGACTATTTGTTGACCAAGGCATTGACTTTTGGGCAAGAGTTTTTTTGATAATGTCAGAGAGGGTCCATAATAGTACCAGGACGATAAAAAATTGTATCACTTAGCTGAGTTGGCGGGAGTTCTTCAAATAAGAACAAAAGTTGCTTCACGTATATCCGCTCATGGCCGAGTGGTTACGGTGCCCAACTCTCCCAAACATACCTGGAGTGATGGGTTCGATTCCTCGTCAGGATACCTCTCTCCCAACCAAGAGTTGTTTTCTCAGACAAGAAAATGTGCAGCTCAACCACGCATGGAAGACTGCGCTGTTGTAAGCCTAGGAACACACGTCATGTGAGTTCATCCTAGTTGATATTGTGCATAAAATATATAGAATAGTTATCATACAGAGTAATACTTTCCATCATATCACTCTTGGCTAATTTCATGTTAACCGAACATTATAAAACATCTTAATTTCTTTACTCATCCACTACTACCAAATTAAGTCCTTACTTATGCTGTCCAAATACTATTAACTAGCATGACTTGATATAATATGCACACTAACCACTCCTGTCTATACCATTGGTTCTTTACCTAAAAAACCAACCACATTCCGTTTAGTAAGTCATCTTGGCCACCTCGCCCGCCACTATCTGTGCAATATAGGATATATCTGCCCCTATTACTTCCCTCCCCTCTTAGTGAATGCATATAATTTGTTTGCGAATATAATAAAAAATACCTTACCTAAACTATCATTGGTGAACAGAGAGAACAGTTTATCATGAGAATCAATAAATATATAATCATTGATCCAATTAGGATTGACTCATTTTGGCAGATTAATCGGGGTTTTCATTAGAGGGTTTATACAACTTAAGGAGGTTCTGTAGGAATTATAGGGACACATACTATGTCATATTTACCCTTTGACTTTCACAATCCCTTTCTACTCTGAATAAAATAGTTTCCTTTTCTACTCTGAATATAATAGTCTAATGCTAGTCTGAATAAACTGCCAAATACGAGTCCGTCACTATATAAACAAACAAAAATCATAAAAGAGGGATTTCTTCAGAGGGCTTACTGGCCCACTCATGGCGGATCCCATTGATAATCAGCATATTACAGTCATGTGCCTATCTAATTATGTTTATAAGCTTTGTGTCGTTATTGATCTTACTGTAGCACTTTTTTTTTTTTTTTTTTTTTTTTGGTAGCCTATTTCTCATATCTACCAAACTTTTACATGTTTCACAGAGCGGCAGTCCGTTTTCCACATCGTCTTTGTGGATCCCACTTACAACTTAAGTATCTGTATCATATCCTCTCTTACTCTACACTTCTAATATATGCAAGCCTAATGTTTCCCCAAGTCCCCTTTCTTTTGTACTGACCATATCATATATTTCATAATATTCACTACCTCAATAATATTTTACTTCTGTTAAGTGTTCTAACCCATTCTGGCTATAATTCTGTGTCATTTGTCGTTTGGCGTTAAAATATTATTGATGTTCTAATGTTCTATTATTCTGAATTGTTTTGCCATTCTTCTTTGTACCGTAACTTCCAATCAATCTATGGACACTGGACAGCAAAATTAAAAACATAATCCATGTGAAGCCTTACTAAGGACAGGTGAAATTTTAAAATTATGTTTGTTGTTATTCACGCTTCTAGATATCTATCTAAAAACTCGGATTTCAAACAATGTTGCATTGTTTTTTGGTTTCATATAACGACTGACGATGACTTCCAAATCTTTTGTAATAATTGAGTTACTTAATTCCATGTTATTTAGCCATCTAGATACCACTGATATTGCGTGTTGGCCTTTCACCACTCAGATTGGTGAATTTTTTTTGTTTTCTTCCGAGATATAGCTGGTGGTTATTGGCTACCCTTGAGTAAGGGAGATGGGTAATGGAATCGGACATTACAACAATGCATTGAGCTAATGAATCTTCTCGAACGGGAGATACAGTATATGGTGCGTAATTAATGACTTGGAGGTAAATATTGTTAAATTTACATCCTGAAATTTCTATCGATTTCCAAATTTTCACTAAACTGCATATATATCTACATTATATATCATCTGACAAAGTATTGCCCATTCGGGTAGTGTATACAATTATTTTTGGAGAGCATGAATCGTTATCAGGATCAATAATTCAACCCATTTATAATGTCATTTAAAACATTACCAATATTTTTAGTTAGGCCTAAATCAAGGTCGTTAATGTAAAAGGTGAACAATTGAGGAACTAAAACTGACCGTCAGTGTAAGACCCTAACCTTCACTACACCACAATATGATTGTATAGGCTACTGTTAATGTTAAATCTTTGTTTCCTACTAATTAGCTCTGGTCTAATTAACGTAATATACTTCGCCCTATTCCATGTTCTGCTTCTTTAACCCTCGTGGCCCGGGCAGGTCCTCCTAAGGACGGAGGTCGTATCCGGGCGATCTGGCCGAAAAACTTCTAGGCCTAGGCTACCGTATTTTTGTTTATTTTAACTGGTAGAAATTTTCCACGCATCTATAAACGTAGTGCAGTTTCCAATCTGTAGACTGGCGTTGAGTAGAGCTCTCTAAGTCAACTGGTTCAGTTGTGATGACGATTTCCGTGGAGCGAATTTTTCGCGATGTTGACAATATCGGAGCTTTTCAGACACAAATTTCGTCTGACGTCACAACAATAACATTGATCCGACGTCTCCTTATTGTTTTCGGAGGTGCGGTGACACAACGATCGGCTTTTTTACATGTGTCGGACGCACAGCGTTCAGACCAAGCTTAACCCCTTATTGGCGGTGCTCGACTTAAGTCGTGCACCAATTTGCAGCAAGTTAGGAGCATTATTAAGGCTTTTAAAGGGTTAAAATCGAGTGCAAATGGCCGGGAGCGCAGCGGGCCAGACAGCCGACTCCCAGGGCTTACCGCCGCCCATTAACTCATGTTCCCTGTGTTCTCGAGAGGCCGGCAGTGAAGCCAGTAGTGAGCATAGCTGGGAAAAATATACCGATATATGCTAAACTTCCATGTTCGTGGCACCACTGCAAGAGAACCACGAGTGCTACGTAGCTCGTTCTGGTCTCATTTTGAAGCTTTTAGTGCCTAGTTTTTTGCTAAATATTTTGTTTTTTTCATGCAGATGCTTGATTTATCATGCAGGAGGGCCCAAATATGCCCATATGAGCCCAAAACACCCCGCTAGACAAGGGTTAATAGGCTTTCAAGCTTACGGATTTTAATAGGACACCCGGGTACCGGCCCATCTGCCGCGGTGTCCTTATAAAATGCTGCCCGGGTAGGAAGGGTTAATCAGCAATCATTCATGTGGATATTTATTGAAAACTGTACTGACATGTAAATATCTTTGAAGGTATGTTTTGTTTTTGTTTCTCGATTCGTATGCTTGGGAAAAGGAAGGTTAATAGATAGCGAGCCACTCGCAGGCAACACGGTTAAATTCCATTACAAGATTGATGATTAAGCATTTACAAATGTGACAGCAGAATACTCTTCTTAATTTGACGTTTGTAATTTAGTCAGTAGACAGCCCTTATTCCCCCAAGGGGTAGGGAGTATCAACAAGAAACACATGAAAGGAGGCAAACAAATAGGCGGCAGGGGAAGAATCCATAAACAGTTTGCACACAAACATTCGGAAACCTCAATCACTTATTAGCCCCAAGATCACTGGCTTCACCTCAGATGCTATAAATGTCCAGACAATTTAAGCCTCTTAGTCATTTAGCTGTATAAAATTAAATTTTATTGAGTAACATCTAATACAGTTTATGCATATAAACGTTTAGGATAACTCATAAAATCTATTCCCGGTGTCAGCGAACTTGACGCTAATGCTGACCGCATAACATCTTATAACTAAAAAAAAAAAAAATAAAAAAATAAAGACAAATAAGAGTAGATCAGGAAATAGATGTAGAGATTGACTACCCGTTTCTCTAGCACTCTCTGAGTTACAGAGAGGCTACGGATACAAATTAGAGCCAAGGTCGCTGACACCAACACTAAGTATAGTGTTAAGGACAGGCTCTGATTAAAACAATCACTAAAAAGTCTATAATATATTATTTATTAGTGGCCCCTCCATCATTGACGAACATGCCTATTACATAAGGCATCCTCTTCAAACACTAATCCGCTGTAGTTTGAATCTACCGTGCAGAGCATTTAAAATTAAAATGTAAAACTTGCAAACTAAACAGACCAAAATTGGGACAAGGACAATATAAAGTCAAATTAAATTATCAAAATCGCTATGTGGAAACAACGCTTACTAAAATGAAAATTATTAAATAAAAGAACACAATCCACCACATAGGGTGTACATTACTACATGAGCAAGTTAATCTGTTTTAATCTGAGGAGCCTTCATCATGAGCGCACGCAACCTCACTCATGGCTTCAGTCATTATGAATTGGGTTCTCACTAC
This sequence comes from Paralithodes platypus, assembly GCA_032716605.1. Lineage (NCBI taxonomy): Eukaryota > Metazoa > Arthropoda > Malacostraca > Decapoda > Lithodidae > Paralithodes > Paralithodes platypus. Next base: position 17,992,236 of record CM064570.1, on the reverse strand, counting down.
GAAAAAACTTTGTAAAAAATAAAAAGAAAAAGAAAATAAGAATAACTATCCAATAAGCTTTCCATCATATCGTGGATGTACTTGTGTGGATCTTTGACCAGACGCTGATTCAGGCGTCATTCTTCCTTCTCTGCTCTGCGCTCAGCCTGCCCGGACGTGTCTCCCCACGCTCCGCTGGTTCCACATTTGCTGCGTCCCTAGTGAGTTTTTTCTCATTTGTTTACTCCGGGATGTATCGAGTAAGGTTAGGATATGCGTAGCAGGAGTGTCCTGGGATGGTTGCCCGCAGTGCAGTGTATTTTGGGTCGTGTGTTTGGGGCATCTATTTCGGATGTACCCTCGTGGTCCTGTTGTGGACATGTGAACTTTTCACAGTTGTGTTAGCTTGTGATGCAGGCGGCTTTCATTACGCGTTTTTTATGCTGCCTTTTATCTTTCTGATGAGGTAAGCGTTGCTTACTGACGTTCCCAGCGTATTTTTCTTCACTTAGTGAAGTTTTTTCTGGGTCCCAAGTCGGTCTTCCCTTTGTCGGAAGTATTTGCTACAGTGGTGTGTTGGCGGTGGTTCCTGTTATTATATTTCCAGTGTTTTTGTTTATATTTCAACATTTCTTATGCCGTCTACTTAGGCCTAGCCAGCCGCTCGTAGCTTTGCCACATGTACAAGTGTTATTGTTTATTTTATAAATATGTCCTCCTGTGTCATGTGTATCCGGGTTTAGTTGTGTATTGGCTAATTCCTCGGACTATGTTTGTTTCCTGGTTTAGTTGTGTATTGGCTAATTCCACGGATTATTGTGTGGTCCCTAGGCTAGTCGTGCTTGGCTTTCTCTCGGGTCCTCTGTGCGTTCAGATGGTTTCTGAACGGGGTGGGTTACTTTCCGGCGGGTTTTTCTCGGTTACACCATGAAAAATCCCGGCCGAGAGCCGTGTTGGGCCACGCGTGGTTTCAACACAGGCTTGTGTCCCCGGCGATGAGGTGTCTGTGGCTCTCCAGGACTGCGTCTCTGTGTTGGTGCCTGTTTCAGGCTCCCTAAGATTCCCGGCGGATTGGCTGTACCCATCCAACTTTGTTCATGCGGACAGATGTTATGAAGTTTTTCTACCCGGTTTTACAAACCATAGGAAAAACCTAGCTGTTGTTGAGGGCTTTCCTCCCCGGCGATCTTTTACAAAGAAGTGGGGACAGGAACTTATGGGGTTAACGTTTTTACATCTCACCCGGCGGGTGCACCTTGGTAGGGTGGGATGAACGACTTGGTCATTCAGTTAGTTAACCGATCCATTTTAGTGATACTATATGTATCGCCGCCTTCTCACTTACGGCGATCGAAGGTTCAATTAAGGTTAACATCTTTTTCACAAATTTTTCACACCCGGCGGGTGCTCCTGGAAGGAGGAAATAAGGAATTTACAATTCAATTTCGTTAACCAGATAATTGCGAGATACGTTATTGTATCGCCGCCTTCAAACTTACAGCGATCTTTTGTGACAATTCGTTAGAAATCAGATCTCGTATCAGCCTGCCCTGTGTTATTCTGCTAATTAATTCAGGTGCCGGCGTCTTTGTGGGGGGTTGTTTTCCAAAATTGAATCTTGAAACAGTCACCACCGGAAAGACTATAAACGCCATTCTGGCCCTTTATATTATGTCAGAGGGTATTCTTAACTTTCTTAAGACATGTTTAGATATTCTGAAATCTTTATAGGGTCCCGCCGCGTAGCGAGCTGTGATCGTTGTGACATTACGTCTCGTTACCCGGCGGGTTATTAACACGTGTGTGCGAACATGTTGGGTTAACCTTATGAGCATTAATTCCTGGAAATTTTCTTTTTTTCCAGAGCTGGGCTCCGGCGGACCAATAACAGACCCTGCAGTAGTTTTCCCCACCAGTCTCTGTCATGGCTACCTTTGCCCCAGTTTTTGCTTTATGCATTACCCCTACCTGTGCCGGTATCCCTATTTTTGCGCACACTCTTTGCATCAAGTGTGTTAAATGTCTAGACCGTTCAAGGGGTCTGTGGGTGATGCGTAACTGTTCCTTTTGCTCCCAATTGAGTGTCAAGGTCCTCCGCGACAATGATAAGACCGCAGCGGTCGCCTTACGAGAGATTAGGCAACAGATGTCAGCGTATACTACGATTGTAGCTCATAAGTCACTTCAATGTGACAACGTCCCTCTTTGGGATAGGCTTCCTTTCGAGCACCCTCCCCCTAAACGTTCCTCTCGAGTAACTAGTCGTAAGCCGGCGGAGACTGGTCAGGGTTCTGTGTCTTCTGCTACCACTACGAAACGTCAAAGAGAGCCTACACCCCCGGCGGCAGCTTCCTCGTCTCGGGAGAGATCTCGGTCTAGGTCACCTCTCAGACACCAGCCACCTAGTCTTGCCTCTTCACCATCGAGTAAGAAGAGTAAGACGGAAAGTTCCACCAGTGGTCACGGCGATAAATCCTCCAAATCGAAGAGTAGTTCACGGTCACACCGCAGCCATAAATCTTCCAAAAAGGATTCCCATGATAGAAAGGCCTCCCGACATTCACCAGTTTCTAGTACTTCTCATCGTACCTCTACCCCAGACAGAGTTTGTGTTCGGTCTCAAGGGTCCAGTATAGTGCCGGTACCTAAAGATGATTTACCCATTAACATTTTAACCCTGGAATTGGAGAGTTCAGGGGGCTCAGTGATTGAGAGTGTTTCAGACTCCCAAGGGAGTGTAGGCCAAGGCCTCGATGTTTGGCGATTTTCTCGGCCAGGATCTGACCACCCACTTCCGGCTCAAACTATTCACACAGTGGCTGACGTCCACCGGGACGCGGCGATCCCGTCCTCTATTCCTGACTTATCTTGGCAACAAGGTACCCCAGCTTCGGCGGGATCTTCTCAGGAGGAACAGGATGATAAAGACGAAGTTTCAATGATATCGGATATGGAAGGGCAAGAGTCAGGTTCAGGCTTAGACGCCGCGCAGGATATTAATGATTCACCGGTGAGTACATCATCAAGTCAATTTGTCACTGCACAGGAAATTGATGGGCTACTTAGTAATGCTTTATCTAAATTTTTTGGCCAACAACAGGAAACTCCCACAGTGGACTTGGGAGCTCCCATGACAAGCTCTACGGTACGGCCTCTGATGACTTCTATTGCTTTGACTCAGATCCCTCACCCTCCCCCTCTGTCACCATCAGTGGTTACTAGGCCTGCTACGGCGGCATTGACCACTTCACATGTAAGGGTTATAACGGATGTCAATCCACCCCCTCTCGACAAAGCGCCTCTCAGAAAGGTAGCTATGCCCTTGCTTTACGGACCAGACGAGTCATGGGTCCTTTTGACCCCCACTAAACCAGAGATCGCCCAACCTACCTTGTCAGGGGAACTCCCGGTACCGCGTGAGTGGGTCATCCAGGGCAATAAATCTAAGAAATTAAGGGCCTTGGATACTTTGGGAAATGTACTAGATGTCAATATAAAGGCTATACCTAGTTATTATCACCAGGACTATTTTGTTTATGCTTCTAAGCCAGCTTTACCCCCTGCCTCAGCTTCAAAATTGTTTTCAGACTGGTCTAAGCTTGATGGGTTTAATGACATAAAGACTCTGTCAGCTCTCACTCCAGAACTTGATTTGCAAACCGTCACAGACGCAGCCGCTAATCCAGTCTTGAAGGTGGGGCAGTTGGGTCCAGGACCTTGGGTGGAATGGGAGACAGAGGCTCAAAACTTTGCGACCACATTTACTTCCAAAACTTCCCACCAGATCCCTCAAGATACTCATTCTTGGTTCTCCATGCCAGTGTGTTCTGCCGGCGGAGTTCCTTCAGCTTTGTTTGCTTTCTTAGCTGCCCCTAAAATTAATCTTTGTGAGCTAAAAGACCCTTTCACTACCCCTACCCCAACTCACCTAGACCGAGAATTTAGGCTAAGGGGGAAAGCTTTTCGCCTGTTCTCTCAATACATAGTGTCTCAACAGGTAGCAAAGTCTTTGCTCCGGTCCACTCAGGCAATCGCAGACGCGGATGCCAGACGATCGGTTGAATTGTCCCGGCGACTGCTTCTTCAGTCGTCGATCCAATCTTTGGGTGACATCCGCACCGCCTTGCTTGAGGCGGTACGAGCGAGACAAGACCTCAGAATGTCCTTAGTCCGAAAACTGCCTGATCGCATTGCGAATCAGGTGGTCATGTCACCAGTGCTCACTCCCTCTTTAATGTCCCCTGACGTGTGGCGAACGGTGTTTAATATGGCACAGGCCTTTAAACACAGTCCCACCCCTTCTAAGAAACCTGCCTTTAACTTCCCCAAACCCAGGCCAGTCGCTAAGGCTCAGCCGGGGGGATCTAAGCCTTTTCTTCCACCTAAGTCCTCCTCCTCCCCTCAGGGTCAGTACAGGCATAGACAGAATAGGTTTTCAGGTCAGAGAGGACGCGGCCATAATAAGCCAGGTCAGGGCCCGTCTTCGGCCAACGCCAGCCAGCCGGCGAAGCGTCCACCACCACCAACTCCACCACCATCAAAAAACTAATGTCTCTCTCACTCCCGGTGCCAGTCTTAAGGCCGGCGGATCCGAGGGTAGTACAGCCGGCGAACCCTTGTCTGCTAACTGGGTCGTTCCGAACATGTCACCAAGCATGGCCGTTAAACACTTGGGCACGGATGGTGGCACGCAAAGGCATCACTTGGCAGTGGCTCCGGCGACCTCGCTTACGTCAGCCGACAACGGCGAATTTTGTTTCTTTAGAGGTGGAGTCACTGGTCCAGGAAATGATTGCCAAGAATGTCATCATCCCGGTCCCCCCAAATTACCCTGTATTCACGTCCAAGCTATTTTTGGTTCCCAAAAGGGACAGTGTTCAGATGAGACCGGTCGTAGACCTGTCTTATCTGAACCTTCACATTCACAACGAGTCATTCCGAATGTTAACAGTACACCAAATCAGGCTAACACTTCCGCCGGGAGGTTGGATGTGTTCCCTAGACCTGACAGACGCCTATTGGCACGTATCGGTCAACAAAAGATTTCAAAGGTTTCTGGCCTTACGGATCAGGCACCAAAATTTTGTTTTTCAAAGGATGCCGTTCGGTTTGAACCTGGCACCTCGATTATTCACGAAATTAGTCCGGCAAGCCCTGATGCCGTTGTTAAAGCAAGGAATCAGTGTTGTGGTACCTCGACGACTGGCTGGTAGTGGCGGAGACAGAGCAATTATGCATCAAACATGTCAACATAATTTTAAATCATGTCAAAACTCTAGGGTTCAAGGTAAATCTGGTAAAGTCAAACCTTGTTCCCTCACGAGTAATTCAGTGGATAGGGCTGGTCTGGGACACGGCTGCTCTCACTCTGAGTCAGAGTGTGGACAATCGCAACAGGTTTCGCAGGAAACTGTTCATGTTTCTTCACAGTCTGACTACGACGCGGAGGGTCTGGGAGTCTCTGGTCGGCTCTCTCAACTGGATTCAACTAACTGTTATGTTGGGCCGGTTGAAAGTAAAACGTTTAGTATTGGAAGGCAACAAATATTTCCCACTCTTACTGGCGGGAAAGTTATGGCCCATCCCGAAATTAATCCACACCTTACTAGCGGTCTGGGCGAAGAGGGAAACGTTGCACTCAATAATGTCATGGACCTCTCCTCCGCCAACGGTATGGGTAGACACAGATGCGTCAGGCACAATAGGTTGGGGATTTCAGTCAAATCAGGGGCACCAGGGTCAGGGGCTTTGGTCCCACTTAGAAATCTCCCACATCAATGTCAAAGAATTACTAGTCCCCTTGTATTTCCTTCAGGCTCACGGCCCTGCTTTACGGGGTAAGTCGGTGGCCTTCAGAATGGACAATCTGAACGCAGTTCACTGTATTCAGAAACAGGGGTCAACGAGGTCAAGGAAGTTGCTAAACGTGTCGGAAGAGATTTTTACTCTAGCCAACAGACTAGACATTTATCTTCACGCATCTTATCTCCCAGGCGTAGCAAACGTCTGGGCAGACGCTCTGTCCCGGAGACAGAGCACGACAGTAGAATGGGAGCTCAAGCAACCCATTTTCAACCAAATGATTGCAGAGCTCTCCCATCCACAAGTGGATCTGTTTGCGTCCGAGGAGACTCACAAACTCCCTCTATACCTCACCCGCTGGACGAAAACGCCGGCAGGGGGGCCAGACGCCCTAGTGACAGACTGGAGCAGATGGAGCTCCATCTATCTGTTTCCGCCGCCAGACGCGTCACTAATGTGCCACGTAGTGAACAAACTACGAGATTATCGAGGCTTAGTCTCGCTAGTCGCGCCCCTGTGGCCGGCGCAGTTGTGGTACCAGCAATTAAAGACGTGGTGCCCGCACCCGGTGTCGCTCCCGGTCGGGTATTTCCACTTAGACACGATTGGCAACCTAGCGACCTCGCTGACTTTTGCATTATGGACATTCAGGAGGCCAAGTGGCTAGCACCATACGGTAGAGATGTGACCAATAAATTATTAAATCAATATACTCAGTCTACGAAACGACAGTATCAATCACATTGGCAAGCCTTTACTTCTTGGATCATTAGAACAGAACAGACTGTGCCCTCAGTAGCATTAGTTTTCAATTATTTAAATTATCTGTTTGAGCAGAAACATTTATCTGTGGTAACGTTAAAAAATCACTTAACTGCAATCAGAGTGCCCTTTTTAGACCTTACAGGTCTCTCCATACCGGTGGCGGAGGAAACAGGTTTTATGAGGGCATGTTTTAAACTCCGCCCACCTCCCCGTCAGCTCATGCCTACTTGGTCTCTGGACAAGGCATTGTCTTTACTTCACTCTCGTCTGTACCAAAATACTGCAGATTTTGCATTACTCTTAAAAAAGGCTGTATTCCTTTTGGCTTTGGCCACCGGGAACAGAGTGTCTGAGCTGGCGGCGATGAGCAACACACCTAATTGCCTTAGGTTTGGTAGACTTAATGAATGTATTCACATTGCACCTTCCCCGGGATTTGTAGCCAAGAATGAGCACAGTGCACACGTGTTTTCTGAGTTCACGGTGCCGGCGTTAAAAAGGGGAAAGGTGCATCATAATCTATGTCCAGTGCAAGATCTAACCAAATATTTGAGAGTGGCTCCTCTAAACCCCCAAGGTGCTTTATGGGTAGCGAGTACGGGTAAACGCTTACTGAAACGGAGATTAGCTTCTCTTCTGGTCGAAGTCATTAAAGAGAGTAATCCCGGCGTTGTGGGTAGGGCCCACGATTTACGCAAATGGGCAGCCTCTTTACGTTTCCTGAAGAATTTTTCAGTAGAAGATATTTCGTCCACACAGTTGTGGGCGTCTAATCATACGTTTTTGACTAGATACTTGTCAGTTGCTCTAGACAAACCTTCCTTACCATGTGTAGCTTTAAGGCAGAGGGTCTAGGTGGCCCTTCAGTCACTTTTGTTTACTTTCAAGGAAAAGGGGGGGGGGGGGGGGTGCAGTCAGTGTAACATAGGACACCCTAGACCCCGCCGGAGTGTAAGAGCTGTGATACAATTTATGGTTAATGTGATATGAAAATTTCTCTGCGAGAAATTGTGCTAGTACAATGTTAGTACAAAACAACGGGGTTGTTATAGTAGTTTTAGCTGTGAAAGCAATTTAGTATTAAACAGTGGAGATTTTTTGCAAATTATCTCCACGATTATTTTGGGGTTTATTATGTGCACATGTAAACTTATAACTTGTTATTTTTGTCACCACTCATTGAGTGGGGTGCCTTTGTAACTACAGATCTGTTCACAGAATCTTCAGAGTTACCCTTTTTTGTCAAGCAGGCTTCTTTGAAGCATGCACCTGCCTGAACCCCTTTCTTATATATATATGGGCTGCGCCGTATTTAAATATATTTTCAAAGTAAGAATACTATGTGGTTGTTTGATTATCTGCTTTTCTAGAGTTATGATATGATTACGAATGTACCCCTCCAGTCTTAGAAATCAGGCATGTTCGTCAATGATGGAGGGGCCACTAATAAATTATAGGTTTGACTCCTGTAAGGAGATAAAGAAAACCTAATATTTAGTAGTGGCCCCGTAATCATTGACGACTGGGGCCCTCCCGACCATCCCCTTCCCATTCGTTGATGTATTAAGGATTTTTGTTTACTTGATATGTCAGTGAAGGAAGAATGACGCCTGAATCAGCGTCTGGTCAAAGATCCACACAAGTACATCCACGATATGATGGAAAGCTTATTGGATAGTTATTCTTATTTTCTTTTTGTTTTTATTTTTTACAAAGTTTTTTCGTAGTGAGAACCCAATTCATAATGACTGAAGCCATGAGTGAGGTCGCGTGCGCTCATGATGAAGGCTCCTCAGATTTTAAATGCTCTGCGCGGTAGATTCAAACTACGGCGGATTAGTGTTTGAAGAGGATGCCTTATGTAATAGGCATGTTCGTCAATGATTACGGGGCCACTACTAAATATTAGGTTTTCTTTATCTCCTTACAGGAGTCAAACCTATAATATAATACAATCTATGCAACTTATTGTGTTAATGTTAAGTTATGTATAGCATGTGGATCTATAAAGTAGTTTGAAGCGCGTAAATATATTTATATTTAACGGAGAGAGAGAGAGAGAGCACCTTCTATTATGATACAAACAAATAATGATAGTAATATTGTCATATGTAGCGCCCATCGTGTACGAGTACAGTGTGTGTGTGTGCCCTGGTTGTGGTATTGCAGGGTGTGGGGCCTGCCTAGACACCACGGTGTCTGCTAGACACAACCATATGGGCTTGGGACGGGAGTGCAAACTAGACAGGTGCCACGTACCTAATATTTTGTCGCACAACTTAGTTGGGCTACTATACATGCAATATCAGTAAAATATCAAATAAGATTAAAATGCAAAACAAACAAACCAAAACAGTAACCTTAACAACGTAAAACATTGTTGAAGAAAGTGGCTGGTGAGTGACATGACTTGTCTTGACGCCACGGGCTTGAGGTGAAGTAACCTCGAAACGGCACTGTACTATTTTTGCCGACTTTACAATTACTTTACCTAACTACAGTATATACAATTTAACCAACACACCTAAACTTCGTTAGATGCAGAAATCGCCCCCCGACCCAGGGCTCGAACTCGGGTCCCCACGCTTAATTACAGTTTCTTACTTACTTACAGTTTCTTACAGTAGATCCTCTGGAAAAAGGCAAACTAGGCCTGTGTATCCAGCTCAGTACCAGTACTTGCACTGCTGCGGTCATTCACGGTGTTGGCGGCGGCGGTAGCAGACGCAACATTTTTACTATTCTGTATTTTTTTTTTTATAATCAAACTTCAAATCTTGTCTTCCCCATGCTTTATCAAGATTACTTTCAAACTCCCTTATTGATTCGGAATCGACTACATACTGGGGCAGTGCGTTCCACTCATTTACCACTCTATCACAAAATGAGTTCTTTGCCTTCTCAAGCCTATTTCTTTCTTTGTAAATTTTCTTAGAGTGTCCTCTCATTCTTGTTCCCTCCCGCATCAAGAAGATACCTTCACACACATCCTCATCGTACTTTCCTGACACTATCTTAAAAGTCTCTATCATATCCCCTCTCTTTCTCCTATATGCCAGTGTCCTAAACCTCTGCTCATAGCCCGCATTCTTCAACGTTGGTACCAGCTTGCTAGCTCTCCTCTGCACTTTCTCCACTGCTTCTATATCCTTTACCATATATGGAGCCCACACCTGGTTCACATATTCCAGGTGCGGCCTAACCAGCGCTGTATAGAGATTCCTGAAGATTTCTTCGTCAAGTGACACAAATGTCCTCCTTATCAGCCCTACAATTCTATTGGCTTTGTTTATCTTTTCCGCTAAATGTTCTGAGAAATTTAACTTATTGTCTATCACTACTCCTGTATCCTTTTCTGCATTCACTTCCTCCATCGCTTCATACATACTGTATCCTACCTTGTCTATCTTGCTGGTCCCAATCCGCATGTACTTGCATTTTTTTGGATGAAAAGGCATTAACCAATGTTCAGACCATCCCTTCATGCCCTCCACATCTCCTTGAAGCAAACCCATATCTTCCTTACTCCTCACTCTTCTATACAGCTTAGTGTCATCCGCATACAGGTATACCTCACTTCCATTAGTTATAACTTCAGGCAAGTCGTTGATAAATATAATGAACAGCAGTGGTCCCAACACAGATCCCTGAGGTACCCCACTTGTAATTTCCCTCCACCCCGAGCCTATTCCATTCACCAGTACCCTCTGTCTCCGATCTTTCAGGAAGGCTTCTATCCATTTCACACATTTCTCCCCTATATTATAGCTTCTAACTTTCTCTATTAACCTTTCATGTGGTGATGGGCTGGTCTATCAGAGTGAGAACTGAGCGATCTCTGCCATACCCATAGCTTGCTCTGACTGTTCCTTTTGCTTATGTATCTTCTGGATCTCAAGTGGCGGCGTCTTTTCCGTGGATTGACCTCCCTACTGCCAACCTAGAAGTTGGCAGATTGGGAGCCAAAGCATCACATTTTTCCCTTGCCCCTCAACTTTCCCTTCATAATTGCTGAGGGGCACAGGGCCTTGGGTGGGGCTTTGGTTTCCCGGGCGTTTCCGCACCCTCCTCAGCTCCCTGCCTTGGAGTGGCTTCGGTCACCCGGGCTTTGTTAGTGGTAAGCAGGGAGGATTTTGTGGGGGCGCTCGTTTATGGCCTTGGCCTTGCTCGAGACCTTGGGGCTGTTCGGCCAGACAGCCTGGGGAACAACAACAACAACAACAACCTTTTATGTGGGACCTTATCGAAGGCCTTCATAAAATTGCAATATACCACGTCTATTACATCACCATCTTCTAGAATTTGCATCCAATCATCTACCACCTTAATTAGCTGTAGTATCGTCGACCTCCCCGGCAAGAATCCGAACTGTCTCCCACTGAAAAGTTGGTTTGACTTCATATGATCCATTATTCCTTCTCTAATTACCGTTTCCATTAGTTTACAGTAGATCCTCTGGAAAAAAAGGCAAACGAGGCGAACACTCTCGCCAGTAGACCAAGAGAAGTACTCCTCTTGGGCTGATAGCTCAAGCAATTTTCTACATCCAGTTGTTTTAAGCACTTGCCACAATTGCTGTCTTGATAGCCTAGTGCTTAGTGTGCTGAATTTCAGTGTGAATATCCTAGGTTAGAGTCCTAAGAGTAAAACATGTAATGTATTCATTACTTTCATTGATTTCACTAGTTAGGTTTATTTGTAAATTAATTGGTGGGTTGGGGAAAACAAATATGAATTACATCACTTTATTGTCCAGGTAGCGAAGACTCCGAGCGAGCGTAAGCAAGCGAGGCACAAGTTTGAGCGTTTCAACTACAGCGAGGCTCCGAGACAACGATCACCAGCGACATCTCTTATTTCCGTCAGTTGCCGGGCCACACACCACGGTGAGGAGGCAATGCAGGAACCACCCCATCTGCTACCATACCCCCCCAACAAACTGGGGTCAGTGGGACATCATCTCTGAGTATTGAGAGCTAAGGCTTCTAGCCTTAGCAACTGTTGTAGCCAACCAGTTAAGGCAAGCCAATACACCATGGGGATTTACTTAGCCTATTATGTACAGCAACCCAACTAAGCCTCTCAGATATCCCATTACAGTGAAGTAACCTTGTAACGGCACCATGTGCCGACTTTACAATGACTTTACTTAACTACAGTATTTACAATTTAACCAACACACCTAAATTTTGTTAGATGCAGAAATCGCCCCCCGTAATTTTTTGTGAAGCTACCACCAGGCCAGCCCAGGGCTCGAACCCGGGTGCCCACGCTTACGAGGCGAACACTCTCGCCACTAGACCAAGAGAAGTACTCCACTTGGGCTGATAGCTCAAGCGATTTTCTACATCCAGTTCTGTTTTAACCCTTCTTGCCCAGGCTCGCCTTCCTAAGGACAGTATTGAGATCCGGGCGATCTGGCCGAAAAACGTCGTAATAGGCCTAGCCCTATCTTTGTTATTTTAACTGCTAGATAAATCACACACATCTCAAAATGTAGCCCTGTTTCGTATTTGTAGACTGGCGTTGAGTAGAGCTCTCTAGGTCAACTGGTTCAGTTGTGATGACGATTTCCGTGGAGAGAGTTTTGAGGCGATGTTAGCAATATCGGACATTTTTAGATACTAATCTCGTCATAGAAAACAACAAAATTGATCCGACGTCTCCTTCTTGTTTTTTGGGTGACCTGGATGTGTGTGAGTTTGTGTTTTTTATCTGTATTTATTTTTTGTTTTATGTTGTTTTTGTGTTTTCCCTGTTCTTGCTCTGTCTTGAGTCGGCTACCCCCAAAATGGGGATTGGGCCTGAGCATATAGATAGATAGATAGGTGTCGCAAAGACTGGCTTTGTTTACATACGGTCGACGCACGGCTTTCATACTACGCTTAATAGGCTTTCAAGCTTACTGATTTTAAAAGGACACCCGGGTTCCTGCCCATCTGCTGCGGTGTCATTTTAAAATGCTGCCCGGGCGGGAGGGGTTAAGCACTTGCTACAATTGCTGGCATTACAGAGGGCACCCGGGGTTAAGCACTTGCTACAATTGCTGGCATTACAGGGGTGACGTCACCAGGTGGGTGGTTAGAATATGTTGTACCATGATTGGTGCTGTATGTGGCTATATTACATGTGGCTGGGTCTTTTATGGGCTCGTCATGTAAGTGAGAAACACACCAGCAAAATGTATGTAAATGCAGATATAACTACAAATACAGTACAGTACTGTACTGTACAGTAGTCTGTTTTTTTTCCAGCTCATGGTAAATTGACATGTCCTTATCTTGATTATTCTCTTACAAAGTTTGTATAAACAATCTATCTATCTATCTATCTATTGCCTGACGCCGTGATCCCCGAAGGGGTGGCCACGAACGAACCGCCCCCATGCACCTCTGTCCCCAGTCAGTCGACGCCCCTCCCCCCAACCAGCACCGCCTTCGTTCATGTAAACAATTATGGAGTTAAATATGAGAACTTTGAAATTATTTAGTGCAGAAACAATGTACAGGTAATTTCTTGGTTTTTCATTACTGGTAATTATCGAGAAAGCAGCTGCTAAATCATTAAGCTTTCCGCCAGGTAAAACCAAAGAGAATATAGACCAGATGTGAAGGTGCCAGTAACTCACTTGTTAAGAGTAGGGAAAGTTTCAGAGTATGGGTTCCTGTCTGGTGCGTCCATAAACTCCTGTAGCGCTCCATTACACAGGCCCTCCAATGTATTTAACGGACTCTCACTCTGCTTCACATACTCCTGAAGGGGGCACAAATATATATAGGATTATCAATTTTGTAGAACTCCCCTACTAGACGAGACAGAGAAAGGGGCGAGGGAACGCGAAAGTGGTCCCGAACCCTGAGAATTGTAACTTTAAATGTTGTTTCTGTTTGGGCTCCGTCTCAAGTCGGCTAACCCCAGCTATGGGGTATGTGCCTGAGTATATACATACATATATAAATTTTGCATTGTGCCACCTCACCGACGCATAAAGTGGTACAGTATTTAGTACAGGATATGCAGCTTCGATGCATGTCTGCCTGCGGAGACCGGAACTTCTCCAGGAGGTCGGGGGCCGGGGGAGTGCTGGAGTGACCTTGGTGATCCCTGGTCTCTGGGCGACCTAGATGTGTGTGAATTTGTGTTTTGTTTTTGTGTGTTCATTATTTTATTTTATTTATTTATTTATTTATTTATTTATTTATATTTTTGTCCCTGTTCGGGCTCTGTCTCAACTCGGCCACCCCCAGATAAAAAATCACACATCTAGGTCGACCAGAAGACCCAGAGACCCAGGCCCATTTGGGGTCTTCCAGCAAAAGATTCCCAGGTCCCAGACCTCCCTGAGAGATTCCGGTCTCAGCAGGCAGACGCGCAGCGAAGCCACACCCAATGTCCGCCCACCTCACATCCATGCATGACCCTTCATATATACCGGCTCCCCGGGCCAGGCGCCTGACGGAGTATCATCTTATTATATCTAGTCCAAATGGCGCCCGATCCCATCTCCCAAACGACCGCGTTATCACTCATCTATTCACAAGCATTCTCCATTCATTCCTATTTTCATACCTCCATGTAATATTATTCAACTTATAAATGATATTTCAATGTACTGTAAATCATCTAAATTTAACTGTACATATACAAGTATTATAATTTTTCACCAACCAACTCTACTTCTAAACTCAATTAATAACATCAACAAATACATGTGGCAATCCAAGGACTCGAACCTAGGATACTCACACCAAAATTCTGCGCATTTATGCATTACGCTATCAAGACTGACACTAGTAACAAACATACACAATCACATAATCTCTGCCAACTTTGTTTGGTGAAGATAACAATAAGTGAATGATACAAAATATATGAAGTTTAGTTAATTACCTGTAATAGAGTGCTGACATTGTGGTTATACACTCTTCCTCTGTCACGATCACCTCCCGTTGTGTACCACTCTCGCTTCAGTACGGCCTCCAGCACCTCCACTGTAACAGGTACAGTCAAAATCAATTGCTTGCAGAACACTGTAATTATATTTTGGGTGAAATCTAGTGAGAGGGACATCAATTCAACACTTCTACCATGTGAAACAAGTTCTGTCGTAGTGAAAAATCAGCATTACCTGCGACAGATGTGGGGAATAAGACACATATGCAGACCAGGGACCCAGTTTATTTGAGGTTTCACAGTAAAGGCTTCTTCATGAAGAATAAACTGGGTCCCTGCTCTGCATAGGCTATGCATCTTAACCCTCCAGCCCCGGCTATGTATTATATATATATTCCCTGAAACCCGGGTGTTTTGGCCGAAAAACGTCTAGGCTAGGCTACCGCGTCTTTGTTATTCTGACTGCTTCCGCATTCCCGTGCATCCCCAAGCGTAGCTGTGTTATTTACCTGTAGAATGGCATTAAGTAGAGCTCTCTAAGTCAACTGGTTCAGTTGTGATGATGATTTCATTGGGGATAACTTTATGGCAACAACAGCCACTTTACACTACTTTTCGATACTTAACAACAACATACAGGCACACACGAACAAGCGACGCTCTCCTTCTTGTGGCCGGAGATGCGGGGCGTCGGTCCAGCCGGCTGTTGTTTACATGCGTCGGACCGACGCCTCGCACACCAAGCTCACAGGCTTTCAACCACTGGGCGTTAAAGAGCCCTTCCGGGCAGCTCTGGTATGCTTTTTTATGGGCGTTCAAGAGCCCTTCCGGGAACAGAGGGTTAAGGGGATAGTGGCTATTTTTAGGTCCAGACTTTATATATTAATTTTTTGTTTTAGTTTGCTCGTTAGACCTCTATCAAGCTTAGAAAACACCCCCTAGAGGCCCAATCAAGATAATTTGTACATTTTTCAGTAGAAAAATGTCCCGGCCAAAGGCCGATTCCTCTTATAATTACAGGCTCGCTATCGCTCACCAGGATAAAATTGACACCTAAATAGTACGAAAGGTCTTAAAATTGACAACAAAATGGGGTGAAAGGTGCTAAAATCGTCAAACCAACGGGCCAAACGTCTTATAATCTCAAAACTAAAGGGGCTAAACATGAGGAAGAAGGGGGACCAGAAAAATTACCCATCTCCCCTTAAGGGAGTATGCTACACTTATCAATAAAAATCTAAACTATTTGGAGTTCAGACTTGAAACTTTGCAGATGAATAGGCAACTATGTTGCCTACATTGTGAGTGAACAAGAACGGTAAATATATACGCATATGTACTGTGTATACATATATGTATACATGTTGAAGACGTGTTTAATTTAAACTAGCCCTCTGGGCCGAGGCCCTCATAAGGCTAGTGGTCGGCGGGGGGATAGCAAGTCAAGTCATATAGGTCACTGGTCAGATTTCATCGTAGAGATTAAGAGCTGCTAAGAAATGGCGGATGGCTATGAACGAGAATGAATCTGAGTCAGAAAGGATGTCTTTTAAAGAGGTGTGTCGCAAGAAGCGACGTCTTTCAGGGCCGTACATGGGACAAACGCATAAAATGTGAGGGATAGTAAGAACTGTGCGACAATGGTGACATTCCGGCGGAGGACTACGGGGAGTGGTCATTAGATATCCATGAGTGAGTCTTGTGTGTCCTATGCGTAATCGAGTTAAGAGGGTTTGGTCAGCGCGACAGGGGCTGAGTGAAGAGGGCCACATGTGAATGTCGTCTTTGATGGAACGAAGGTGACCTCCCAAAGGTTGATCCCTCCATTCTGAGCGCCACTTATCATGAATATGCCATCGAACTACAGGAATTAGGTCATCCGATCTGAGGACAGTGGATGCCGGAGCACCTAGACAGGCCTGTTTAGCAAGGGCGTCAGCACGTTCATTTCCTGCAATGCCTACATGGGCGGGGATCCAACAGAGGGTGATGGATCGAGAGCTGCATTTTAATTCGTGGATTATCAGGATAACATCGATGATCAATGGGTCACGTGGGGCGTACTCTCCCAATGCTTGCAACACACTTTTTGAGTCACTGCAGATAACTACGTGAGGAGGATTGTTTGGAAGTGCAGAGATGAGGGTCAGGGCACCATGAATAGCCCTATATGTATACATATACTGTACATATACATACTGTATATGTACAACAGCTCTTTAAATTTCATAACAGCATTAACACTTAACCAATTTCTTTCAGTTTTTGGCTGTGAATAGTCATTTGATATCTTTACAGCCCTATGCAAAAAAAATATATAAAATTTCCCATAAATCATAGAATATCGCCATGTCATTATATTACATATGCCTGATGTAACGTTAAATCAGGGTGTTTGGTGACTTTTCCCCAAATTATACTTCACTTCACTTTTTGAACAATATCTTAAGATAGGTCTCTAGCTCCTATCAAAAGCAAATCTCCTAACCAATGCAGACCAGGTTGCAAAAGCACGCCTCCAGGCAGCTGCCCGTTTGGAGAGTGGCTTGTGGTTACACGCCATCCCCATCCCACCTCTTGGAACTCACTTGGATGCTGAAGCGCTCCGGGTTGCCATCGCGCTCAGAGTGGGTGCGGCAGTTTGTCACCCACACACTTGCAAGTGTGGTGGGGGGATGGATGCTCAAGGTCACCATGCCTTGTCATGTAATTACAACGCAGGCCGCCTGCCAAGACACTCTGCACTAAATGATGTCATAAAACAGGCCCTGCAGAGTGCTAACCGTGCATCAATCCTCGAACCACATGGACTTCACAGAGAAGACGGCAAACGGCCAGATGGGATGACCACTTTCCCTTACAAGAATGGCCGGTGCCTCGTGTGGGATGCCACATGTGTTGACACTTTCTCCACAACCAACATCGCCAGAAACGCCGACGAAGCAGGTGTAGCCGCCCGGATAGCAGAAAATAAAAAGCGAGAAAAATATCAAGCCATCGCCAGAAATCATCAGTTCGAGCTCCTGGCATTCGAAACTTCAGGAGTCTTCGGCCCTACCACCCTTAAGATGGTGAATGAAATAGGCCGTAAAATCAGAGAAGTTTCAGGAGAACCCCGGGAAACCCTCTGGCTCAAGCAAAGACTAGGGATGGCTATCCTCCGGGGCAATGCCACCAGCGTCATGAGCTCAGTTCGACTGGACTGGGGCATGCCACTGTGTGAGGCCCGGGCAGGAGTGGTGTATCCGTAGTCTTTCCACAGTAGGGTAAAACAAAACATAAACGCCCGGGTTTCCCGGGCGTTTCCGCACCCTCCTCAGCTCCCTGCCATGGAGTGGCTTCGGTCACCCGGGCTTTATTGTGGTAGGCAGGGAGGGTTCTTTGGGGGCGCTCGGTTATGGCTTTGGCCTTGCTCGGGGCCTTGGGGCTGTTCGGCCAGGCAGCCTGGGGAACAGCAACAACAACAAAACATAAACTTTATTTGTATTTAACATGTGTGATGCACATAAATAAAAGGGGATGTGTCGGATGGTTGAAAGCCACAGTTGCTCGCGCGTTTGGGGCTAGCAACACGTATTATGAAAAACATGTATCCTCCTTCATTCACTGTCCCCCCCTTCACTCACTCAACCCCACAATTTGCCGGAGGATAACAGGTTTTTCACAATACGTAGACGGAGGTCTTTTTATAAAAAAAAAAATATTCCCTGGTAATCTCAAGTAAACCTGATTGTATGTATGTATCAATGTACAATATGTACAGTATATGCTCTGGCACTTGGCCCAGTATTTTATTTTTTATTTTTATTTTTATGGGGGTGGCCGACTCAAGACAAGAGCCCGAATAGGGATATCATGATATCAGAAAAACAAAGCAAAACAACACATAAAATCACAAACATATAGGTCATCCCGGAGAAATACCCAGAGACCCAGAGCCATTTAGGGTCCCCAGCAAAAGATTCCCAGGTCCCAGATCCCTTGGAGAGGCTCTGACTTCCGAAGGCAGACCCACAGCGGAGCCACCACAAGCCCGCCCACCCATGCTTCCAGGCGTACCCTTCACTACCACCGGCTCCCCGGGCCAGGCGTCTGACGGACCACATCTAGTCCAACTGGCGCAAGACCCACTCTCCCAAACGACCGTGTTTACATACATCTATTCACTAGCATTCTCCATTCATTCCTATTTATTACCACTTCTCTTGCCTGATCTATAGTCACTCCTCTATCTTCCAGCGCTTGCCCTACACATTCTCTCCATCTCAATGGGGGTCTTCCCACCCCTTTATCTCTCCTTGTATCTGACTCACATATTCTCTTTGTAAGACTTACATCTTCCATTCGTTCAACATGACCATACCAGCTCAGCACCCTTCTGTCCACTCTGGCCGACAAATGTTCCTGCTGCCCCACTCTCCTATGTATCTCTTCATTCCTCAACCTGTCTCTACGGGTCACTCCACACATACTGTACTGTACTCCTAAAGCAGCTTATCTCCGTCACATCCAGCTTTCTTCTCTTCTTTGCCTTCAGAGCCCATGTCTCAGCCCCATACATCACTGTTGGTACAACAATCCCTTGATACATTGCACATTTAACTTTCATTCCGAGATTTCTCACCTTCCGTTTTACATTTGAACATACTTCCCATTGCTCTGAAAACCTTACTTCCTTCACATACTCTCTGTTTTACCTCCATTTCCATACCTCCATTCTTGCTTATTGTTCCTCCTAGATATTTAAAACATTCAACTTGTTCCAATATTTCCCCATCCAGCCTCACATCTAGCTTCACCCTCCAATCACTCCTATTACACACCATCACTTTATTTTTATTAACGTTCACCTTCAGCTTCCTCCTCCCACAAACCACACCAAACTCTTTGACTACCCGCTGCTGTTTCTCCTCAGAATCTGCCACCAACGCTGTGTCATCAGCGAACAGCAACTGATTCAACTCCCAATCTCTACCATTCTTTCCTACTAAACCCAATTATCTACCCATAGTTCTAATTTTCACCTCCCTCACCACCCCATCCATATACAGTATAATTATATTAAACAGCCACGGTGACATTACACAACCCTGTCGCAAACCTACATTTACCTCAAACCATTTACTCAAATAATTATTTCCTACTCTAACACACACTCTGCTCTCTTCATAGAAACTCTTAACTGCTCTTAACAGATTCCTCCAATTTAATAAATCCTTAGCACCTTCCACATTGCTTCTCGATCCACGCGATCATACGCTTTTTCCAAATCCATAAAAGCCCAAAATATCTCCTTATACTTCTCGCACAGCTGTCTTACTGCAAAAACCTGATCCACACAACCTCTTCCCCTCCTAAAACCGCACTGCTCTTCTCCTATTGGAACTTCCGTACCGTTTATTATCCTCTCTATCAACACCCTGCCATACAGCTTCCCAACCACTGATAATAAACTAATCTCTCTTGAACACTCCTGCCGACGGCACAATACATGCAATACATGCACTCCTCCAGTCTATTGGTACCATTGACACAACAGAGCACACATTGAATAGCCTCACCAACCAATCTATTATCACATCTCCACCCTTCTTAATACACTCCACAGCAATACCATCCATACCTTCTGCTTTTCCCACTCTCATTTGTCTCACTGCTTCTTTCACCTCATTTTTCTCAATCCTTTCATTCATTCCCTGAAACCTGGGTGGCCTGGGTAACCTATCTCCATCAAATTTGATTGATTTTCGATTTTCTGTGATTATTTAAAACACCAAATTTATTGAACGGAGATACAGCATTTTAACCCCTTCTGTACGGTGCCCATATGACGGGTGCCATTATGAGGCTATTATGAGCCCTGAGAGAGAAGCCAGCTGTTGCAGGGAGCGCAGAGGGGTTCCAACCGCCAGCCACAGGCGGCGGGCACACACTGAGCTCTGAGATAGTGCTCGGTCACATATAGCAAAAACAGCAAAAATAGCCATTTTTCATCAATTTAGGCCTCCGTTTGCAAGATTGTTGCAAGATAACCAGATGTCCTACAGGGATGATTCAGGTGTCATTAGAAAGCTCTATCATTGTACTTTCACTTGTATATAATTGTATTACGCTCTGGCTCTTGCTTATGCATGAACTAGAGCATGGAATGAAGGTAATTTCGGGCAATTGTGTCCCCCTCCACGTACTTACGACCTTCGTCCTTTTAACTCCCGCCCGAGCATTTAAATTTCCCCGGCCCGGTGAAATACTGGTCGGGTATTATTCCACGATGGTGTATGAACATTTAGAGGCGGGTTTTGTAAAATGTGATATTTATGACCCCAGGAACCCCCCCCCCCCCCCCCCCCCCCTCCAAAGGTGTAGCATACCCCCGTAATTCCCCACAAGTACTGTAGTGCTATACATTTATAAAAACTCAACAACTTAACTGAAATGCATGCTAAACACAGGAAATAAAACATTAAATAAAGTATCAACACAGAAGGTATTAGAAACACATGAGGACTGTTAATGGGAAGTTGTTGTTGTTGTTGAAGACGTGTTTAATTTAAACTAGCCCTCTGGGCCGAGGCCCTCATAAGGCTAGTGGTCGGCGGGGGGATAGTAAGTCAAGTCATATAGGTCACTGGTCAGATTTCATCGTAGAGATTAAGAGCTGCTAAGAAATGGCGGATGGCTATGAACGAGAATGAATCTGAGTCAGAAAGGATGTCTTTTAAAGAGGTGTGTCGCAAGAAGCGACGTCTTTCAGGGCCGTACATGGGACAAACGCATAAAATGTGAGGGATAGTAAGAACTGTGCGACAATGGTGACATTCCGGCGGAGGACTACGGGGAGTGGTCATTAGATATCCATGAGTGAGTCTCGTGTGTCCTATGCGTAATCGAGTTAAGAGGGTTTGGTCAGCGCGACAGGGGCTGAGTGAAGAGGGCCACATGTGAATGTCGTCTTTGATGGAACGAAGGTGACCTCCCAAAGGTTGATCCCTCCATTCTGAGCGCCACTTTTCATGAATATGCCGTCGAACTACAGGAATTAGGTCATCCGATCTGAGGACAGTGTATGCCGGAGCACCTAGACAGGCCTGTTTACCAAGGGCGTCAGCACGTTCATTTCCCGCAATGCCTACATGGGCGGGGATCCAACAGAGGGTGATGGATCGAGAGCTGCATTTTAATTCGTGGATTATCAGGATAACATCGATGATCAATGGGTCACGTGGGGCGTACTCTCCCAATGCTTGCAACACACTTTTTGAGTCACTGCAGATAACTACGTGAGGAGGATTGTTTGGAAGTGCAGAGATGAGGGTCAGGGCACCATGAATAGCCCACAACTCTGCAGTGAAAACGGTGGAACAAGGATGTAGGGAGCTTTGATGGATACCATGGTCAGAAACCGCTGCACTACCTACGGCATCCGGAACCTTCGAACCATCAGTGTAGATGAAGGCAGCTGGAACATGACTATCAAGATGTTGTAATGCTAAGGTACGGCGTTGGACTGGAGTCACAGCCTCTACTTGGTCAGTCAAATGGAAACAAACTTCAGGGTGTTTAAGGATCCAGGGGGTAATTGAAATACAGGGGAGGGGCGAATGAGGTGTTGGAATATTGTAAGATGCGAGTAATTGGCGGGATAGGAGGGTAAAAGGCAAGGTAGTAGTAGGAGTAACACAAAAATCTTGGGAACGGAAAAGGTCCTTCAATGTGGGATCCTGTTGGAGACGGATGGCAGTTCGCAGCTGAACCAGCTGACGATGATACGTTAATGGCAGGACCCCAGCCTCACTGAGCACACTGTACACACGAGAGGACCGGAAAGCTCCTGAGCTAATACGTATGCCAAGGTGATGAACGGAGTTAAGTGTCTGCAATGTGGATGTCGAGGCAGTGCCATATACCGGGTAACCATAATCCAGGGCAGATAGAATGGTGGATCTATAAAAGAGCAGTAACGTAGATCGGTCAGCACCCCAATGAACACGTGCCACAGACTTGAGGACATTCATGCGCTGAAGGCACCGAGCCTTCAGAGTGGCAACATGGGATTTCCAATTTAGGTGGGTATCAAAGATAAGGCCAAGGAATTTAGTGGAGGCAAGGAATTTAATCTTGGAAGAACCCATAGAGAGGGTGATGGACTGCTTACGCAAGTGTCTAAGGCCGCGATAGAAAACGACAGCATTGGTTTTTTCAGTCGAGAAGCGGAAACCAGTTGAGGACGCCCAAGCTTGTATGGAATGAAGAGCAGTGTTTAGACGACGTTGAATGTGTGTTAAACTAGGAGACGTATAATAAATGGCTAAGTCATCCACATAGAGGCTATGAGAGATATCTGGAGGGAGGCAGTTTGTAACACTAGTTACTGGGAAGTGATAGTACTGTAGCCTACAACTACCTGTACATAGTTTAACCCCTTCTCTACTGGCAACATCCTTCCAACTTCATTCTGGCTACAATTAGACAATTTTATTCAGTTTAAAAAGGGCCTCCAGGAAATAATAGGCTTCGAACTATCTCACTTAACCCTTTGTACTACCACAGATCCTTCTTAACCCGGCAAGCGTGCGCCATTGGTTTTTAAAAGTGCCCGCCAAGCGAGCATATTTTCGTTCATTCCCGCCTAAAATCGTCATTTTACTATAAATATCATTATTACTTATTCATACGTTTAACCCTCTCATGACCATAGGATGCAGAGGTTGCCAGATTAGCAATAAGAAATAGATTACTCTCACTGTTATAATTACCTCTCCAAAATTAGTTTTCTGCCCACAGCTAACTCAAAGACAACTGCAGAGGTTGAAGTAAACAAACTAAAGGTTTATAGATACCCCTGACGGTAACAAAGGCTTTAAAGTATCCCTAATAGGCTCAAAAATCGCGTCAGGATGTAAGAGGGTTAATATGAAGATACTAACATGTAACAACAATAAAACAAGTGGGAATAGTATTTGGGGGTGAAAAAGACAAATTATTACCGACCCTCCAGTCATGAGGTGAGAGGCGAACGAGAGACGTACACCCTCCCTCTTCGAGGCCTGAAAGCAGACTGATGTCTCTCTCTTGCTTTCTTTCTCTTTCCATGTTCTCTATATGCGTACCAGATGACCTTGGAACCGGGTTGGAGATATTGGCACGATAAATAAACCGATAAACAAGGGAATACGAGGAAAAATAGGTGAATTGAAGGGGGGGGGAGAAGGAGAGGGTTTTGACATATGAGGAGGAGTGATAGGAGGTATGGAGGGGAATTATCTCACTTACACTCGACCCTCCATTTGCTATACCCCCAATTGCCGGTTTTCGGATTTCCCGGTCACTGACCAACCCCCGGACAATATTTGACAGGCCCGTACATATGTACGGAAAAGTCCGGGAACATTAATAATAATAATAATAATAATAATAAGCATGTTACTTATCTCTCATAAGCACCAATTTTTCCGAAGAATTCACTAGCGCTCGGAAAGAGAAAGAAAAAAGAACAAAATCAATGCATCAAAAGAAGGCTTATATACAACACACATTTAACAATCACTAGCAGTGGCAAAACAGCCTAAACTCTATAGCCATCTGTCATGACACCTCTCTCAAGATCATAGCTTCTCTCAAAGAGAAAAGTCTTAAGTTGTCTCTTGAAGCATTCAACAGAACTCAGTTGTCTCATGGACAGCGGCAACCTGTTATACAACCTCGGAGCCATGTAGGAGAATGACCTCTCAAAGAAAGAAGACTGCTGGAAAGCCCTTGGTTCATCAAGACGAAAAGGGTCATTGTCATGACGCACAACTACACCATGGTGTGCCGGTGGGCGCCTGAGCAGCTCCGCAAGGTACCTAGGCTCACCAAATTTGAGAACCTTAAAAGTCACCAAACACAACTTAAATTATATTCTTGCTCTTACTGGCAGCCAGTGCAGTTCTATGTGAAGAGATGTAGTAGGAGTTCTAGGTGGAATACCAAAAATGAGTCTTGCGGCCCTGTTAAGAACAGACTGAACTTTCTTTAAAATATAATTTGGAAGACCCACCAACAGGGCATTGCAATAATCAACACGAGAGAAGACCAATGAGTGAACCAACGTCAGGAGGCAACGTCTGGTTATAAACGGCTTAACCAAATAGAGATTTCTGATGTGCAAGTAACAACTTTTAACTATCTGGTTTACATAACAAAAGTACGGCATTCGAATTTACCGCACCGCACGGCGCACGTTTTCCGCACTCCTGCACTATTAACACTCAACGAGCGGCTAGGTTTGTAACTTCTACTACCTGCCAAGCGGGCAGATTTACCCTAAACGAGCTTCATTCCATGCTCTTTTTCATGCATAAAGAAGAGCCAGAGCGTAATACAATTATGTATCCGTGAAAGGGCGATAATTGAGCTTTCCAATGACACCTGAACCATCCTTCTACGACCACGGGTTGTCTTGCAACGATCGTGCAACACGAAGGAAAAATCCCTAAAATACAGTAATTTCTTCAGTTTTTACCCTGTATTGCGGGACCAGGGATGTGGTGGGATATGAAGACAGTGTCAGTGGCGGGACAACGTCCATGCCGAACGGTCAGAGCCTACCCGCGCTCCTCCCACCGGTCGGACTCTCTCTCAGAGCTAATTATGTGCTCAACATCGTATGCGACTATAGCCGGGCCCCGCTCTTTAGGCCTTGGTTCTCTACTCCGACTATAGCCGGGCGCCACCAAAGGAGGGTTAATAGGCCTACACCATCATCTAGCCAGTTTCCCTTTAGTAAAGAAATCTTATATAAAGCTATATAATGTTATTGCCTCAGAAACATGGGCCGTTAAAGGAGAGGATGTCAACAGAATGGAGCGTAATGAGATGAGAATGGTGAGATGGATGTGTGGGGCCAGGCTCCAGGATAGAATAACAAATGTTGAGCTGAGGAGACGTTTAGGTATAAAGAGTATTAGCGAGGTGATGCGTACAAGTAGACTGGGATGGTATGGACATGTGGAGAGAATGGATGAACAAAATTGGGTGAAAAAATGCAGGTCTGTGATTGTGGAGGGAGCTGCACCAAGGGGTGGACCGAGGAAGACCTGGGATCGGACTATACGCGCCGATCTCAAATCCAAGAACTTGACAAGTGAAGCAGCCCTTAACAGGGTTGCCTGGAACGCCGCTATTAGGACAAGAGACTGAAACTGCACTTATGTGTGGAACACTCAGTCTTAAAATGTTATATATGTATGTATGTATGTATGTATGTATGTATTTATAAACATAACAATCCCAAGCGGTAGTATTGTTCGTTAATAGCCTATTCGTTCGGCTTGAAAGAACACGCGTTCAGCTTTGCCAGAAACATACTTTCGGCGGCAACATGCGCCGCGACAAGAAGGAGAATGCTACTTGGACCAAAATCGGCAAAATGGCGACGTGTATATATAAACGATTCCAGCTTTGAAGGCTTCGTAGGGCAAGCCATGAGAACTGAGGAGCTTAGATACCCGACTAGGGAGGAAATAAGGGCCCAAAAAAGCTATCATGGTAATGAGGAGAAGAATAACGATGCGGACAATAACGAGAGGGGCAGTAACTAGGCGGACACTTAGAAGCATGACGAAGCATAAAAAACTAATGAAATAGGCCTATGCGGCTAGGCCTAACTCAATAATACACCCTTAAAATGTTACTGGTGAGTCTTATCCTTAAAATATTTTAAAACTCTGAATAACACAATTCAGGGTCCCACTATACGGTCACGGCAAACACTAGGCTAGGCCTACACACCATCTACCCAATTTCCATAGCCTAAGTAAAGTAATTTTATGTAAAGTTTTATGTAAAGTTATTTAATGTTATTGCATTTCTAATTAAATTATTTTCCATGATATTTCAGTACCGTACAGTATTGCCGTACAATAGTGGAAGTTGGCGAACGTTTCCGGACGATACAGTATACGGACGATTCCGTATACTGTAATGATTACTGTTCACCTCTGTGGGGTGGAAGTGGAGTGGTTGCATTGAGGCAGTTGGACAAAATTCAAAATAAAGCTATTAGATTAATCAATAACCCTGCAATCACACAGGACCTTCCTACATTATCCATACGAAGAAACGTTGCATCCCTTGCATTATTCTACAGATATTTTCACAGCAATTGTTCCGAGGAACTTGCTTCAATTGTGCCGCCTCTCCACATCTTTCCCCGTAGAACTAGGGCAGCTGAGAGCGCCCATGAATTTACACTTTCTCCTCCACAATGCAGAACTTCTGCTTATCAGAATTAATTTAACCCCAGAGCTACTACTCTTTGGAATTCACTTCCTTCGAATTGCTTTCCACAAACTTACAATCTACAAATGTTTAAATCCAGTTGTTACAAACAATTTATGAATGGAGGATGCCTTTAGGCACATGGACCTTTTTGTTTTATCTGTGTTTTTCCTTCCTCCGTTCATTGTCTCTTAAAAAAAAAAAAAAAAAAAAAAAAATGGAGGACGTTCCCGCATAATGTCCCGGATATTGGCGGACGTTCCCGCTTTTTGGGGCTGTTTTGTGTTCCCGGACTCGGCTCCCCCCCAAATAGTCTGGCAAACGGAGGGTCGAGTGTAATCACATATTCCTTTGTTTTGAGTGCTTTTTTTTTTTTTTTTTAAGGGATTGGATCTTAACCTAACAAGTGCGCATGGGGGTAATTGGAAACGTCCCCCTGTGCTGACGTATTTGAGGTGTTTCCGTCACTAAAATATTCATTGTACCATTAATAGCATTAATACTTATCCATATGCGCCTATTATGGGTTGATTATAAAGGTATTAACCTGAAACAACAATAAAACGAGTGAAAACAGCGTTTGGATGGTCAAAATCGGAGATATAGCCCGCGAGTTGTATAATGTATGGGTGAGGCAAGCTGCTTTCCCGCCAATTTCCCCCAAGGCCACTGAGACACAGTCGATCGATACTCTCTCTCTCTCTCTTGCATTCGCTTGCTATCAGTTATGACCACACCCTGCAACCGGATTTCTAATGTTAGCACGAAAATATACCACAGAATAAGGGAATAACAGGGAAAATAGGTGATAACTGAAGGAGAGGAGGAAAGTGGGGAAGTAGGGGAGGTAGAGGACTGAGATTTTGCATGGCCCAGGGGCCAAAAAAAAAAAATGTAAAAAGTTGACAACAATAAAACAAGTGGAAACAGCGTTTGGATGGTCAAAATCGGCGATACAGGCCGGGAGTTACATAATGTATGGCTGAGGCAACCTCACTTCCCACCACTTTTCTCCACGTCTGGAGAGAGACTGTCGATCGATACTCTCTCTCTCTCTTGCACTCGCTTGCTAACAGTGATGACAATGCCCTGCTTGCAACTCGCTAATGTTAGCACGAAAATATACCACAGAATAAGGGAATAACAGGGAAAATAGGTGATAACTGAAGGAGGGGAGGAAAGTGGGGAAGGAGGGGAGGTGGAGGAGTGATATTTGGCATGGCCCAGGGGCAATAAAAAAATAAAATAAAAACAAAAATAATGTATTTTTTGGGTGTTTTAACCCTTCCTACCCGGCCAGTCTTACCTAAGGACGGTCGCCTGTACCCGGGCGAAATGGCTGAAAAACATCTAGGCCTAGGCTACCATATTTATGTTTATTTTCACTGCTAGAACTTTTCCACTCATCTATAATCGTAGTGCGGGTTTCAATCTGTATTTTGGCGTTGAGTAGAGCTCTGTAAGTCAAGTGGTTCAGTTGTGATGATGATTTCAGTGGAGCAAATATTGCAGAGATGTTGCCAATATGGGGGCTTTTCAGACACTAATTTCATCTGACGTCAGAACAATAACATTGAAGAGTCTTCTCCTTCTTGTTTTCGGAGGTGCGGTGACGCAACGCTTGGGTTTGTTGACATACGTCGTACGCACGGCGTTCAGACCAAGCTTAATTAGGCTATTAAGCTGCCGTCTTAGGTAAGGACGGCCGGGTAGCTGTCCTTACCTAAGGCAGCCCGGGTAGGAAGGGTTAAATGGATTTTTTTTTTCCCTGATTAAGTCTTCCCGCAGTCCACCGGGGGAACTCTTTAAGAGTCTTCCAGCAGTTCCCGGGTTAAGGGTAAGGTATTCGGTAAACTATCAACTTTGACTGTAAAGTTGCCCACATTAATTCGTACCCACTCCAGGATTTAATGTATGGAAACAACAATAGTATATATATCTAACTTACAACAAAAAGAAGAAAAACACAAAAACAGAATTCTGTTACCTAAATTCAACGAGAGAGAGAGAGAGAGAGAGAGAGAAAGGGGGGGGGGGGGGAGTATTAGACAGCAATGGTAGAGAAGGTGGTAATAGAATGTGAAAGAAGTGAACCTACCAACATGGTGGGTGAGGTCGTTGTTAGCGTGAGGCAGGTTTGTGATGGCAGAGAGTGTGGCAGCGAGGGTGGTGGCGGTGGACAGTGACACTATGGAGGGTTGGAAGTTGGCCAGGTACCGACACGCAGACAAACACAGTTCATCCATCTCCATGTTCTTCACCGCCTCACTGCCCTCCAGTTTCTTTGCCACTGTCCTTAACATAGCTGGGGAGACAACATTATTTTTTTATTTACAGGTCTCCCTCAATTTACGATTGGGTTACGTTCCTGAAAAAGCCGATCTAAAATAGAAAAATCACATAGCAAACCCCAAACTTAATGAGGTAAATGGGAATACGTTCTTGGACCAGCCAAAACCCAAACCCAAACACCTAAAAAACAATAATAATATCGTAAATCGGGGCATCGGGTAGTGAGGGAGACCTGTATTTGAACGTTTGTCTGAAAACTTTGGGTGATAGTTCAAACCAAATTTCAGACTTTAAAATATATGAAACTTGATAACTTAACCCTCCAGCCCCGGCTATGTATTATATTATATATTCCCCGAAACCCGTGTGTTTTGGCCGAAAAACGTCTAGGCTAGGCTACCGTATCTTTGTTATTCTGACTGCTTCCGCATTCCCGCGGTTTCTTACCTGTAGAATGACGTTAAGTAGAGCTCTCTAAGTCAACTGGTTCAGTTGTGATGATGATTTCATTGGAGATAACTTTATGGCAAAAACAGCCACTTTACACTACTTTTCGATACTTAACAACAACATACAGGCACACACGAACAAGCGACGCTCTCCTTCTTGTGGCCGGAGATGCGGGGCGACGGTCCAGCCGGCTGTTGTTTACATGCGTCGGACTGACGCCTCGCACACCAAGCTCACAGGCTTTCAACCACTGGGCGTTAAAGAGCCCTTCCGGGCAGCTCTGTTATGCTTTTTTATGGGCGTTCAAGAGCCCTTCCGGGAACGAAGGGTTAACTGAAATGCATGCTGAATTAAAATGTAAAACTTGCAAACTAAACAAACCAAAATTGGGACAAGGACAATATAAAGTCAAATTAAATTATCAAAATCGCTATGTGGAAACAACGCTTACTAGCCTAAAATGAAAATTATTAAATAAAAGAACACAATCCACCACATAGGGTGTACACTGTACATTACTACATGAGCAAGTTAATCTGTTTCCCAAGCAAACTTATCGCACATATAACAACGCACTATCGTCACGTTAAAGGAATTAGTCAAGTTTGGGAAGTCCGGGATGTTCTGGTAAATTTTACTAAACTCTGCATGAATAAAGAAACTACATGTTAAATGTCAAAATATTATTTAAAATCAAATTTGCAACATGACAAGACATTAACAATAGTACAAAATACAAATATTGATAAGATATCTATACTATTACAAAATAATATATAAAATACAGTACAGCACTCACTAACGATAGTGCTATCGGGTAGGTACCTGTAAGCATAGCATGCCTCAAGTGACCCCTATCAATAACTACCCTACAAATAACCTACATTTATCGCACAAGTAAACTAAGGAAATCGCAAAAGCAAGCAATTGATACTATCGACAATGAATACATATAATATAAAGACAAATAATTGAAATATATGAAGTAACAACAGATTTAAACAAATAGTACTCTTTTAACAAGAACAATCAATTTAAAAAATCATCAATATTAATATTAATAATAGAAAAAGAAAAAGATAAACAATAAATTCAGACAAAAAGTAAGCAGAGGTTATACAAGAAACTTCAAGTTAAAAATGCTTGATTAAAATTATTGATGTCAAATTTTAGAATACAGTCACAATAATTGACCCTAAATAGATTAAATTTATGGAACAATTTACTTGCCTCAACACCTCTGTCCACTAAGAGTCTGTATAGTAACCTAGCTCTAGCCCAAAAGTCCTCTACTTTAGTGCAGATTTTACAAAATCTTATTAACTGGGAATAAAAACAATTATAAGTTATTTTACTATCGATATTACTACTAAGGAAAGGAAAGTTTATTACGTTAAAATTAAAATCATCAACTTTGTGATATACTTTAAGTATGCACTGTTCATTAACAATCTCTATATTTATATCAAGAAAATGTTCAACTTTATAAT
This sequence comes from Paralithodes platypus, assembly GCA_032716605.1. Classification (NCBI taxonomy): domain Eukaryota; kingdom Metazoa; phylum Arthropoda; class Malacostraca; order Decapoda; family Lithodidae; genus Paralithodes; species Paralithodes platypus. Next base: position 17,961,304 of record CM064570.1, on the reverse strand, counting down.
TTACGTTACATTGTGTGAGGGGAATAGAATTAGGGTAAATAAGTTTAGCAACTTGATTAAAATTTAACAAATTGCAAACGAGAATATCATCAATATATCTACTATTATTACTTAACAATTTAGCAAGTGCTAATTTTTCTGGGATTTTATTTTTCTTGCTACTGTCAACTAAGTCTTTAATATATTTAAATTCTAAAGCAAGCAAGAATAAGTCTGCAATTAAAGGGCTAGCATTTCCACCCATAGGAATTCCTAATATTTGTTTGAAAATGTAAGGCCCGAATCTAACATAAGTATTGAAAAGGAGGAATTTAAGGGCATCTTTAAGTTTAGTTCTATCAAAATATACAGAACTAGTGGGAGTAGAGCTAAGTGATGCATTATTAAAATATGTATAAACATTTATGAAATAATTACCACTCCTAACGAACCTGTCAAAGTGCAAATCTATAATAAAGCAAAGCTCTGAATATACTAAATCGAAAGGCAAATTGGTATACAAAGTTGAAAAGTCGAAGCTATGTAGCCTACCGAGGTAACTTTCGGCATGGTATTTATTTTATCAATAACTTCTAACGAATTGTCAACACTCCAATAATAGTTAATGCCAGTTCTTCTCATGATGGTATTACAATATCTTTTATGAGTACTTTTAATGTATTTTAAGCAATTTACGACTTGTTCTGATAGAGTTTTAGTGGTAGCAAATTTTGCTCCGGCAATAAAGCGATATTTATAAGGTCTTTTATGAAATTTAGGTAACATGTATAATTTTGCAATGCACTTGTTCTTATCAGAAAGTTTAATATCAAATGTTATATTTTTCTTGGTATGTTCATCGATTAAGTTATCAATATTCAGATTATTTTGAATTTCATAAACAGAATTACCGCAAATATTTTTACGTAATATGTTACCCTTAATAATGCCTAATTCTTTTTTCATGTTTTCAAGATAAAATTTCTTACATGTGAAGCTATAATTATTGGTGGCTTTATCTACTATAGTGATTACAAAATGTTTATGTAAATTTATTAAATCAGCTTTAACCCGTGGAGCCCCGGCTAGTTTTGTAATGTTTGCGCACCAGAACCCGGCCGGTTTTCAAAAAATGGTTTTATTCCAGAAACAATAGCGAATGGGTTAGGAATGAAGGAAAAACCACGAAAAACCGCTCAAAAAGCTTAAAAAATGGTCCTACAGAGCCCCCGAAAATGGATTTTACAAGAGTAAAAAATTGAAGGCAATTATCCCAAAAAACCAGGTTATTGCGCGCTCGCGCGCACGCACGTGGACTTTGAGAGTTTTCAACCATCGGCACGGATGCGTGGGATACGTACACAGTTCCCATACAAATCTGAGCCCTCTTGAGTGGCTACACCTGAGGTTACGGTCGGCGCAATTAGGGTGACGCGCCAGGCGCGTCTCTGGGGCTGTGCGTTACATACATCGCCGACGCGTCAGGCGCGTCGCTGGGGCTATACGGGTTAAGCTTATTATAATTATAGTCTATAAAATCTGAAAGATTAAATTCATTTTTAAGCGAGAACATTTTATTTCTAATTAACTTAATTAATAATTTAGACCATGCTTCTAGTTCTCTCGCATCGCAGCACACAATTTTTAACAATTTATCTTTTTATTTATTGACTGAAAAAACAATATCTTTTAAAATTATGTCCCATGTTACTTTATTATTCCCTATTCTAAATTTAAACCCTTTACGACATAGCTCCGCTAATTTGTTGTTTGCAAAATGTTTAACTAGTTCTACATCACCTGTTAATATGTGACATATCGGACTATAAATGAACTTTGCTAGTGCATCACGTCTGCTAGCTGGCATATCCAGGACTCTTTCACACACGCATTTATTATTATTGAAAATATCATTATCTGAAAGATTTCCTAAAACTTTATTATAATTACAAATAATAGACCCAACAGGTCGTTCATATGAATACACTATAATTAATGGTTTGAAATCTTTACAACCATCTGGTAACATGGACTTAACTTTCTTTGAATTAATAAGACTGTTAACATTAATTTTGTCTAAAATTTTAGAGGAATAATTTAAAGTGGACATGACTTTATCTTTAATATGGTTATCTTTGGATTTCTTAGAATTAGCTCTAATATATCCCATAAAAGCAAAGACTATATTTTTAAATTTATTTGTGAAATTATGTTTATTGTTTAGAATATTTTCTATAAAAGGAGCAAAACTTTTCTTTTGTAGGCCTTTCAATGAATCTTTTAATTTTTTAATTCCGAAATTTCGATATAATGAATATAAATTATTAACAATAATTTTAATATCAGACCTGTTTTTCTTTTTATTAAATGTATTTAGTCTTCTATTACCGTGTCTACCAGGTCTTCTGTTTAAAACAGGGAAGTTAAAATATAGGTTATTAAAATCGTTTTTAAATAAATCTTTATACAAAATGTTGCCTACATTTTTAATTTGATTGTTAAGTCCAAATGGATAGATGGTCATTAATTTTCCAATCCAATAATTTTCTCTATCTAAAACATTTTGATTACTTTGAACAATTTCTATAATTTTGTATTTACAATCAAATTTAGTACAATCTGTGTTAAAATGCTTATATAGAAGAATCTTGGAGTCGAAAACAAAAACAAAACAAAAAATATTAACTAAAGTCTCAACACAAAAAATAGCACAACAAAATAAATAGGTACCGGTAACTGTCTGGAGTGAAAACCTTTAGTCAGACATTTATCTTGATATTTTGGACTTCAACAGTAGTACAGTACAGTACACATTTGTTTGGACTCTGCCAGAGAAAGAGAGTGAGATGTAAAGCTAATTAATATCTACAGTTCAAAAGTTGTAATTGTAGGTACCTATCAAAATGTCATGGTTCTCTTGATGTAGGCTACCATTAAATTTTTTTAGCAGTTAAGAATGAGATAGTTTGCATCATTTTGTTTCCTGGAGGTCCTTACAAAGCCTAATTAAATCTAACCTTAGGGAGAATAGAATGAAGCTAAGAGGACTTACCTAACAACAAGTCCTGATTTTCCTCTTGGTTTAGCCCGGACCAAGAGAAGAATATAGAGAGTGTGGTGAAGAGGTGGTTATTGAGGAGGATGAGCGGCTTGGTCTTGTCGGAGAACATGTTGCCGGCGTCCACCACTCCGTCGTTGTCCGCTATCATTTGCTGTCAGAGATGGGTACAGTTATTAGTGTTTTTATTTCATAGTATGGTTTTGTTAAATTTTCAATGTGCTATTTCCATAGAGATTTCGATAAGTTTTTTTGTCTTTATATTGTGCGGTTCCTGGTTTGGTTTGACTGCTTAGCACGTTTTACATTGCAATTAATTGTAATCAAAATATATAACTTGCAAAACAAACAAACCAAGTTTTACATAATTTCATAATTATATTTTATTAAAGCGTTCTTTCCACATTGCAATTTTTATAAGTTCTTTTGTGTTTATATTGTGTCATCCCTGTTTTTCTTTGTATATTTTGCTAGTATTACACTACATAGCGCAGTTGGGAATATGCACATGATTAGATTAATATCCAGTATTCGAGAATGGATAATAAGTCGTAGGCTTGTGCATAAACCTTTAACTATCTTGATAGTGTAATGGTTAGTGTGTTTAAAAATCTGTGTATGGTAACCCAGGTTCAAATCCGGGTGGATCAGTAATTTCATTGGGGGTGTTTAGTGTTGGAGTGAAATAAATAAAAATAGCTTCTAAAATAAAGGACCATAACAATTTATCATCTGGTTAAGGGTATAGTAGGGGAGGGGGGGGGGGGGGGGGACTTCTATTTACTATATTAATAATACTCTATGGGCCATTTATGTATTTCAAAATCAATATATACCGGTTAGTTAGTTTAGGCTACGTTATGAGATAGGGTTGAAGTATCCACGAATCAAATTAAGGAGGAGGTAGATGCTTTCTCTTCCTCATGTTTAGTCTTATGCTATTTAGTTGTCGATTATTCCTGGCGAGCGAAAACGAGCCTGAAATTTTTAAGAGGAACCAGCATTCGGCCAGGACATTTTTCTACAGAAATTTTTTAAAATTTATCTTGAAAGGGGGTCTAGGGGGTGTTTTTTTTTTTTTTTAGCTTGATGGAGGTCTACGAGGTTACTATAAATAAATGAATACAGTACAGGTATTCCTTAACCCTTTACTAGCGGCGCTCGACTTAAGTCGAGTGAAAGAAACTGGGAGAAAACGGGTGAAAAATGGGTGAAGATCGAGTGAAAATGGGTGGAACAGTAATGAACCATACGTCCGACATCTGTGGCCTCCCGGCCCACACTAACTCCAGTTCCCCCACCGCACGGGTGGATGACAGTGTGACCAATAGTTAGCGAAAAGTGAACAATGTAGCAAAATCAGCTAAACTTCCATCTTTGAGGTAACACTGTCAGGGCTCCACGAGTGCTACGTAGTTGATATAGCAGTCAGAATGGCCTGAAAAGGCCCAAAACGGCCACAGACCCCCCGCTAGACAAGGGTTAATTAAAATGTAAAACTTGCAAACAAAGTCAAACCAAAACTGGGACAAAGACAATATAAAGTCAAAACAACATATCAAAATCGCTATGTGGAAACAACGCTTACTAAAATAAAATTTATGAAATGAAAGAACACAATCCACAATATACGATTGGGTTATGTTCCTGAAAACTCGATCTTAAAAGGAAAATTCATATAGCACACTCTAAAATTATTGGGGTAAATGGGGATGCATTCTGGGACCAGCCAAAACCCAAACAAAACACCTAAATACCTATAATAATATCGTAAATCGGGGCATTGGATAGTGAGGGAGACCTGTAAATTAAGAGTTAGATACAAAAATATGCACTAACCCCTAAACAAGGAACTAAATGTCACCAAGGTTTTTAGGTTAAACTATAGACTGTGTGTACAAACCTGGAAGAATGTGCTGATCTGCTCAAGGTGAACACAGACAGGCTTGACAAAGTAGTGTGTACGCTTCAGAACATCCCGCGCCGTGAACAGGGTTAGGTGAGAACAACCCACACCTAGTAATAAAATTATCATAATTGTCAATAAATCTTGGAATCTTAAATAAACTTATTGTAGTCTACCAATGTGACATTATGAAAATATTTCTTAAGATAAATATTTGAATTACTATTTACAAGAGCTACAGTAACTTACTAAGTTACTACTACCATTTAAAATGTAAAACTTACAAAACAAACAAACTTATAAAAAACACTATGAGAATATAACATATTGACAGAGGATATACTTGAAAGAAAGAGAGAGGAGTTCTGGATGAATGTGGAGGCGCGCCTGGAGAAGTTTGACAAGAACGAAAGAATATTTCTGATTGGGGATATGAATGGTAAGGTGGGTGATAGGAAAGTTGAGGGAGTGGTGGGAGGGTGGGGGGTACCATCAGACGTAAATGGGAATGGTAGTGCACTTGTGGACGTATGTGTGGGGAGGAGGCTGTGGATAGCCAACACCTTCTTCCGACACAGAATGATCCACAGGTACACGTGGAAACGGATGTTGACGATGAAGGATAAGACAGTGGTGGAACAAAAGTCATTGATTGATTATGTATGTGTGGATGAACGAATGAAGAAATCTGTGATGGATGCTAGGGTGTATAGGGGTATTGGAGGGGGTCTGTCTGATCATTATGTAGTGGTAGCTAAGGTTAGGATACAAAAGAAGTGGGTGAGGAGAGCTGGAGGGAGGCGAGAGGAGGGTGGAATGGTGAGGAGGATGGAGAGGTTGCAGGAGGAGGAAGTCAGGGAGGAGTACAGGAGAGCAGTGGAAAGACGACTAGGTGGGTTCGACCTGGAAGTTATGGAGGAAGTGGAGGAGATGAGCAAGGTGTTTAAGGATGAGATCTGTGCAGCATGTGAGGAGGTGTGTGGAGTGAGGAGAAGAGGGAGGGGAGTGAAAGGTACAGCATGGTGGACATAAGAGGTAAGAATAGCTGTGGAAGAAAAGAAGAAAGCATATAGAGAGTGGTTGGGTAGTAGAGGGAATGAAGATTTTGAGAGACAGAAACGAGCGAGGTACGTGGAGAGAGTAGTGAAGGAAAGTAAGAGAAGAGTAGATGAGGAATTTGGAAGGAATCTGAGTGTAAAATGGAGGGAGAGTAAGAAACTGTTCTGGAAAGAAGTCAAGAAAGTTAGGGAAGGTAGCAAGGGAAACAGTAAGGGTGTGAAAGATAAGAATGGGAGAATGCTAACCGAGAAGCAAGAGAGAGTAGAAAGATGGAGGGAGTACTTCAGTGAGTTGCTAAATGTAAGGAATGAAGAGCCAGCAAACATAGCTGGATATGGTATGGGAGGGAGAAGAAGAGAAGTAGTGGAGGAGGAGGTGGGGATCAGGAGGTCAGAAGTGTGAGAAGCCATGAAAAGAGTGAAGTTGGGAAAGCACCAGGAACAGATGGAGTGTGTGGGGAAATGTTGAGGTATGGTGGTGAGATAGTGATAGAATGGGTATGGAAAATGTGCAAACTAGCATGGGAGAAGGGGAGTGCACCCGATGACTGGAAGACTGGCATAATAGTCCCCCTATATAAGGGCAAAGGGGAAAGAGGAGTGTGTGGTAACCACCGAGGAATATGTCTTCTAAGCGTAGTTGTTGTTCCCCAAGCTGCCTGGCCAAACAGCCCCAAGGCCCCGAGCAAGGCCAAGGCCATAACCGAGCGCCCCCACAGAACCCTCCCTGCCGACCACAATAAAGCCTGGGTGACCGAAGCCACTCCATGGCGGGGAGCTGAGGAGGGTGCGGAAACGCCCGGGAAACCAAAGCCCCACCCAGGGCCCTGTGCCCCTCAGCAATTATGAAGAGAAAGTTGAGGGGCAAAGGAAAAATGTGACGCTTTGGCTTCCAATCTTGGTAGATTGGGAGGTCAATCCACGGAAGAGACGCCATCACTTGAGATCTAGAAAATATATACTGTAAGTAAAAGGAACAGTCAGAGTAAGCTATGGGTATGGCAGAGATCGCTCAGTTCTCGTAGTAGGGAAGGTATACAGTAGGGTAGTGATTGAGAGAGTGAGAGTGAGAACGGAGAAATGGATAGGCGATGAGCAGGGAGGTTTTAGGAAGGGAAGAGGATGTGTAGATCAGATTTTTTACCCTGAATTGTGTTGTGGAGAAGTATCTGGAGAAGAAACAAAAGGTGTATGTTGCCTTTATGGACTTGGAGAAGGCCTATGACAGAGTGGATAGAGAAGGTTTGTGGAAATTACTTAGAATATACGGAGTAGAGGTTAAGTTGCTGAAAGCAGTGAAGAGCATGTATGAGGGTGCAAAGTACGTGTGGAGAGTGAGCAGAGCGAGTTCTTTGACCTGAATGTTGGTTTGAAACAGGGGTGTGTGATGTCCCCGTGGTTGTTTACTGTATATATGGATGGAGTCATGAAAGAAATACTATCAAGAGCAGTGGATGTTGGTGTATCGCTGAAAAGGGAGGGAATTGAGTGGAAGCTACCTATACTGCTGTTTGCGGATGATACAGTTCTGATGAGTGATAATGAATGGCAGTTGCAGGGTCTGGTAAATGAGTTTGGAACAGTGAGCGAAAAACGGAATTTGAAGGTAAATGCGGGGAAGAGCAAGGTTATGGTCTTCGAAAGGGGTGAAGTCACAGAGTGTGAGGTGAAGCTGAACGGTCAGGCTATGGAGATCGTCAACTCTTTTAAGTACAGTAAACTTCCGTTAATCCGAAGGGCAGCGGACCGGCCCTCGTTCGGATTAGTGGATTTTTCGGATTATCGGACTTTACCCCTATGAACCTGTGTATTAATGGCCTGACGAAAACATTGAGGCATTAGGCCACCCAAATGACACACACACATATCATATGTTCATGAAATCACTTCAAAAGTAAAGGACAGTATAGATGTGAGGACGGTCTGTACTAGTGGCAACATTAGTATACGACGTGTTCCCCATGTACTGTCCCTTCCTTTACTTGTACTCGTTGACGAACCAGGACCGGCCACGGACTACGTGTCAGAAAATTCTATGTACCCACGCACCCGGCAAAATTATAAAAACTTAAATAATGAAAAATAAAAATGAAAATAACCGGCGTCTTTTCGTTGATAACTGTAAATGTAAACTCTGTGTGAATGAATTTGATTTTGAACATCAAACATTTTTTAAAAGTTACATTACCAATACAAAATTTTTGTTTCTAAATTCTTCTGTTAATGTAACATCTCCATGTAAAGTAAAAAATGTTATCTATTTAATAACCTGTGAGAAATGTGGTATACAATATGTTGGAAAGACGGAGCAATGTTTAAGAGAAAGAGCCTACGGGCATAGATCAGGAATTAAGAACGGCATCGACTCCAAGATTCTTCTATATAAGCATTTTAACACAGATTGTACTAAATTTGATTGTAAATACAAAATTATAGAAATTGTTCAAAGTAATCAAAATGTTTTAGATAGAGAAAATTATTGGATTGGAAAATTAATGACCATCTATCCATTTGGACTTAACAATCAAATAAAAAATGTAGGCAACATTTTGTATAAAGATTTATTAAAAAACGATTTTAATAACCCATATTTTAACTTCCCTGTTTTAAACAGAAGACCTGGTAGACACGGTAATAGAAGACTAAATACATTTAATAAAAAGAAAAGCAGGTCTGATATTATAATTATTGTTAATAATTTATATTCATTATATCGAAATTTCGGAATTAAAAAATTAAAAGATTCATTGAAAGGCCTACAAAAGAAAAGTTTTGCTCCTTTTATAGAAAATATTCTAAATAATAAACATAATTTCACAAATAAATTTAAGAATATAGTCTTTGCTTTTATGGGATATATTAGAGCTAATTCTAAGAAATCCAAAGATAACCGTATTAAAGATAAAGTCCTGTCCACTTTAAATTATTCCTCTAAAATTTTAGACAAAATTAATGTTAACAGTCTTATTAATTCAAAGAAAGTTAAGTCCATATTACCAGATGGTTGTAAAGATTTCAAACCATTAATAGTGTATTCATATGAACGACCTGTTGGGTCTATTATTTGTAATTATAATAAAGTTTTAGGAAATCTTTCAGATAATGATATTTTCAATAATAATAAATGCGTGTGTGAAAGAGTCATGGATATGCCAGCTAGCAGACGTGATGCACTAGCAAAGTTCATTTATAGTCCGATATGTCACATATTAACAGGTGATGTAGAACTAGTTAAACATTTTGCAAACGACAAATTAGCGGAGCTATGTCGTAAAGGGTTTAAATTTAGAATAGGGAGTAATAAAGTAACATGGGACATAATTTTAAAAGATATTGTTTTTTCAGTCAATAAATTAAAAGATAAATTGTTAAAAATTGCGTGCTGCAATGCGAGAGAACTAGAAGCATGGTCTAAATTATTAATTAAGTTAATTAGAAATAAAATTTTCTCGCTTAAAAATGAATTTAATCTTTCAGATTTTATAGACTATAATTATAATAAGCTTAAAGCTGATTTAATAAATTTACATAAACATTTTGTAATCACTACAGTAGATAAAGCCAGCAATAATTATAGCTTCACATGTAAGAAATTTTATCTTGAAAATATGAAAAAAGAATTAGGTATTAAGGGTAACATATTACGTAAAAATATTTGCGGTAATTCTGTTTATGAAATTCAAAATAATCTGAATATTGATAACTTAATCGATGAACATACCAAGAAAAATATAATATTTGATATTAAACTTTCTGATAAGAACAAGTGCATTGCAAAATTATACATGTTACCTAAATTTCATAAAAGACCTTATAAATATCGCTTTATTGCCGGAGCAAAATTTGCTACCACTAAAACTCTATCAGAACAAGTAGTAAATTGCTTAAAATACATTAAAAGTACTCATAAAAGATATTGTAATACCATCATGAGAAGAACTGGCATTAACTATTATTGGAGTGTTGACAATTCGTTAGAAGTTATTGATAAAATAAATACCATGCCGAAAGTTACCTCGGTACATAGCTTCGACTTTTCAACTTTGTATACCAATTTGCCTTTAGATTTAGTATATTCAGAGCTTTGCTTTATTATAGATTTGCACTTTGACAGGTTCGTTAGGAATGGTAATTATTTCATAAATGTTTATACATATTTTAATAATGCATCACTTAGCTCTACTCCCACTAGTTCTGTATATTTTGATAGAACTAAACTTAAAGATGCCCTTAAATTCCTCCTTTTCAATACTTATGTTAGATTCGGGCCGTACATTTTCAAACAAATATTAGGAATTCCTATGGGTGGAAATGCTAGCCCTTTAATTGCAGACTTATTCTTGCTTGCTTTAGAATTTAAATATATAAAAGACTTAGTTGACAGTAGCAAGAAAAATAAAATTCCAGAAAAATTAGCACTTGCTAAACTGTTAAGTAATAATAGTAGATATATTGATGATATTCTTGTTTGCAATTTGTTAAATTTTAATCAAGTTGCTAAACTTATTTACCCTAATTCTATTCCCCTCACACAATGTAATGTAAATTATAAAGTTGAAAATTTTCTTGATATAAATATAGAGATTGTTAATGAACAGTGCATACTTAAAGTATATCACAAAGTTGATGATTTTAATTTTAACGTAATAAACTTTCCTTTCCCTAGTAGTAATATCGATAGTAAAATCACTTATAATTGTTTTTATTCCCAATTAATAAGATTTTGTAAAATCTGCACTAAAGTAGATGACTTTTGGGCTAGAGCTAGGTTACTATACAGACTCTTAGTGGACAGAGGTTTTGAGGCAAGTAAATTGTTCCATAAATTTAATCTTTTTAGGGTCAATTATTGTGACTGTATTCTAAAATTTGACATCAATAATTTTAATCAAGCATTTTTAACTTGAAGTTTCTTGTATAACCTCTGCTTACTTTTTGTCTGTATTTATTGTTTATCTTTTTCTTTTTCTTTTTCTATTATTATTATTATTATTATTAATATTGATGATTTTTTAAATTTATTGTTCTTGTTAAAAGAGTACTCTTTGTTTAAATCTGTTGTTACTTCATATTTTGCAATTATTTCTCTTTATATTATATGTATTAATTGTCGATAGTATCAATTGCTTACTTTTGCGATTTCCTTAGTTTATTTGTGCTATAAATGTAGGTTATTTGTAGGGTAGTTATTGATAGGGGTCACTTGAAGCATGCTATTCTTACAGGTACCTACCCGATAGCACTATCGTTAGTGAGTGCTGTACTGTATTTTATATATTATTTTGTAATAGTATAGATATCTTATCAATATTTGTATTTTTTACTATTGTTAATGTCTTGTCATGTTGCAAATTTGATTTTAAATAATATTTTGACATTTAACATGTAGTTTCTTTATTCATGCAGAGTTTAGTAAAATTTGCCAGAACGTCCCGGACTTCCCAAACTTGACTACTTCCTTTAACGTGACGATAGTGCGTTGTTATATGTGCGATTGGTTTGCTTGGGAAACAGATTAACTTGCTCATGTAGTGATGTACACCCTATGTGGTGGATTGTGTTCTTTTATTTAATAATTTTCATTTTAGTAAGCGTTGTTTCCACATAGCGATTTTGATAATTTAATTTGACTTTATATTGTCCTTGTCCCAATTTTGGTTTGTTTAGTTTGCAAGTTTTACATTTTAATTGTCATTGTAGCTTATTACCTACTTCAAAACATTCAGATTAATGGTCAATGAATCTGCTGATATAAACGTCTTCTTCTTCTTCCGTCTACTAGCGAGTTTGTCTTGCTCTTGAAGATCAGATCAGATGTGGTTCGGGAAGTAATGCCTTAACAACGGCACTTCCCTGAGAGGTTCTTGTAATTTTCCTTTTGTGATTTTCCTTTTGTGACGTGCTCGGTTATATTATATTGTCTTGAAAGCACCCTTGTCTTGTTGTCTTGAAAGCACCCTTGGGACGCTCCGATCACTGAACTATAAATAGTAGCGTATCGGAACGTCCAAAGGTGCGTTTTCAAGCTCAAGACTGAATGCGCTTGCAGAAAATGCAGTGCAAGCCAGTAGCGCATCGGAGCGTCCCAAGAATGCGTTCAAGAGCCAAACAAACCCTCTAGCAGACGATGTGGTGTTTACGTTTATATCAGTAGCTTCCTTTGACCATTAATCTGAATGTTTTGAAGTAGGTAATAGGCTACAATGACAATGGTAAACTTTTAAAGTGAATTCATGAACATATGATATGTGTGTGCTCCATTAGGTGTCGTTTGAGTGGACTAATGCCTCAAAAAGGGGACTTTGGGACTTCTTGAAATTCGGACCATCGGGTGAATTCGGATTTGGCCTCAAATTGAAAAATTCGGACTATTGGGAGATTCGAATCATCGGTCGTCGGATTAAAGGACTTTTACTGTATCTGGGCAGTGTGTTGAGTAAAGATGGGACTATGGATGAAGAAGTGCGGGAGAGGGTACAACAGGGGAAGAGGGTTGTAGGAACGCTAAAAGCAGTAACAAGAAATAGGGTGGTCAGTATGGAAGTGAAGAAGTCCTTGCATGACAGTGTGGTAATCCCGACACTGACTTACGGAAGCGAAGCATGGACGTTGGTTGAGAGACTCAGACCAAGAGTGAGAGCAGTGGAAATTAATTACTTAAGGAGTGGTGATGGGCTGGTCTATGTGGTGATGGGCTGGTCTATCAGAATGAGAGTTGAGTGTTCTCTGCCATACCCATAGCTTACTCTGACTGTTCTTTTACTTATATATTTTCTAGATCTCAAGTGACGGCGTCTTTTCCGTGGATTGACCTCCCTACTGCCAACCCTGGCAGATTGGGAGCCAAAGCGTCACATTTTTCCTTTGCCCCTCAACTTTCCCTTTATAATTGCTGAGGGGCACAGGGCCTTGGGTGGGGCTTTTGTTTCCCGGGCGTTTCCGCACCCTCCTCAGCTCCCCGCCTTTGAGTGGCTTCGGTCACCTGGGCATTATTAGTGGTAAGCTGGGAGGGTTCTGTGGGGGCGCTCGGTTATGGCCTTGGCCTTGCTCGGGACCTTGGGGCTGCTCGGCCAGACAGCCTGAGGAACAGCAACAACAACAAACAAACTTAAGGAGTGCGTGCAGAGTTACATGGAGGGATAGACAGACTAATGAGGAAGTAAGAAGGAGGTGTGGTGTGGAGATAGATGTGCTGGAAAGTGTGAAAAGGAACAACTTGAGATGGTTCGGCCATATGGAACGTATGGAAAGCGAGAGAATGACTAAGAGGGTGTACGAGAGCGAGGTGGAGGGACAGAGAGGGAGAGGTAGACCGAATGAGAGGTGGAAGGATGGAGTGAGGAAGTACATGAACGAAGGCGGTGCTGGTTGGGGGGGAGGGGCGTCGACTGACTGGGGACAGAGGTGCATGGGGGCGGTTCGTTCGTGGCCACCCCTTTGGGGATCACGGCGTCAGGCAATAAATAGATAGAATATTTAATAAAACAATATGAAGTTAAAAAAACATAAAACTTCATACTGCACTATGAATAGCCAAATGATAATAATTATAATATGCGGTAATATAACAATACTGCTATACTGATAACATTCCAAAACGTAATATACGGTAGTAGGAATGGTACTAACTTTTGTCGGTGGCAAATGGTGAGATGCGTTTGTTGGTTGAACCAAAGACGTGGGTGAGCTTAAAGTTAAGGTCAGTGAGTAGGAACTCGGTGATGGGTATTGTCAACATCTGAGTCTCAGCCTGTTGGGAAGGAGGCAACACAAATGTCTGTCTGATCACATAAGATTTTAAATAAATATGTGAGCATTGTATATTGACAGTATTCCTTTATAATTGAAGGATATATTAGAGATTTTTAATAGCAATACTACAGTACTAATAAAACTAATACTGTACTAATACAATTTATTGTTTTCTATTGTCATAAGCACCAGTTCTGCATATAAGAAGATTCAACAGTGATCATACTAAGTTAGTATTTAAACATCCTAAATTTTACAATCATCATTAACAATCAACTCCAGGGCACTCACACAACTGTCAGAGAGGAGGTCGATTATCTTGAAGAGAAGGTTGAAGACATCCAGGTGAAGCTCTCTCAAGAAGGGTCGAAGGCAGGCCATGTCCAAGGTGTCATCACTCTGATTAACAACACAAAGCAACCTATCACTCTAACAGTTCTATCTCAATTCAACCACATGTCCTAATCTATCATAAACCAAACTATAGGCTAGGCTGTTTATTTCAACTGACGGTAAGTTGCGCATTTCCCATCAAGATTTCTCAGGTATTTTGCAGATTTTGTAGTGAAATATGGTGGTAAAAATATCAACTTGGTCTTTCTGTAATATGATGCAGAAATATAGTAATTTCATATTTTTCCATGAAGTATCGAGAATTCAGCTGTTAAGATTCAATTTATCGTCAAATGAAATGAAATAGAGTATAATGCCAGTATCACACAAGCACTTTTCTTGCAACTTACTTTGTCAATTGTGCTCTAGCAGTTTGTAAATTATCCCCTTCTGTACCGGCGACGTATTTTTCATTGTATTCTAGTTACAGTATATTTAGATGATTTTGTGCAGTTTAGGAAGATTCTGTGGTAGTAAAAATGGTCAAATGAGATAGTTCGAAGCCTGTTAATTGCTAGAGGTCCTATTTAAACTGAATAATATTGTCTAATAGTAGCCCAAGTAAAGTGTAAAAGACATGGCCGGTACAGAAGGGGTTAAAGTTCTATAAGAATTTCTCTCTCCTTCCCTCTGTGACGTACCTGAGCCTGAGCATTGGTAGTACTGTTGTCTTTCTTCTGTGACTGTGATAGAGGAGTTGTCAGCAATTTGTAAATTAAAGTTTTATAAGAATTTCTTTCTCATTTTACTAGAGCGTTATTGCCACACAGCGATTTTGATAAAATCTTTTGCCTGTATATTGTGTCATCCCTGTTTTGGTTTGTTTATTTTGCAAGTTTTACATTTTAATATATATTGTATCGTCCCGGTTTTCTTTTTCTTCTTTTTATTACAGTAGTTTGGTTTGTTTATTTTGCAAGTTTTACATTATAATTCCCTCTGTGACGTACCTGAGCCTGAGCATTGGTAGTATTGTTGTCTTTCTTCTGTGACTGTGATAGAGGAGTTGGGGCTATCGTGGCCATCAGTTGTGTGGGACCTTGGGTGTTGGCCACCTGGGTTGTGTCCGTCTTCTCTTCTCCTCCCTTCTTCTCCTTGCCCCTCTTCTTCCTATTTAACAATAACATAATGGTTAAGGAGAACACCTCACCTTTCTTTCTCTGTCACTTATTTTCACTTTCTTTGGGTTGTATCCATTCGGCCCCTTTCAGCTTACTGTTATAAGACGTTTATCCCCATCCAAGTGTCAATTTTGTCCTGGCGAGCAAGAGCGAGTCAGCATTGTTTGGAGACATTTTTCTATTGAAAAATGTACACATTTAGCCGGCTGTCTAATTATTTATCCAAAATATGCTGGCTCGCTAATGCTCGCCAGGATTTTTTTTTTTACACCTAGATGGGGATAAACGTCTTAAAACAGTAGGATGAATGGGGCCAAATGGATATAACCCAGAAAGAGAGAAAGAAATAGAGAAAAAGAGTGATGTGGTCCCTTTAAGTTAAACTAGCTTATTTGTATGCAGAGGTTCAATTACTCTGTGAAATTTATTAAAATACTATCCACAAAAAATTAGTAGAATATTATTGATACGTTTATAGTTTCAATAAGTACCATACAATATACGTAGTAGCCTATATCTTTATACAGTACTATAATATTATGTGTAATGCCTCAGATTATATTCTATTCTATTTACTCATGCCCATTCCCCATTTATTTATTTTGATTTTATTTTGATTTTATTTTTTATCTGGGTGGTCGACTCAAGACAGAGCCTCAGATAGTGTTGGCTTTCGACAGTTTGTCTGCAATAAAATAAAGTTCAGCTGTAACATTTGTACCATGTCATCACAGTGGCTCATGCTGGCATAGTGCTAACAAGAGTTCAGCAAGACTCTAGCTGTAATATACTGGCCTTTAACCCTTTCCCTGCGGGTGACGTTCTGGAACTCATAGGCAATTTACAGCAATTTCCAGGCTTTAAAAGCCTGTAAAAGCCGTAGAAATAGAGTGTCAGTGGGCGGGAGCGTGAGGGACCTCCGTCCGACCATCAGAGCAGCCAGCCACTTACTGAGGGAGATTGTGGTCTCGCGCGGGTGTCTCGACAGTGTTGCCGAGCGAGCGAGTGCTAATAATTAGCGAGTTTTCCCGAATGTCAATGGCAACGCTGCGGGTGAACCCCGCCACCTACGAAGCTCGTTCTGGTGTTATTTTGAAGCTATTTTTGCCTAGTTTTCGGCAGAATACAGTTCATTTAATGCAAATACTTGATTAATCATTAACCCTTGTCTAGCGGGTCCTCTGTGGCCGTTTTGGGCCTTTTCAGGCCATTCTGACTGCTATATCAACCATCAGTATGAAAGGAACTGTATTGCGCCGAAAACTAGGTGGAAATCGCTACACAATGACGCCACATACAGCTACGTAGCACTCGTGGAGCACTGACAGTGTTACCTCGAAGATGGAAGTTTAGCTGATTTTGCTACATTGCTCACTTTTAGCGAACTATTGGTTACACTGTCATCCTCCCGCGCGGTGGGGGAACTGGAGTTAGTGTGGGCCGGGAGGCCACAGATGTCGGACGTATGGATCATTACTATCCCACCCATTTTCACTCGATTTCCACCCTTTTTTCACCCGTTTTTTGCCAGTTTTTTTAACTCGACTTATGTTGCGTGCCGCTCTTTAAGGGTTAAGGAGTGCCTGAATATGCCCTAAATAGCGCAAATAAGCCCGCAGAGAAAGGGTTAAAAAGCTATAAGAATCATAATACAAGACTTAATTTTTGTTTTTTCTATTATATTAGTTTAACCAGACCACTGAGTTCCACAAAAGAACTCTCATAGGGATGGCCCCGAAGGATTTGATCAAGATGGACAACTAATCAAGTCACGATAGAGAGGGAAGGGCAGGAGGTGAACAAATCTAGGAAGGTGAAGACATGCAGACATTTCTTGCTATTTCATCAGTTCAGCCGAACCACATGAGCTCCACATCAGAGCTCTTATAGGGCAGGGCCGAAGGATGAGGCAAGAACTGCTACACTGCAGCACCAACCAAGAAGTGATCAAGGGCGAAGAATGAAATCAGGACTAAGGTATAAAAAAATCACAGCGTGATGCAAAAAATGCACTACCGAATGGAATCAAGTCAGCTCGGCTACATCAGCAACCGAAGAGACAAATCAGGTCAGGAGTCTTCTACCTAGCCAGGCCAGGGAGACATGAGCTATAGGTTGCCCGAGGACAACCAAATGGAACAGAATTAGAATAGAAGGGGAAAAACATAAAAAAGAGAAATGGAAAACTACTCAAAATTAGTCAAGCTGACGACGAAAGCTCGAGGGGAGAGAGGAAGGGTAATTATCACAACCCTCCCCCATCAAGCCCCAGTCGCCGGCCCCGAAGCCCCTCAACCGCGCCAAGGAGAGTAGTAACAGGGGGGACAAGACTTAATTGCTTAAGGTTGACTGTTGTTGTTGTTGTTGTTGTTGTTCCCCAAGCTGCCTGGCCAAACAGCCCCAAGGCCCCGAGCAATTCCAAGGCCATAACCGAGTGCCCCCACAGAACCCTCCCCGCCGACCACAATAAAGCCTGGGTGACCGAAGCCACTCCATGGCGGGGGGCTGAGGAGGGTGCGGAAACGCCCGGGAAACCAAAGCCCCACCCAGGGCCCTGTGCCCCTCAGCAATTATGAAGAGAAAGTTGAGGGGCAAGGGAAAAATGTGACGCTTTGGCTTCCAATCTTGGTAGATTGGGAGGTCAATCCACGGAAGAGACGCCGTCACTTGAGATCTAGAAAGTATATAAGTTAAAGGAAAAGTCAGAGTAAGCTATGGGTATGGCAGAGATTGCTCAGCTCTCACTCTGATAGACCAGCCCATCACCACATGACTAGAACCCAATCCTCTCAGCATCAGCTAGGAAAGGCCCTAGAAAGCCGCCTTTGGCGGGGGGATAGCTCCCCTATTTCAATCCCTTTCGGGGTTGGGCACCTGCTAACAGGTTGACTGTTAGTCCAGACTATCGCTATCCCTCTCTTCAGTCGCCATGTACAACACTCAGTAGAATATGTGGGATATATATTATGTGAAGGACCCCTTACTCCCAGGATAGCTTCAGATGATTATATTTAACTTAGGAAGGATGTCAGAGTTAGAGTCAACTTAGGTAAGGTAAGGAAGCTAGCAAGCAAAAAATTGTCAATTGGGATATTCCTAAATCCATTTTTTCCTTCAGGTTCTTCCAAAAGTAAGTAAAATCCTCTAGCTGTAGAAGAGGCTAAAACGTACTTCTTCCCTGCGGATGGCTTGCGTCCCTTCTTAGCCTTGCCTGTGGAGGTAAGGGTAAGGTTGAGGGAGGGAGAGGCATCTAGGTGGAAGGTAGCAGGGGGTGGGGTGTAGGAGGTACACTGAGGCAGGTGCTTCTGTATCATCTTCTCTATGGCCAGTAATGTCTCCAGTCGCTTGTACACCTGGTGGGGGCATAAGGAGGTTACTTAGTTATCAGAGTTTCTTTGTCCTCATCATCATTATGGTAGGTGGGGATGCCCACCATCCACATTCTGTGGTCAATATTTTTCTAAAAGTGTATAAGATCAGTTGGCCAGTTACACTCTCCAGCATCACATCAAGGTGGTTGACACATTCATCTAATCATTAGGCTACCATAGTGCAGTTGGGTATATGTACAAGCTTAGATTAATATTCAGTATTCGAGAATTAATAATATGTCATAAGCTTGTACATAAACCATTAACCGTCTTGATAAAAGTAATGCTTAGTTCGCAAAATTTCGGTGTGAGTATCCTAGGTTTGAATCCTTGGAGTACCACATATATTCATTAGTTTCATTTATTTCATTAATTAGATTTACTGTATTTGTAAGTTAATTTGTGGGTTGGTGAAAAAATATGAATATAGTCTAGAGCAGTGTTTCTCAACGTGGGCCATATGGCCCCCTTGGGGACCATGAGATTTTTTCAGGGGCCACAAGGCCAAATTTGAAAAATGGGGGACCACGGGGGGCCACAGAAAATTTAGGACCCACAAAATATATATATGTAATATTTTGAAATTAATAATTATTATGCTTCGAATATTCTGTTTATCATGCTTGAGTTTAGTTTAAACATCATTCGATTCAATATACCCAATATATCAGAAAAAAAGAGGCGATTTATGTCTCTCTCTGACAGCTTTCAAGCCAAACATTGACAAGTTGGCAGCCCTGCACCAGTCACAGGGATCCCACTGAAACCTTTCAAGATAGAGCCAATTGTACCTACATGTATTCCTTGTTTTGTATTCCTTTTGTAAATAAATAAGTATTCAAATAAAATATTTATCCAATTAATATTGTTATTTGATTTATGCCTGAAGTTAGTGTTTTGAGTACATGGTACTATTCAAACTAGAACCATTAATATACCTACTTCCCTAGGCGTATTAAGGTGAGGGACGGATGAGGGGGGGGGGGATAAGAACTCAAAGTTGGCATGGAGGGGCCACAAGAACTTGCATTGGATTGAAGGGGGCCACGACCAGAAAAAGGTTGAGAAACACTGGTCTAGAGCACCTCGCAGCTGCTCTCCGACAATGAGTTACCTTGTGTGAAGTTGATAGGAGTGTCTAAGTGTTGTCCCGGAAATTTATATGAGCATTTCATATGTAATTAGGTGTTTTATGAGCAATTCAGATGTAATTGGATATTCCAAGTAATTGAAAATATGGATTAAGTAAAACAGTTCCTGGAGTGAGATGGGATAGTGGGGCGATTGTTGTTTTTAGGCTGGCAGACGACCACCTCGCGATGGCGGAAAGGCGTGAAAGCCTAGCTGGGGATGAGGAGGAATACAAATTCGAAGGCTTTATCACCGAGGATAAGGATGATCAGTTGGCAAGCATGAAAAAACAGTTGATGGGTCTTGTGAGATGGAGGGGAGTGATGGAAAATTGAAGGAAGGAGATAGGGGCTAAAGTAGAAGTTTTGTCACATATGTGTAGCGTTATTAGTGGGGTGGATAGGCCTAGGCCAGTAAGTGACAGCCTAGAGGCAGTGATGGCCAGAGTAGACGAGTTAGCGGCGGAAAATGTGGCACTCAAGGCTCAGCTTAAGGAATATGAGGGCCACCTGAGTGAGGAAGTAAAAGTAATTAGTGAGGTAAAAAATTAGTGGACAAGGGTAGAGAGTGCCACGATGATAGCCCTTGAAGAAATTGTGAAGGAGCAGAAGGAAGAAAGAGAAAAGAAAGAGTTTGAAAAAAATGTAGTGCACGTTTTAAAGAAGAAAGAGAAGGTAGTGAGAGAGACAATAGATAGAGGTAAGTGTGTAGTAATCTTTGGAGATGTGGAAGAGCACCTGGCAGATATGAAGGTAAGAAAGGAAAGGGATGTTGTGAAAGTCAAGGGGACACTGGATTACTTAGACGAGGGTTATGGATGGGTAAAAGAACTGGAGGAGGTGAGAAGGTTAGGAAACTATAAGAAGGGCGAGATGAGACCACTAAGAGTGGAACTAAAGTTTAGATCAACAGCAGAAGCAGTAGCCAATGTGAGCTGGAAATTAAATTCGATAGAGCTGAATCATATAAGGGTAAAAAAGGACCTAAGTGTAGAAGAACGAGAACAGTTAAGGGAACTACAAGCTAAGGCTGATGAAGAGAATGGAAAGTTGTCTGAAGAGCAAACATTTTTTATTTTTTTTTTTGGAGAATAAGGGAAGGGCAATTAAGGAAGTGGTACACCAGGAGCCACCAAGAACCGAAAGTAAGAGGAGTGATAGGGAAAGAGACAGAGAGACAAGTACCAAGTCAAAGCAAGGAGACGGAGCGAGAGATAATGCAGGGAGCAGGGGACCGGAGAGAGAGCCAGGATATGGTGGAGAAGGTGGAACAGAGGGAGAGAGAGGGGGTAGGGGAGGTTGTGGAGGGGGGGGGGGGGGGGGAGGAGAATAGAATTAGCAGGGGAGGTGGAGCTAGGTCAGGGAAGGGATGGAGGAGGAGGTGAACCTGATAGGAGGCAGAGAAGGAAGAGAAACAAGGAGGTGGATTCAAATATACTGTGCTACTACACTAATATAGATGGAATAAACAGTAAAAAGGTAGAGTTTGATGATATATTAAGAAAAGATCAACCACAGATAGTCTGTTTGACGGAGACAAAGCTGAACCAGGACTTTGACAGCAACATAGTGTTTAGTGAAGGATATAATATATGGAGATATGATAGAAAGGGTAAAAGGGGAGGTGGAGTGGCAGTATTAGTTAAAAACCCTATGACAGCAAAGCACATGGAGTTAAATAATGACAATTCAGAAATAATGGCAGTTGAACTCAATGATATAGAAGGAAAAAAGCTAGACATAGCAGTAGCTTACATGCCACCAAAGACCAGAGCATGAAGGGAGTTGGAGTTTGAGGAGATGGTCGAGGATATGATTCAGTCGTTGAGAAGATTGCTTTTAAGGAAGAATCGATTGATCTTGGTAGGAGATTTCAACTGTAGTGAGGTTGATTGGGAATCGGGAGATGCAGGGCCAAATCAGAGATCTTCGGGAAGTCGGCTAGTAGAGTTGGTTACGGAAAATGTACTTGCACAACATGTGAAGGAAAATACTAGAATGAGGGGTAATAACGAACCTTCTAAACTCGATCTGATTTTTACAAAAGATCCTCACGAAATTAGTGATATAAACTATCTATGTCCTGTAGGTAAAAGTGATCACCTATTACTAAAATGGAAGTTGACCTCGAGTAATGCCAATAGATTAGACAATAGCTATATAAATAACAGATTAAATTATAGTAAAGCTGATTATGTATCCTTGAAAAGATATTTAGAGGGAGTAGATTGGGATCTTATTTTGAAGGAACAAGACGTACAAGGTAAATATAGTAGATTCCTCGAAATTTATAGAGAAGGAACCAATCTGTTTGTCCCAAGATATAAAACTGGAAATTTTACTAAGCAGAAAGAATGGTTTAATTTGAAATGCAATAGAGCTTTGGGTAGGCGTGATGCAGCTTGGGCTAGATTAAGAAGAAGGAACACTGAGAGTAATCGACATAAATATAAACAGGAGGAATAGATATGTTAACATAATTAGGCAAGTTAAAATGAACTATGAGAAGAACATAGTAAATAAATGTGAAAGTGACCCTAGATTATTTTATAAATATATAAACAGTAAGTTGAAGGTAAAGAAACAAATTACTAAATTAAGAGTTGATGCTAGGACGTATGAAACTGTATCGGACATGTGCAAGGTAATGAATAACAAATTGGGGTCAGTTTTTACTAGAGAGGAAAGTTTTGATGAACCACAGGCGGGAGTACTGGAGAGTGGTCTTAGTAAGATTGAAATAACTAGAGATGAGCTGTTATCTGCGATGAGAGGACTTGAAGTAAGGAAAGCTATGGGACCGGATGAAGTGTCTGCCTGGGTTTTAAAGGAGTGTGCAGAGCAATTAGTGGAGCCAGTGAGGGACATAATTCAAGCTTCCTTAGATAAAGGACAGGTTCCTGTTGAATGGAAGAGCTAATATCATTCCGATATACAAGAATGGAAACCCTGTGGACCCTTTAAACTATAGACCAGTTTCACTTACTAGTATTGTGTGCAAGATTTGTGAAAAGCTAATTAGGAAGAGATGGATGAAAATGTTGGAGAGAAAGAAGATAATAACCCCAAAGCAATTTGGATTCAGAGAAGGGACATCTTGTGTTACCAGTTTGCTATGTTATTACAGTAGGGTGATAGATGTACTCCAAGAAAGAGGTGGATGGGTGGACTGCGTCTACTTAGACCTTTCCAAAGCATTCGATAAGGTACCACATAAGAGATTGTTATCTAAGCTTGAGACGCTAGGATGTGTCAGGGGGAGTTTGCTGAAATGGATGGAGAGCTATTTAACAGATAGGGAAATGAGGACCAACATTAGAGGAACTTACTCATCGTGGAGGAAAGTTGAGAGTGGTGTGCCGCAGGGATCTGTGTTGGCACCTCTCATGTTCCTTATGTACGTGAATGACCTGCCGATAGGCATAAACTCCTACATGTCAATGTTTGCAGATGACGTAAAAATTATGAGACAAATAACAAATAAAAGTAGTTTTGAGGTGCTACAAGGGGATTTAGATAAAATATACGAATGGAGCACTAAGTGGAAAATGAAATTTAATATAAGTAAATGCCATGTGTTAAATATGGGAAGAAGTGTGAATAGACCAAATTGGGAGTACAGGATGGGAGATAATATAATTAGCAAGGCCGAAAAAGAAAAGGATTTAGGGTTGATTATACAAGATAACTTGTCGCCAGAGAAACATATTAACAAGCTCTTTAGCGGAATGTATGCAATGGCCGGGAATATGAAAGTTGCTCTGAACTACTTGGATGAGACCACGGTAGCGAAAATTATAAAAAGTATGATTAGACCAAGATTGGAGTATGCAGCAGTGGTGTGGTCCCCACATCTAAAGAAGCATATTCACAAGTTAGAAAGAATCCAGAGAGCAGTTACTAGATTGGTTCCAAGTCTCAGAGAACTGCCATATGAAGGGAGGCTAGACAAATTAAATCTACCGAGTCTAAAAGAGAGGAGAGAGAGGGGAGACATGATAATGATGTACAAATGCACCCGAGGGCTGGAGAGGCTAGATAGGGAGGATATATTAATTATGGATACAGGAATAACTAGAGGCCACAGCTACAAAGTAAAAAGACCTACCTGCAAGAACGATATCAGGAAGTTTAGCTTCCCCTATAGATGTATTGACAAATGGAATAGGCTGAAGGAGGAGGTGGTAGGGGCAAGGAACATCCATATTTTCAAAAAAAAATTGGATGAAAGTAGACTGAGAGACCGGACAGCACGAGCTTAGCTCAACTCCTGTAAACTACAATTAGGTAAATACAATTAGGTAAATACCAGTAAGGTAATGCAGCCCTTTATGTGGGAGCAAGGTGCTGCTCCCAACACTCCCGTATGGGTCGTTGAGGTGGCAAGGGGAGGATTCTCCCCTGTTCCCACTACCAAAGGTGCCACTCTTGGGTAATTAAGGATCACATACAAATACAGTACATGTCTGTTTTGCATGCATGTATCCAAGCCTATATAATAAATTATGGAATACCTGTATAGACAGGATAGCCCAGCAGCAAATAAGAATTAAACCAAGTGACCACACACTTACATTAATGGTAGTTTCTGCTACTTTTTGAGTGACAAAAATGTTCTATCAATGACACTACACTATTAGATTCATCTTGAGTTCTATGTTGTTGGATCAACTACAAACTTACATTTATCTTTATCTCCGGGTCTTTCTGGGTGACAAAAGCGTTGATAATCTCTCTGAACCAGTTGGCTGTATAGAAGAGACAGGCGAGGGCAGCATGTTGTTGTGGCTGTGTCAAGGTAGTAAACTCCTCAAAGAACTCATCCGGGGGAGCGTAGAGGGGACAGACCAGCAGCATGTCAATGTCCTGGAGGCAGCCGTCGTGTACGCGGCTCTCCAACATCCTCAGCAAACGGAACTGAGGTGCCAGGCATACCAGCACCGTTCTGTTGTGTGGACAGTGGAAGGGTAAACATTACTAAATAATCATTAATAAATACTTAGTGCAAACCAAACTTGTTGCCTGGCATACTAGCTCCTATTTTGTTATGTGAATATATAAATACAATACTCTACAATACAGTACTGATAAATGTGGATAGTTAGTGCAAACCAAACAAGGGTACAAGTAACTAGTTTTCCATTTACTGTATCTCTTTCAGTCACAATACTAAATGCTGAATACAGTACATATAATGGTTCCCAGACAAGTAAAACAGTACTGTACTGGTAGACCATTCCAACCAGTAGATGATAGATCTCAACCATTACCAACCTAATGTCATAACCCACTACATTACATGGCAACACACCCACAGACACCAAGAAATATCAAAACAATACCCAGCACACGATATCACACACAAATACTGTCTTCTCTCCCTCCCTGCCCACCCCAAACCAGCTTCCAGAACCACATCCATACTCATATCTCTTGCCGTTCCATCCAAACACTAATAGACAATACGCGGCTGCAGGCACGACCTCCCGAAATCCATCCTTCTGAATCCTCCCTTCCTCGCGAGGACAGAGTCCAACTGGCCAGGCTGAGATGTGGGCAACATCCAGCTCTTCTGAGCTATCAAAAGAGACTGGATGACTCCATCGACGACACCTGCCCGGGATGTAACACAGCACGCCATACTATTAAACACATCGTAGAATTTTTCCCTTGCCCTAAACTTTCTCTTCATAATTGCTGAGGGGCACAGGGCCCTGGGTGGGGCTTTGGTTTCCCGGGCATTTCCACACCCTCCTCAGCTCCCCGCCATGGAGTGGCTTCGGTCACCCAGGCTTTATTGTGGTCGGCGGGGAGGGTTCTGTGGGGGCGCTCGGTTATGGCCTTGGAATTGCTCGGGGCCTTGGGGCTGTTCGGCCAGGCAGCTTGGGGAACAACAACAACAACACATCGTAGAAGACTGCATTTCCCACAATCACTTAAGCCAACAACATAATCTACACTCCTTGAGAGCCCTGTGGGAAAGCCCGACCATAGCCATGGCTAACCTTAGGGACTCTGGGCTTTTCGGCCAGGCAGCTTAGGGAATGACAACAACAACCTAATATTCATGAAGTAACTTTTCAAGTAGTTTAACCAGATGAAATGCGCTCAAAAACTGGCCCAGAGGATTAGGCATGGATCACGATTATCAGGCTATTCTTACAGTTTCTTACAGTAGATCCTCTGGAAAAAGGCAAACTAGGCCTGTGTATCCAGCTCAGTGCCAGTACAGTACTTGCACTGCTGCGGTCGTTCACGGTGTTGGCGGCGGCGGTAGCAGACGCAACATTTTTACTATTCTGTATTTTTGCTTTGTAATCAAACTTCAAATCTTGTCTTCCCCATGCTTTATCAAGATTACTTTCAAACTTCCTTACTGATTCGGAATCGACTACATACTGGGGCAGTGCGTTCCACTCATTTACCACTCTATCTCAAAATGAGTTCTTTGCCTTTTCGAGCCTATTTCTTTCCTTGTAAATTTTCTTAGAGTGTCCTCTCGTTCATGTTCCCTCCCGCATCAAGAAGATACCTTCACACACATCCTCATCATACTTTCCTGACACTATCTTAAAAGTCTCTATCATATCCCCTCTCTTTCTCCTATATGCCAGTGTCGAAAGTCCCAGTGTCCTCAACCTCTGCTCATAGTCCGCGTTCTTAAACGTAGGTACCAGCTTGCTAGCTCTCCTCTGCACTTTCTCCACTGCTTCTATATCCTTTACCATATATGGAGCCCACACCTGGTTCGCATATTCCAGGTGCGGCCTAACCATCGCTGTATAGAGATTCCTGAAGACTTCTTCATCCATTGACCCGAATGTCCTCCTTATCAGCCCTACAATTCTATTGGCTTTATTTATCTTTTCTGCTAAATGTTCTGAGAAATTTAACTTACAGTATTGTCTATCACTACTCCTATATCCTTTTCTGCATTCACTTCCTCCATCACTTCATACATACTGTATCCTACCTTGTCTGTCTTGCTTGTCCCAATCCGCATGTACTTGCATTTTTTTGGATGAAAAGGCATTAACCAATGTTCAGACCATCCCTTCATGCCCTCCACAGCTCCTTGAAGCAAATCCATATCTTCCTTACTCCTCACTCTTCTATACAGCTTGGTGTCATCCGCATAAAGGTATATCTCACTTCCATTAGTTATAACTTCAGGCAAGTCGTTGATAAACATAACGAACAGTAGTGGTCCCAACACAGATCCCTGAGGTACCCCACTTGTAACTTCCCTCCACCCCAAGCCTATTCCATTCACCAGTACCCTCTGTCTCCGGTCTTTCAGGAAGGCATCTATCCATTTCACACATTTCTCTCCTATACTATGGCTTCTAATTTTCTCTATTAGCCTTTTATGTGGGACCTTATCGAAGGCCTTCATAAAATCGCAATATACCACGTCTATAACATCCCCATCCTCCAGAACTTGCATCCAATCATCTACCACCTTAATTAGCTGTAATATCGTCAACCTCCCTGGCAAGAATCCGAACTGTCTCTCACTGAAAATTTGATTTGATTTCATATGTTCCATAATTCCTTCTCTAATTACAGTTTCCATTAGTTTACACACAACACTTGTCAAACTGACTGGTCTATAGTTTCCTGGGTAATTTCTCTTTCCCTTCTTAAAAATAGCTGTTATGTTTGCCTCTCTCCAGTCCGTCGGGATTTGTCCTGTATTAAAAGATACCTCAAATAACATTTTGAATGGCTCTACTAACATCTCATCTCCTTCCTTTATGACTCTTGGATGTATCCCATCCGGTCCCGAGGACTTACTTCTGTTCATTTTTCCTATAGCACTCCTTATTCTAGCATGGGAAAACTCCATTAGTTCTAGTGCTGGTGCCTGTTTGATGGGAATAGTAGGCACTGCATCATCCGACTCCACTGTAAGTACCTTCCCAAAGTATTCCCCCAGCACCTCTGCTTTCTCCTTATCAGTTTCTGCTCTATTCTTATCATCCAAGTCTCCTAGCAGTTCTGGGATACCTACTCTTCTTGTTAACTTTTCCTGAATATACTTCCAGAATATTTTTGGATTATCCTTCACATTTCTTGCTATCTCTCTTTGCCTTTCCTTCACCCCCCTCCTTGTCTCCCACCTTATTTTATTGTTTATTTGTCTGCGTTCCAAATCCACTTCAGTTTCTATACTAAACCCATTGTTCTTTTTTAACAATTTTAGTCTTTCCCACAAACGTTTCTTTCTTCTTATCAATGTCCAAAGCTTTCTTTTCATTGGCAATTCTGGGTTCGTTCTTTTCTCAATTTTGTTTTATCCTTATATTCTCTTACTGGTACACATTTGGATATAGCATTCTCCAGTTTGACTCTAATCTTCCTCCACATTCCTTCAGCGTCTTCCCCGTTCAAGTACTCCCCCCAGTCTATGTCCAAACACCTTCTCAGCAGCTCATAATCTGCTCTATCATACATGTATATTTTGTTTTGCTTCTATTATCCCTCTCTGTTTTAATATTGCAACTAAAACTTATACAGGCATGGTCACTACGACCTATAGGGCTATCCACATTGACATCTTCCACTATATCCTCCTCATTACTAAATATCAAACCTAGTACACTACCCTGCGTCTCATCTCTGTAGTATGTTGCGTTAAAAAACAATCTCTCACTTTCTCTATGAACTTGTATTCTAGGCTACTCTGTCCCGCTGGAGTAGTATAATTTGCCCAGTTGATCCTTGGCAAATTGAAATCTCTTATCAATATCTTATATTTATTCTCTCTATTATCTATTTCCTCCATTGCTTTCAGTAGGTTCTCATCCTCTTCCCTATTGTTATTTGGGCTTCTATATATAGAGGCAATTAGAATTGACCCTCTTGCACATTTTACTTCAATACACAAATACTCACAATACTGCTGTCTCAAATCCACCTCATTTACCTTGAGCTCTTTTCTTATATAAATAAACAGTCCTCTTCCAACCTCTGCTCTAATAGCATTCCTCTCATACAACTCAAAACCCTCCAAACTATACTCCACCAGTTCCCTTTCAATTCTAGCATTTTTTGGTCTTACTTCCTGTAAGGCTATGACATCAGGTTTTTCCTCTTCATCCTGCAACCTACATATCAGTTCTCTTTTCTTGTCCTGGGTAAACACATCAACATTACTAAACATAATCCTTAATCTTTCTACCATTCCTTCAGCAGCTACATCATCCCGCTCCTCCTGTCTGTACCCTACTCCCCCCCTAGCACTACTGGGTCTGCAGCTTCGTCTCCTGTCTCTCCCCGAGACGCCTCCACCCTGCTCTCCCCCTCTGCCACAACTTTTATCACATTCTCTTCCCTCCCAGATCTCCTTCTCCCTTCTATTCGTATAAACCACTTCTTCAATTTCCCGTCCCTCACTCTCCAGAAAAACTTCTTCTTATCCTCCTCACCTAACTTTCCATTATCCTCATCAGCCTTTTCCTGTAGTTCCTTTATTTTTTGTCTTTGTTCTATGCTCAAATCCTTCTTTAGTTTTATGTTTCAGTTCTTCATTTGTGTTTAGTCTCCAACTAAAATGTGTCACTGTTTCTGCCACTGCCCTGGTTTTAAACTGTACCCTTATAGGTCTCATCTCCCCCCTTCTACAGTATATCTACCTATCCTACTGACTTCCTCCACCTGCCCCTCCCATCCACATCCACAGCTTTCATGACCTCCTTCACTTTCTCCATATCTCTCACTTTTCTCACTCCATTATCATTCATATGAGCCTCTATATCTCCATGCATGATTACACCCCTATCCCTGTCCATGGCCTCCCTCACGACACTCTCCTTGTTCTTCATGACTCCTACGACTGCAGTCTCAAAACTTTTTTTGGTCTTATTAATTTCTTCCTTTTGTTCTTTCACAATATCCTCCAAAGCCTTAACTTTCTGTTCACCTACCACCATCCATGCAGTTGACTCCTTCGCTTCCTTGAATCGTCCTTCGTATTCCTTCAGCTGCTCCTTTAATGCCATATTCTCTGCTCCCAATTCCTCTACCCTTTTTAATACCATCTCTAGGCTATTATTAACTTCCGAAATAGGCCTACATTCGCTTCCTTCACTAGGCCTATTCCCTGCCCCATCTGACGCACCACATAGTTCGCACAATACCTTAACTTTCTCACCAATGTCCTTGTCCCCCTTCCATTTCTCCGTATCACTCTTCCACTTTTCCAAATCCTTCACAACATTAATAACCTCTTCTAACTTCTTATCTGTACTCCTAAACCCACGAAACCGTTGTAGCCTTTCTTCCGTCTCCGAAATTCCCGCAATTCCATCCGCCATTTTTGTTTACAATCACAACTCCAGCTGTCCCGTTGTTACACTACTCTTATTACAATATATATCACCCCTCCACCACACCAATTTATCTTCCAAACACTTCACGAGTCCTTCCTCTCCTCGCTAGCTCAGTATGCACTCGAAATTCCGTGATATTTAATCGTGCCCATGATAATATGCCGGAGCCTCAAAAAATGCGTCCGCCTCCCGCCATCGCCGCGCACCACCTATGAAAATCATAGCAAGTTGAGAAAGAAAAATACCTTGCTAAGGAGAAGGCGCAATATGCAGGTGAGCAGTCATGTCAGAGGCTGTGTCAAAGACAATGACTAATAAATGTGATGCTTCGGCTGCTTCTGCAGCCAAGGAGACACTGTTAGTTTAGAAGCTAACTACCAAGCCAGGGTCACTAATAGGGCCCGACAGGATGGCATACAATATAGGTTGCAAAACGACAACTTAAAGGGAGAAAGCATAGAAAAAGTAAAGCCATGAACAAATTTGAAACAATGTGACGAGAGGAAGGACAGCACAGAGAATGGAAAAGAGGGAATCTTGAAACTGAAGAGAAGAAAATAGTGAAGGTACAGTATTTAGATTAAAAGAATAAAAAGTCCCCCCACCATATCACGGCAGCAATCTCAAGGGGGTGTAACGTAATTATATTTAACCTAACAGGGTCATTTGAATTTGCACTGGTTGAGATGTCCAGTCACTTTCTATAATTATAGTTAGCCTGTAACTTGTTCTGTGGAGCATCCTTGGCGGACTCGGCTGCTGGGTCAGGACCCTCAGGCTTATCAAGTTAATCCTACTGATGGTATAATATATATATATATATATATATATATATATATATATATATATATATATCTCTCTCTCTCTCTCTCTCTCTCTCTCTCTCTCTCTCTCTCTCTCTCTCTCTCTCTCCTCTCTCTCTCTCTCTCTCTCTCTCTCTCTCTCTCTCTCTCTCTCTTCTCTCTCTCTCTCTCTCTCTCTCTCTCTCTCTCTCTCTCTTCTCTCTTCTCTCTCTCTCTCTCTCTCTCTCTCTCTCTCTCCTCTCTCTCTCTCTCTCTCTCCTTCTCTCTCTCTCTCTCTCTCTCTTCTCTCTCTCCTCTCCTCTCTCTCTCTTCTCTCTCTCTCTCTCTCTCTCTCTCTCTCTCTCTCTCTCTCTCTCTCTCTCTCTCTCTCTCTCTCTCTCTCTCTCTCTCTCTCAACATAAAGGTCTAAAACTAACTTGTTGTCTTCTGGAGCATCCTTGGCGGACTGGGCCTTTATAACCATGGGCCCCAGGTTGACAATCATGCTTTTCGGGTCATCGGGGCCCAAGAGGCTCCAGCGTTGACTCAAGGGCACCAACAGTTTGTCCTGGTCGGGGAGGCTCGTAGTCGCCTCCACTAGGAACGTGTCCAGGAAGTCGTCAGTCATCTTCTTGTGTGCCCAACCCTGAAATTAATTGCATGCAATTGTCTTCCCCTCATAACTTAAGTGGCTTGAGTTCATATCCAAGAAAGGTGTTAAGGAATGTATTTCACAGGAGCCTATTTTGTTTATTTTTTTATTTTTTCCTATGTGTAAGAAATAGACAAAAGGCAGGTTGCCTGTAACGATTAACGAGTGTCTCCCCCAAAGCCGAAAGAGTGACAGGGTCGAGATCAAGGGACGTTGGGGTCAATTTGCCTGCACATACGAAGTTTAACCCTTCCTACCCGGGCTGTCTTACCCAATGACGGTCGCCCCTACCCGGGCGAAATGGCTGAAAAACGTCTAGGCCTGGGCTACCGTATTTATGTTTATTTTCACT
Organism: Paralithodes platypus; assembly: GCA_032716605.1. Lineage (NCBI taxonomy): Eukaryota > Metazoa > Arthropoda > Malacostraca > Decapoda > Lithodidae > Paralithodes > Paralithodes platypus. The sequence goes on along the minus strand of CM064570.1, from coordinate 17,929,416 downwards.
GCTAGAACTTTCCCACTCATCTATAATCGTAGTGCGGTTTTCAATCTGTATTTTGGCATTGAGTAGAGCTCTGTAAGTCAGCTGGTTCAGTTGTGATGACGATTTCAGTGGAGCCAATATTGCAGAGATGTTGCCAATATGGGGGCTTTTCAGACACTAATTTCGTCATGACGTCATAACAATAACATTGAGGAGTCTTCTCCTTCTTGTTTTCGGAGGTGCGGTGATGAACGCTTGGGTTTGTTGACATACGTCGTACGCACGGTGTTCAGACCAAGCTTAATTAGGCTATTAAGCTCATGCCTTAGATAAGGCATACCAGGTAGCGGCCCTTCTTTCGTGCTGTCCTTACCTAAGGCAGACCGGGTAGGAAGGGTTAAAGCAGTTTACGTCATAGGATGAAGGAAAGATTGATTGAGGGAGAGAGTTCCAGAGTTCACTTGTTGAGTAGAAGAAAGAGATATGGATACAAACAGGCATATTTGGCACAGACATGGGGGAGAGGATGCATAATTAAAATTGGATGAAGATATGCAAGTAGTTGTTGTTGTTGTTGTTGTTGTTGTTGTTGTTGTTCCCCAAGCTGCCTGGCCGAACAGCCCCAAGGCCCCGAGCAAGGCCAAGGCCATAACCGAGCGCCCCCACAGAACCCTCCCCGCCGACCACAATAAAGCCTGGGTGACCGAAGCCACTCCATGGCGGGGAGCTGAGGAGGGTGCGGAAACGCCCGGGAAACCAAAGCCCCACCCAGGGCCCTGTGTCCCTCAGCAATTATGAAGAGAAAGTTGAGGGGCAAGGGAAAAATGTGACGCTTTGGCTTCCAATCTTGGTAGATTGGGAGGTCAATCCACGTTAGAGACGCCGTCACTTGAGATCTAGAAAATATATAAGTAAAAGGAACAGTCAGAGTAAGCTATGGGTATGGCAGAGATTGCTCAGTTCTCACTCTGATAGACCAGCCCATCACCACTATGCAATTTGTTGTTGTTGTTGTTGTTGTAGTTCACCAGATTGTCTGGCCGAACAGTCCCGAGTCCGGTAGACCGAAGTCGCTCCAGATGCTCGGGGAGATGAGATCTGTCTCTGAAAGGGCAGCTGGGGAGGGGATCATCAGCCCACAGGCTTGCACCCCCAGGCTAATACCCGCACAGTCCGCAGCCCATCTTGCAGTGCCACCCAATCGGGCAATCTCGCTAGCACCTAGAAGGCTTAAGTCTTCAAACTAAATTGTCCAGGCTTAACACCATCTTAGAAACTATCAGAACTGAGTTGCCTGAAAAACTTATGTTAATTTTCCTTAAATACCTGTACTCTGGGGTGTAGACCGTCTTTGAGTGTGATGGAGGCGATTTCGTCCATGAATAGTCCGGAGGCGGTGGGGTGCTGGATGGTGGAAGACATGACCAGGTCCAGCAGGTTCTCTACTTCCTTGAGGGCGGAGGTGTTGAGCAGGGTGCCGTCCGTGGAGATAGTGTCCATGCTTTTGCTGGGGGTTGATTCCTCATCTATACCTACCATGTTCTTCACCGCAAAGGCAGCGTTCAAGACTCCGATGTGTTTGTATCTGTGGGGAATAAAGTAACTTACCGGTAAAATAAAATCAAAAGAACAATAAAATAATCTAATGTGCTAATTTTTTTAAACACTGCAGGGGGACTCTGTTTAGTCTTGCTGAGGCACAGCATTACACCAACATCAGCCAGAGTGATGACTTGGTGGGGCAGTGCTGTGGCGGGACTTTATTGTACATCAGTACACTCCAACTACTGAAAGGCAACCCCGTCTGAGCCGTTACATTGCATGTACTGTAATTGAAAAATTACGTTAAACCATTGTATGTATTATGACTTTCATGTAGTGTATAAAATTTATAAAGTGTATTAAGACCGAGAGATATCTTAGGTCAGTGTGACAAAGTTGTTTGAAAACCATTATAATAAGGTCAGGATGTGAAGAGTAAAGCATAGAATTAATGCATCTATCTATCTATCTATATACTCTGGCACATACCCCTTTTTTTTTTTTTTATTGGGGGTGGCCGACTCGAGACAGAGCCCGAACAGGGACAACACAACACAACAAAAAACAAAAACAAAACACAAAATCACACACATCTAGGTCGTCCAGGCATAAAGTGTAATAATATTGTACTGCGAGTTACCTTAGGTTAGTGTGAGAGAGTTGCTTGCGGACCATGATGATAAGTTCCTCCTGTAGAGCAACATGGGAGGTACAAGAGAACACAAGTAGACTCACAATGTCCACCACCTTACGCACCTCGTTGTCACTCAGCTCCTCCACACAGTCCAACGAACCCTGAATATCAGTCATTTTCATAAAAGCACACTGGTTTTATCAGTACTATCAGTCAAGTTCTATAATAATACTTAATAATATTTAATAATACTTAACAATATTTAATAATACTCAATAATATTATACAACATTTATGTTTTCTTTTTCATACAGGTCTCCCTCAATTTATGATTGGGTTACGCTCCTGTAAAACCGATCTTAAGTAGAAAATCGTATAGCGAAACCTAAAATTAATGTGGTAAATGGGGATGCGTTGTCGGACCAGCCATAACCCAAACACAAACGCCTAAAAACCTATAATAATAACGTAAATTGGGGCTTCGGATAGTGAGGGAGACCTGTACTCTATAGCTGTATCCCGCCTGAACCACATATGAGTGTATTGAAAATGGGAACCACTGGTTAATCATTACAGAGGCTGACTGCAACATCAAAATGACAGCCGATGGGATCTCCGCATCCCTACGCCAAACGGTGTCCTAATCGGTTCCGCAGAAATCGAGCTAAGATTGAAACAGCCAAGATCGGGGCACTGTTCTTATGGAGAAAATTCTAATCGGTTCCGTGCTCATTCTAAAAGTTGCACTTTTTCCCAGTTTTAGCCTATGAAAACATGTTTTTTGTCTACATAAAGTAGGCCTAAATCTTATGCATTGTAAAGGCCTAATAATGTAGACATGGCTAAATAACAGTCCTAACCATAAAACTTAGGTGCATTATAAATACTGTACAATAGTACCGGTATCCCATTGTTCATATCATGGGAAAAATGGTAGGCCTAGGTTCCAAATTCGTCCAGTCACCCCTGACCCCTCAAGTACCCATTTCGCCCCAACTACATCCAATAAATACATATTATGAGGAGAATACGTATAAATACATATTATGAGAGGATTACTTACCACACAGGCTTTATTTTAAATCATTGTCATATTTAGTCTAGCCTAACATCGTCTAGGCCTATTTCCGCCGCTTTTGTCCGACATGGACTGGCCTTTGCTCTGTGTTTTGAGCATGAATTTCTTTCACTGCTACCACCAGGCCCACCATCCCTATCACCAGATGTACTAGAGGTTATAATAAACGCGAGAGATAAGAGGTTCAGGCACAAAAAAGCTTGCAAACAGCTGGGGGTTTTTCAACACAAAGACGAGTGGACTGTAAGCGTCTGCCTAGTGTTGCCGTCATACAAGGATGGCGGCAGCATTTTGCGCAATTGACGATCAGATTTCGGATTCACTCGGATATCGTCTCTAAGCGGCAAACACCATGACAATGGCAGATTCTTTTAGTTCAGATAACTTTTTATATTGTTTGTGTTTATGTTTTCTAGTTTTATGTTGAGTTTTTATTATTTTTGCACTTTTTTTCGGGTTCCGACTAGGATTTTGGTGCCAAGATTGAAGCTTTTTGAGCGAACATGGAATTTGGGAATATTTGGTGTGTACCGCGAAGATTGAAACAGCGAAGACTGCTGTGGCGAAGATGTATTTTTTTTTTTTATAGAGACAATGAACGGAGGAAGGAAAAACACAGATAAAACAAAAAAGGTCCATGTGCCTAAAGGCATCCTCCATTCATAAAATGTTTGTAACAACTGGATTTAAACTTTTGTAGATTGTAAGTTTGTGGAAAGCAACTCGAGGGAAGTGAATTCCAAAGAGTAGTAGTTCTGGGGATAAATGAATTTTGATAAGCAGAAGTACTGCATTGTGGAGGAGAAAGTGCAAATTCATGGGCGGTCTCAGCTGCCCTAGTTCTACGGGGAAAGATGTGGAGAGGCGGCACAATTGAAGCAACTTCCTCAGAACAATTGCTGTGAAAATATCTGTAGAATAATGCAAGGGATGCAACGTTTCTTTATATGGATAATGTAGGAAGGTCCTGTGTGATTGCAGGGTTATTGATTAATCTAATAGCTTTATTTTGAATTTTGTCCAACTGCCTCAATGCAACCACTCCACTTCCACTCCACAGAGGTGAACAGTAATCCATCTGAGAACGCACATGACTTTTATACATTACGGCCAACTGCTCGTCAGTGAAGAATTCTCGAACTCTGTACAGGAGTCGCAGTTTTTTAGAGGCATTCTTAGCAATGCTTCTAACATAATGTGTCCAGCTCAGGTTTTTTTTTTTTTTTTTTTAAAGAGACAATGAACGGAGGAAGGAAAAACACAGATAAAACAAAAAGGTCCATGTGCCTAAAGGCATCCTCCATTCATAAAATGTTTGTAACAACTGGATTTAAACATTTGTAGATTGTAAGTTTGTGGAAAGCAATTCGAGGGAAGTGAATTCCAAAGAGTAGTAGCTCTGGGGATAAATGAATTCTGATAAGCAGAAGTCCTGCATTGTGGAGGAGAAAGTGTAAATTCATGGGCGCTCTCAGCTGCCCTAGTTCTACGGGGAAAGATGTGGAGAGGCGGCACAATTGAAGCAAGTTCCTCGGAACAATTGCTGTGAAAATATCTGTAGAATAATGCAAGGGATGCAACGTTTCTTCGTATGGATAATGTAGGTAGGTCCTGTGTGATTGTAGGGTTATTGATTAATCTAATAGCTTTATTTTGAATTTTGTCCAACTGCCTCAATGCAACCACTCCACTTCCACCCCACAGAGGTGAACAGTAATCCATCTGAGAACGCACATGACTTTTATATATCACGGCCAACTGCTCGTCAGTGAAGAATTCTCGAACTCTGTACAGGAGTCCCAGTTTTTTAGAGGCATTCTTAGCAATGCTTCTAACATAATGTGTCCAGCTCAAGTTAGTAGTTAATGTTACACCGAGAATGTCAATACTAGGGGAAGTGGGAATATTTACATCATTAAAAAAAATAGGGAGTCAGTGAGATTCTGTCGGTTAGAAAATTGAATGTACTTGGTTTTCTGTGCATTAAAGGAAACTAGATTCTTTTGTCCCCATCCATTAATTCTAGAAAGGTCCTGGTTCAGAGAAATTGCAGTGTTTATTTTTGAATTTATAAGATCGGGTTGGGTGAAAGAATTGGTAAATGTGAAGGAACTGTGGAGTGTTGAGTCATCTGCGTAGGAATGTATTGGATTATGAGTGGTAGATATGAGATCATTGATATGAATGAGGAACAGAATTGGGGCCAAAACTGATCCCTGGGGAACACCAGCATTTATTGAGTGAAATTGAGAATAAAGACCATCTACCATTACACGTATTTTTCTGTTATGAAGATAAGAAGAAATTAGTGGAACTAATGATGCAAGGCCGTAGTGTGACATCTTCGACAATAAGGATTGATGCCAGACTCTATCAAATGCCTTTGATATATCCAGTGCTATTGTATGTGTTTCACCATGTTGGTCTGTAGCTTGGTTGATTTGATGCGTAAGAAGGCAAAGCATGTCTGCATGTCTGCAGGTTAGTAGTTAATGTTACACCGAGAATGTCAATACTAGGGGAAGTGGGAATATTTACATCATTAAAAAAATATATGAGAGTCAGTGAGATTCTGTCGGTTAGAAAATTGAATGTACTTGGTTTTCTGTGCATTAACCCTCCTGGCCCGGGCTGTATCTCCAAAGGACAGGGTGAGCTACCCGGGCGATCTGGCCGAAAAACGTCTAGGCCTAGGCTACCGTATTTTAGTTAATTTTAACTGCTAGAAATTTCCCACGCATCTATAAATGTAGTGCGGTTTCCAATCTGTAGACTGGCGTTAAGTAGAGCTCTCTAAGTCAACTGGTTCAGTTGTGATGACGATTTCAGTGGAGAGCATTTTCAGGCGATGTTAGCAATACGACGATCTTTTCACTACTGAAACAACGACATACAGACATACAATAACAAACAAGTCTTCTCCTTCTTGTTTTCGGAGGTGCGGTGACGCAATGATCGGCTTTGTTTACATGCGTCGGACGCACGGCGTTCAGACCAAGCTGAATAGGCTTTCAAGCTTACTATCTCCTGAAAGGACACCCGGGCACCTGCCCTTATTTAGTGGTGTCCTTTCACACTGACACCCGGGGAGGAAGGGTTAAAGGAAACTAGATTCTTTTGTCCCCATTCATTAATTCTAGAAAGGTCCTGGTTCAGAGAAATTGCAGTGTGTATTTTTGAATTTATAAGATCGGGTTGGGTGAAAGAATTGGTAAATGTGAAGGAACTGTGGAGTGTTGAGTCATCTGCGTAGGAATGTATTGGATTATGAGTGGTAGATATGAGATCATTGATATGAATGAGGAACAGAGTTGGGGCCAAAACTGATCCCTGGGGAACACCAGCATTTATTGAGTGAAATTGAGAATAAAGGCCATCTACCATTACACATATTTTTCTGTTATGAAGATAAGAAGAAATTAGTGGAACTAATGATGCAAGGCCGTAGTGTGACATCTTCGACAATAAAGATTGATGCCAAACTCTATCAAATGCCTTGATATATCCAGTGCTATTGTATGTGTTTCACTTGTAATTATGAAGGTGTTGTGGTGTGCCAGTTGTGTGTGTGTGTGTGTGAGAGATAGAGAACACAAACCTTTATAAACATAGTGAATGGTGTGATGATGTCGGTGTTGTGGTGTGCCAGGTGATAGAGTAGAGAGAGTGCCGCCCCCCTGGCACCACCGTTATCACCCATCAGTCTCAGTAGTGCCAACACCACCTCCTGACGGGCGTACTGACCAAGGTTCAGGAACGACAATCTGACAACAGTCAAAGAGAACTATGAGGATGATGTACTATTATGACTACTACTCTACAGTGGAACACATTCTATCCATTTCTCCTTTCTCAGAAATCTCCATCTTAGGAGATTTCAACGTTCACCACCGCCAATGGCTCTCCTCTCACACTACTGATCCACCTGGTGAACAAGCCTACTGTACGTCTTTTCTATCCTAAATTACCTAGAGCAGTTAGTTCAGCAACCCACCCGTATACCGGATCGCATCGGAGATCGGCCCAACATTCTTGACCTGTTTCTAACTTCTAACCCTTCTTCTTATACTGTCGATCTTTTCTCTCCTTTGGGCTCCTCCGACCATAAACTTATCTCTGTCACCTGTCCTATCTCTCCAGTACGGCCACCCGATCCTCCTAGCCGGCGGCGCTTGTGGCACTTTGGCGCTGCCGACTGGGAGGCTCTTCGGCAGTACTTCTTTGAATTCCCATGGAATGATTTCTGCTTCCGTGGCCGAGGACCCTCGGAGAGTGCTGAACGCATTACCGAGGTAATCCTATCGGGCATGGAAGCATACATTCCATTCTCTTTCTCTCAGACCAATGCTAAAAAATCTTGGTTTACTCACACCTGTTCTACTGCTGTCCGCAATAAGGAGGAAGCACTCAAACGGTACCGACGCCTTAAAACTCAAGACTCTCATTCTTCATATGTTTCTGCCCGGAATCAAGCCAAATCTGTTCTTCGACTTGCCAAACACTCTTTCATCAATAATAAATGCACTGAACTATCCAACTCTAGCTCTTCCCAAGCTTTCTGGCATCTAGCCAAAAACCTCTCAAACAATTTCTCTTCCTAGTCTTTCCCTCCCCTTTCCCACTCTGATGGCACAACCATCACTTCTTCCTCTGACAAAGCTAAACTCTTCGCTCAAACTTTTGCTAGAAACTCCACCTTGGATGATTCCGATGCTATTCCTCCCTCTCCGCCCTCCTCTCTCTTACTTATGCCTAATATCCTAATCTCTTCAAAAGATGTACTTTCTACCCTCTCTGGGCTTAACACTAATAAGGCGTACGGTCCGGACGGTGTTCCTCCTGTTGTTCTCAAAAACTGTGCTTCCGTGCTGACTCCCTGCCTAGGCAAACTCTTTCGTCTCTGTCTATCCTCTAACGTCTTCCCTTCATGCTGGAAGTTTGCTCACATTCAACCTGTCCCAAAGAAGGGTGACCGCTCTCAACCCTCCAACTATCGTCCAATTGCTCTCATTTCTTGTCTTTCTAAAGTTTTTGAAACTATTCTTGCTTCCAAATTTCTTAAGCATTTCTCTTCTCATAATCTGCTCTCAGATCGCCAGTATGGCTTCCTTAAGGGTCGCTCTACTGGTGATCTTCTTTCATATCTTACTAACTCTTGGTCATTCTCCTTTCTGGACTTCGGTGAGACTTTTTCTATTGCACTAGACATATCGAAAGCCTTCGATAGAGTCTGGCATAAATCTTTAATTTCTAAACTACCCTCCTTCGGTTTCTACCCCTCCATCTGTGCCTTTGTCTCTAATTTCCTTTACGGCCGTTCCATAGCCGCGGTTGTGGACGGCCATTGTTCACTTCCTCACCCTATAAACTCCGGTGTTCCTCAGGGCTCTGTCCTATCTACCTTAATTCCCATCCATTCATACGCAGACGACTCAACCTTACACTACTCCATTACTTTTTCAGAACGCCCCAGCCAGCAATCCCTCAACGACAAATGTAATGAAGCCATACAACTCTTAAATTCTGATCTAAATACTATTTCCAATTGGGGCAGAGAAAACCTTGTTAACTTTAATGCTTCCAAAACCCAATTTCTCCATCTATCTACCCGTCAGGATCTCCCAGCGGACTATCCCTTATTCTTCAACAATACAAAAATCAACCCTTCATCTTCTCTCAATATTCTTGGTGTCTCTTTTTCTTCTGCTCTCATTTGGAAGGACCATATTACCAGTCTTGCTAAGGCAGCCTCCCAGAAGCTGGGTGTGCTCAACCGCCTTAGGGGGTTCTTTTCCCCTGCACAGCTTCTTGCTCTGTACAGGGGCATAGTGCGCCCTTGTATTGAGTATTGTTCACATGTGTGGGGAGGTTCCTCTCACACCGCTCTCCTAGACAAGGTTGAAAGGAAGGCCTTTCGTATCATTAACTCCCGTCCACTCACCAACTCTCTGCAATCTCTCTCTCTCCGCCGCAATGTTGCATCTCTCTCGCTATTCTATCGCTACTATAATAATCAGTGTTCCTCAGAGCTATCCCAGTGCATACCAACTCCTTTACGTAGGGCACGTGGTACCCGTCTTGCAACTCAATCCACCCCTACTCTGTGCAACTCTCCAACCCAAGAGTGAAACGTTACTCTCAAACTTTCTTCTACTCAACAGCTGAGCTCTGGAACTCTCTCCCAGAATCAGTTTTTCCCGCTTCCTATGACTTAAATTGCTTCAAACTCTGTGTGTCCAGGCATTTTGGCTCGAACGTCCCTTGATTTTGGCCCTGTCACTCTTTCAACTATGGGGGAGGCACTCACTATAGGCAGTTATGCCTTTTGCCTCCCTCAATCACATAGAAAAAAAAAAAAAAAAAAAAAAAAAAAAAAAAAAAAAAAACTACTACCAAAGGTTCTGGTGATCATAACAGACCAGCTACCTTGTTTGGAAGTGACTGTATTGAACATAACTATTGTGTGTCATTATAACTGTACCTGTATAGTGTAGAGCCACTCTGAGAGACCAAAGGTTCTGGTGATCGCAGCAACAGACCGGCAATCTTCTTCAACGGTTCAAAGTTATCCTTCAGCACCTGTTGGCAATACACTCTATTACCTAATGGAAGCAATTCTAAAGTCACCACTTGTCCAGAATTTAAGCTCGCCATAAGAACACCATAATTCCCTACACCATAATAATATTATTTGATAAACTAAACAAAATTAAAATTACTGAAGTACTGTCAATGATAAGAGAGAACTGTTAAATTATTTGACAGCGACAACATTAGCATTGTATATGTACACATACTGATCAAATAATTACAAGAATTATAGAGAAACTACTGCTCTACCACACATTTGCCCCATGACAGCTGAAGGCCAAGATATCACAGCTTCAATTAAAGTTATATAAGACTTCCCAAACTGACTAATTCCTTGAACGTGACGATAGTGCGTTGTTATGTGTGCGATTAGTTTGCTTGGGAAACAGATTAACTTGCTCATGTAGTAATGTACAGTTGTACACCCCATGTGGTGGATTGTGTTCTTTTATTTCATAAATTTTATTTTAGTAAGCGTTGTTTCCACATAGTGATTTTGATTAGTTATTTTGGCTTTATATTGTCTTTGTCCCAGTTTTGGTTTGTTTAGTTTGCAAGTTTTACATTTTAATTTTAAGTCTTGTTTTTTCAGGAACATATTTACGTACATTCTGTAATGCCATAACGTACAGTAATATGAGAAGTGAAGGTATTGGACAACATGGAGTGAGAGAAGAGTCCCGTCCTGAACTTGTTCCTGATGATGCTGAGGCAGGGTTGTCGCTGTGAGGGTAAGGCTTCATACAACATCAACAACACCAGTAAGTCCAAGGCTCGCACACTACCACCAGCTCCCACGTCTTGAATGGCCTAAGTGGGGAACAGATAATCAGGGTGTCAAAGCAGAGCAATTTTGTGTTAAGACTTGAATGAATATGAGGAGGGATACATGAAAGTGAAATACCATTGTTTTGGTCATTTTATCACTTCCAAGGACATGACTTGAACTATACACCATAATTTTTACTTTACATATACAATAATAAAGACAAAAATGGTTGGACTTGCTATTCGTTTGATACCCTGCAGATAATGGGTGCAATGATTGTAATTCCTAGACAAGCCATTGAAAGTCAACAAGAAGGCAAGAGATGAAATATTTCCGGCCTAAGATTCATACAACACCATGATCATATGATATTACACTGGTTACAAACAACACTTACAACCACAACCACAACCATAACAACAGTACATTCAATTTGCACTTCATACACGAGACTATAGACAATGACCAGGCCACCTTGCCTAAGCAGGATATGGCTGTAGTGTGTGGAAAAGAAGCAAATAATATGTCTACAAGATGCCCCCCAAAAGAAAATACATGGTTTGATTTTTGTTGCCATTGTAATCCCTTAAATAATAATACCTACCCTCCCAGGGGGTAAGGGGACCTTCATCTAATGGTAGAGGAAAAAAAGAATATGCCTCACGCATCCTACTGCGTGTCGTTCAAGGCGACTAATAGGGGGGATGGCGATAGACGTGTGGACCAACAGCTATTACTATGCAATAAAGTCTTATCTTAGCACTGTCTTGGTATGGCACTGCCGAGGCTGGTGGGGTGCGGATGGGTGCCACAGGGGACTGAGTCTTACCTGGGCGCTGTTTGGCAAATTGGCACCACACCTGTGTCGGCAACAGTGTTTGCATGTTGGAGCAGTGTTGGGGCAAGAATTTATTGTTCTATAGTCCAAATTGCCTAATATACAGTAGTCTTGTTATGGTGCTGTCTTTTCATAACACTGTTAAGGCTGGTGTGGTTGCAAATACTGCAGGTGCAAGTGTTGCAGGGGGACTCTTTTGAGTCTTGCTGAGGCACGGTTAGCACTATACCAACATCAGCCACAGTGATGACTTGGTGGGGCAGTGCTGTGGCGGGACTTTATTGTACTACAGTACACTCCAACTACTGAAAGGCAACCCCGTCTGAGTCATTATAATGCATGTAATGGAAAATGACGTTAAACCATCGTATGTTGTATGTATGTATACAATACATACTGTATATATATGTTTGTATGTACTGTATATACAGTATATACTCAGGCACATACCCAATAGCTGGGGCTGGCCGACTCGAGACAAGAGCCCGAACAAGGACAACACAACACAACACAAAAAAACTATATACAAATTCACACTCATCTACAGTAGGTCACCCAGGAGAAGACACAGAGACCAGGGATCACTAAGGGCACTCCAGCATTCCCCCGGCCCCTGACCTCCTGGAGAAGTTCTGGTCTCAGCAGGCAGACATGCAGTGGAGCACACACATTAAAAAAGTAACAATAAAGTTTCTTACCTTGAGCCAAGCATTAGCAAGGAACTTGTGACTGAGAGTAGCCATCTTGATACTGTTGAGAAGTAGCAACTCATAGTTCCCTGCCTCCTCCGCCGAGAGTCCCCCATTACGCTGAGATCGCTGACTGAGGGGGGCCTTGCGGGGCGACCGGTGATTCTCCCCTAACATGTGGATCTTCTCACGCATATCGCTCACAATCTAAACCACAGCACAGAGAGACACATAAAATATTGACACATTATTGAAATTATGGTCTGGATGCACTTATAATAACCAAACATTGAAGAGTCACATATATTGGGCGTACTTATAATATTGAAACATTACTGCATGACCATAGAAGCAAACATATACATAATGTATGCTGAAAACACATATTATTGAAACATTATTATAAAAACTTTGGTGCTCTCTCTCTCTCTCTCTCTCACTGACCTGATAGGCTATATTCTGATCGGTGACACTGAGCAGGAACTTGACAACGACGGGGAGGTGCCTGGGTTGAGTGGCCTGCAGAGCCTTGAGGACCGAGTGTCTCACCTCCGTTAGGGCCTCCTCGGGCAGAGTCAGCTGGCTCAGGGTGTCCAAGATGGCCGGGGTCAGGTCACCGCTTGAGTGGTACAGGTCACTGCCAATGAGAGAGATGGTTACAAGTTAGTACATGAAATAGGTCACAGGTCATTCCAAGTTAGTTAAGGGGGAGGTAGCTGCTATTTCTTAGTCTCATTAGCTTTGAAATTTTAAGACATTCATTCCACTAGTTTGGTGATTTTAAGACCTTTCGCCCCATTTCTCATGCCTTTCGTGCCATTTAGGTGTCCATTTTGTCTTGGCGAGCGATAGCGATCCTGTAATTTTAGGAGGAACCGGCCTTTGGCCGGTACATTTATACCGAAAAATTTACAAATTTATCTTGAAGGGGGTCAAGGGGGTATTTTTTAAGCTTGATGGAGGTCTAGCTAGGTTACTATAAAATAAATAAATACAAAAAATAGACCAAAAAATAGCCAATGCCCCCTTAAATGTGTTGTAGGCCTACACATTAATTGTTGTAGTAGTCCAGGTAATCCGTCACCTTACTCGCATGGCTCCAGAGATCTCCGTGTGAGGTGATGTAGAAGTTGTCTGTGTGGGGCAATTAAGTGTTGGGCAGTGGAATATTAACCCTTCCCGCCCGGGCAGCATTTTAAAATGACACCGCGGCAGATGGGCAGGAGCCCGGGTGTCATTTTAAAATCCGTAAGCTTGAAAGCCTATTAACCCTTAAAAAGCGGCCCACCACTTAAGTCGAGTTAAATAAAGCTGGACTATGTGGCGGCGCTCGACATAACTCGAGTGGCAATTTCAGCACGTAATGTGGCTGAGAGAGAGAGACAAGTGGTGGCAGGAGACTAGCGAGCGTATGACTGCTCCAGACCACCGCGGCGAACCTACTGACACAAATCTCAGCTCCCTCCTCCCTCTCTCACTCGCTACATACTCAATTATGTACTGAAAGTACCGAATTACCTGCTTTTTGCACTCGCGTTGCACGGTTATTGCAAGAAAACTATCCATCATACAAGGATCGTTATGGTGTCATTCGAAAGCTCTGTTTATGCCCTTTCAGGGATAGGTACTTGTTTTACGTTCTGGGTCTTATTTAGGCATGAAAATGATCACGTAAACAGCCCTATTTTGGCTAAAAACACCCCGCTGGGCGGTACACATAAATAAACCGCATAGGCCGCTCGTAAGGTGTTAAGCGTGTTTTGAAAGCTGTGCATCCGACGTATGTAAACAAAGCCTGTCTTTGCATCACCGCACCTCCGAAAACAAGAAGAAGAGTCGGAGTTTGTTATCGAGTTGTCTGCTAGAACAGATTTAGTGTTGAAAAGTGTCTGATATTGCTAACATTACATCGAAACTCTCTCCACGGAAATCGTCATCACTACTGAACCAGTTGACCTAGAGAGCTCTACTCAACGCCAGTCTACAGATACGAAACACAGCTACGTTTAGAGATGTGTGGGAATTCTCTAGCAGTTAAAATAACAAAGATACGGGTAGCCTATTAAAGATGTTTTTCGGCCAGATCACCCGGATCTCAATACGGTCATTAGGAAGGCGAGCCCGGGCGGGAAGGGTTAAGGGGAGACAGACCGTTTTTTTTTTTTTTTTTTGTCTATTAATTCATATATTCCTTAGTTTTCTCGCTAGACCTCCATCAAGCTTAGAAAAACATCCATAACGAGGGGCGTCGCGCTCCTTGGTGCCGCTAGAAGAGCGGCGAACACATCCAAAGGTATCCAAAGGTATCCAAAGGTATCCCCTAGACCCCCCTTCAAGATAAATTTGTACATTTTTCGGCAGAAAAATGTCCCGGCCGAAGGCCGTTTCCTCTTAAAATTTCAGGCTCGCTATTGCCCGCCAGGAAATAATCGACATTTAAATGGTACGAAATCTTAAAATTGACAACGAAATGGGGTGAAAGGTGTTAACCCGTGGAGCCCCGGCTAGTTTTGTAATGTTTGTTCACCAGAACCCAGCCGGTTTTCAAATTTTTTTTTTATTTCGGAAACAATAGCGAATGGGTTAGGAATGAAGGAAAAACCACGAAAAACCGCTCAAAAAGCTTAAAGAATGGTCCTACAGAGCCCCCGAAAACGTATTTTACAAGAGTAAAAATTTGGTGATGGGCTGGTCTATCAGAATGAGAGTTGAGCGTTCTCTGCCATACCCATAGCTTACTCTGACTGTTCCTTTTACTTATATATTTTCTAGATCTCAAGTGACGGCATCTTTTCCGTGGATTGACCTCCCTACTGCCAACCCTGGCAGATTGGGAGCCAAAGCGTCACATTTTTCCTTTGCCCCTCAACTTTCCCTTTATAATTGCTGAGGGGCACAGGGCCTTGGGTGGGGCTTTTGTTTCCCGGGCGTTTCCGCACCCTCCTCAGCTCCCCGGCTTTGAGTGGCTTCGGTCACCTGGGCATTATTAGTGGTAAGCTGGGAGGGTTCTGTGGGGGCGCTCGGTTATGGCCTTGGCCTTGCTCGGGACCTTGGGGCTGCTCAGCCAGACAGCCTGAGGAACAGCAATAACAACAACAAGAGTAAAAAATTGAAGGCAATTACCCCAAAAAAACAGGTTATTGCGCGCTCACGCGCACGCACGTGGACTTGAGAGTTTTCAACCATCGGCACGGTTGCGTGGGATACGTACACAGTTCCCATACAAATCTGAGCCCTCTTGAGTGGCTACACCTGAGGTTACGGTCGGCGCAATTAGGGTGACGCGTCAGACGCGTCGCTGGGGCTGTGCGTTACATACATCGCCGACGCGTCAGACGCGTCGCTGAGGCTGTACGGGTTAAAGGTGGTGGGGCATGCAAAATTAAAATTAATTTATAATGTATCTAAAGAGATGTTTAGCTCTCCAGTAATCAACCTGACTACTCCTTTGTCAAAACTAATCTTCAATATTAGAGAACAAATAAAAAATAGATATTGAATTGCGACCCCTTGCAACTAGTACTCACGTGAGGATGTGACGTAGGCCCAGGCAAACATTTGGGAAGTAAACATCAGCAAGTATAGCAAAAATGGTGAATAGGTGTGCTGTTTTCGGGTGTAGCAACATCCCTGGACCAAACATAGCATTACACAAGTTTCCAAGTGATACATACCATTGTAACAAATGGGTGAAGTTAATACAAAGAACCAGAGTGTGGGAGGCAAAGCCCAAAACAAGCTTCATATGCAATGGACATTTTCGTGATGAATGTTTTGACAATAAAGTGCGATGGAGTATGGGTATGGCTAGATGCACCCGCTGATCGCCTATACGGACTGGGGTCTTGTCACGCCCAGTGCCAGGTCCGTATATATACGGACTCGCCGAAAAAAAATCGTAGCAGCGAAACGACTGCACCTATAACTTTCATATTTCTACCACATGTACCTTACCCTTCTGGTTTCTTGCTACCACCACCCCAACCCCCTCCCCCAATCCACTCGCCGACCATGGGTCGCCGCATCAGGCCATCACAAAGGAAAAAAAGGAAAATATGTGGTGGCGAAACGACTGCACCAATTGGTTCCATATTTGTGTGACAAGTCCCCTACCCTTCTGTCTTCCCCCCACCACAACCCCAACTTCCTCCCACCACCCACTTCCAGCCTATCCGTAGATCATCACATAAACAAAATAAAATCCGTGGTGGCGAAACTACCTCACCAATCGTCTCCATATTTGTAACAGAGTCAATTACCCTTCTACCTTCCCCCCACCATCCCCCAAACCACCCTCCCACCGATATGTGCTTGCCAATTTCAGGAGTCAGGAGAGTGGATAATATGGGCTAACTTAAGCCTAGCCCAAATTATACAGTCAGCGTCGATGGATATAGGCCTAACCTAGGCTAAAGAAATGTATTGGCTGAAATTCAACTACTAGCAACTAGGATATATTAAAAAAAAAAAAAAAAAAAAAAAAAAAAAAAAAAAAAAAAAAAAAAACAGTGAGTGGCGCAAACATTGTTGGGGAAGGATATGTAGTGACCAGGCGTATGGATACGGTCATCATGTTTACATAAGTCGATCGCCGCGGTTAAGTTCCCGCCTATTTTTACGGCGATTTTTTCTGTTATTTGCACCCTGTTGGCAATGTATATGATGATGACAATAAGTCATGGAGGCGTGAGGGGCGGGCTTTCATTATTGTATCCAAATGCAGTCAAAATAGACGGGGACATGATCGCTAGCGTCCGCCGCGGCTCCGAGTAGTGTAAACAAGGCGGGCGGTAATCCCAGCTGCTTCTCCCTCCTCTCCTGCTGCTGGATCTCATCCTACAGGTTCATACATATAAGCCTGGACACCACCAATATTCATCACTTGAGGTTCTTCGCCATAATCACGGTTATCACCCTCAGTATTGGCAAACTAATCGGAAATACTGTCACTATCCTCCATTTCCACCTGTCAGAAGAGCTTGTTGTGTTGCTGGGCATACGTCATCAGAGCGCTTAAACTCCGAATCCAGAAAAGTGTCACCCATATCCTATTTTGGCCATTATATAAATAATTAAGCCATTGTAGCAGAAAATATTGCACCAAAAGCTATAGTGCACACTGCCGGTAATGATTGTGGAGGAAAATAATAGCATGCACACCCACCTTTAAAATCGCCTAACTAATGGGCCGAACGTCTTATAATCTAAAAAAAAAATGGGGCTAAAATTGAGGGAGAAGGAGGTCCAGAAAATCGGTTCCGTGTTGTGAGTGGGATGTTGACAGCGTGAACAAGAAGGGTCTTGAGTTGTTGTTGTTGTTCCCCAAGCTGCCTGGCCGGACAGCCCCAAGGCCCCGAACAAGGCCAAGGCCATAACCAAGCGCCCCCACAGAACCATCCCTGCCGACCACAATAAAGCCTCGGTGACCGAAGCCACTCCATGGCGGGGAGCTGAGGAGGGTGCGGAAACGCCCGGGAAACCAAAGCCCCACCCAGGGTCCTGTGCCCCTCAGCAATTATGAAGAGAAAGTTGAGGGGCAAAGGAAAAATGTGACGCTTTGGCTTCCAATCTTGGTAGATTGGGAGGTCAATCCACGGAAGAGACGCCGTCACTTGAGATCTAGTAAATATATAAGTAAAAGGAACAGTCAGAGTAAGCTATGGGTATGGCAGAGATCGCTCAGTTCTCACTCTGATACACCAGCCCATCACCACATGACTAGAACCCAATCCTCTCAGCATCAGCTAGGAAAGGCCCTAGAAAGCCGCCTTTGGCGGGGGGATAGCTCCCCTATTTCAACCCCTTTCGGGGTTGGGCACCCGCCCTGGGTCTTGAGTTGGATCTATTCTGTGTTAGTAATCTTGTAATGACGGGTGATGGCCGTTGTTTACAAGTCAGGCTGGTAAACAAGAGACTATTCAAAGGCAAGTTTTAAAACCATTCATTATTATTAGTCATTAATGTCTAACAAACAAGAGACTAATGGTGCTGTGGGAGGCATATTTTGTATACTATATACTCTGTGTGTATATACAGTGTATATATACTGTATATATATATATGTGTATATATATATATATATATATTATGAAAGCAATGTCAATTAACACATTATATATATATATATACAGTATATGTATATATATATGCACAGATTTCTCCATTCTTCACACAGCCACTGATGATGTTGCACGTAGTCTAGTGGAGTCCCTTTTGGCTCAGTATCATAAACCCACTCTGGGTACTCAAGACTCCTCCATTCCACTA
The DNA here is from genome assembly GCA_032716605.1 of Paralithodes platypus. Taxonomy (NCBI): domain Eukaryota; kingdom Metazoa; phylum Arthropoda; class Malacostraca; order Decapoda; family Lithodidae; genus Paralithodes; species Paralithodes platypus. Next base: position 17,911,029 of record CM064570.1, on the reverse strand, counting down.
CTATGTTATTAACCCTTATTTAGCGGGCTAGGTGGTCTATTTGACCGTAGCGCCCAGCGGGGTGTTTTTACCCTATATAGGGTTGTTTACGTGATCATTTTCATGCCTAAATAAGACCCAGAGCGTAAAACAAGTATCTATCCCTGAAAGGGCATAAACAGAGCTTTCCAATGACACCCCAACCATCCTTGTACGACCACTGGTTTTCTTGCAACGATCGTGCAACACGAGTGCAAAAACCATGTAATTAGGTACTTTCCCTACATAATTCCCTGTGTAGCGAGTGTGAGGGGGGATGGAAGGGTGGTTTTCACTTTAGTTGGCCCACCGCAGTGGTGGGCGGCGGTCATAGCCTTACTACGCTCCTCACACTGCTCAGCTCTCTCTCTCTCTCTCTGCAACATTACGTGCTGAAAATGGCACACGACATAAGTTGTGAACCGCCACTTAGTCCAAATTTATTTCACACGACATAAGTTGCGCGCCGCCAATTAAGGGTTAATGGTATGTTTTGTTTTTGTATTTTTGTTTTCTCTCTTAGTTTGCATGTATTTGTGTGTCCATTAGTTAGGATTATTAGGTTTAGTTCCAGTATTAGTTATTAAAGCTATTGTATATTACAGTATATCAAATGTGAACCTTAAAATATTAATAGTTTGTTTTTACTTCATTTTAGGCTTGAAAATTACTCTCTGTATGGGGTCGAAACGTTGCCCAATAAAGATGTTCGTCACAGCGTTGGTTTTGCTGCTCATTATTCGTTTACTCTTTCCTAAGGACAAGAGTATTGCTGATATATATATATATTGAAATAACGAAGAAAGAGGGTGGAAACACAACACCACCAACAGCCAACATTACCACCCTTGCCACCACACCCCTAAGGAATGAAGTCACAAGCGCCACACCCCCAGAGTAGGCTACACCCGAGTCGCCTCCATCACACCCGTACTTCCCCCAACACCAGGAAAGGACATCATAGTCACCATCAGAAATCCTGGCAGTGACAGAATCAAGAAGGACTGGAAGGAAGGCAAGGCAAGCAAGGCTTTGCATAAGTCCTACACCACCACACTTGCTCCAAGTCGCACCACCGCCGTGACAGGGAAAACCAGAGGGGCTACCCCAGCCACCCCAGGCCCTTCTCCCAGCACATCCGCCCTTCTTGCACCGAAAAGGAGCACCGGGAGAAACGCCGCCATCATGAAGACTATGTCAGACGAACAGGGATCAGTACAGTTGGAAAGCTCTTAAAATACACTTCACTGGAAGGTTTTTAAGAGCTGGAAGATTTGGGCTCATATTCGATATACAACTAAAGCACTGGCATCAAGTTGTTTATCGAAGATCTTTAGATCTTGGCTCTACAAAAGAATTGTTATTGAATCACCATGGTGGCCACTCAATAATCAATATTAATTCTTCACCTCGATCACCAGGAATTACTGTCGCTAGAGAAAGCTGTACTGACGTGCGCTCTAGTGGTAGTAAACCAAACCTCAGTAAGGCTTGTTAGAAGTTCACGCACTGGCAGTTGGCTTCTTTCCAAGTCAGGGCTCACGAGATACAGCACTTTGCATAGAGTCCTTACGGTACGCTGTCCTAGGCACTGGCAATAAGACACATATTTGTAAAAGGCCCAAATACAAACCCATCCAAAGTCCCTGGAAGACTCTTATAAAGGTTAGGACAGTTAAGTGAGGTTGGAGACACAGGCATCCCAACCCTCTTGTGGTAGTCCGATGATATGATATGTATAGCATTGGCAGAGCAGACTCGTATTCATTCAAGACCCCAAACCCAAGAGTACTGTAAAGGTTCTTGATTAATGACTCTTATGAAGGTCAGGATAGTTGAGAGAGACAGTATAACACTGGTATAACTTCTCCTCACGTTAAACTGATATGTTACGTATGACACTGGTAGAACGTAACATATTCATTCAAGACCCCAAACCCAAGAGTTCTACATCTTCCATCCAGCTGTCATCACCACACGACAGGACCACCACCACGGCCCAAGAACCTCGTCGGAAGTGCCACGGAAGTGCAACATCACCGGAAGTGCATAGTGTCATCCCTCTGGAACTTAGTGTGGATCCTCGATCGTGCTAGGAAAATTGTGTATATACCTATCCATATCTGAATGTAACTCTGTATAAATATTAGTTACGTTGAATAAGATACTCTATGCTTGTACTCTGTATTATAATGATCCTCTATTACCTTTGTGCATGTGTTCATGTGGTTTCAACATCTCCAGTAGAGTAAGAACCTACCTAAATAGTCCAGTTAACCCCAGCAAAAACTTGGCATAACATATATATATATATATATATATATATATATATATATATATATATATATACTGTATATATATATATATATATATACAGTATAAATAAATAAATAAAGTGTGTGTGTGTGTGTGTGTGTGTGTGTGTGTGTGTGTGTGTGTGTGTGTGTGTGTGTGTGTGTAAGGTGGTGTGTGTGTGTGTGTGTGTGGTGTGTGTGTGTGTGTGTGTGTGTGTGTGTGTGTGTGTGTGTGTGTGTGTGTGTGTGTGTGTGTGTGTGTGTGTGTGTGTGTGTGTGTGTGTGGTGTGTGTGTGTGTGTGTGTGTGTGTGTGTGTGTGTGTGTGTGTGTCTGTGGAGTGTGTGAGCTATGTGGTGTGTGTGTGTGTGTGTGTGTGTGTCTGTGGAGTGTGTGAGCTATGTGGTGTGTGTGGGTGTGTGTGTATGTCTGTGGAGTGTGTGAGCTATGTGGTGTGTGTGTGTGTGTGTGTGTGTGTGTGTGTGTGTGTGTGTGTGTGTGTGTGTGTGTGTGTGTGTGTGTGTGTGTGTGTGTGTGTGTGTGTGTGTGTGTGTGTGTGTGTGTGTGTGTGTGTGTGTGTGTGTGTGTGTGTGTGTGTGTGGTGTGTGTGTGTGTGGTGTGTGTATAGTGTGTGTGTGTGTGTGTGTGTGTGTGGTGTGTGTGAGTGTGTGTGTGTGTGTGTGTGTGTGTGTGTGTGTGTGTGTGTGTGTGTGTGTGTGTGTGTGTGTGTGTGTGTGTGTGTGTGTGTGTGTGTGTGTGTGTGTGTGTGTGTGTGTGTGTGTGTGTGTGTGTGTGTGTGTGTGTGTGTGTGTGTGTGTGTGTGTGTGTGTGTGTGTGTGTGTGTGTGTAATCCATCCTTCAGGACCAAGTTACACATGCCATAACTAATGACGCACACATTCTCACACACAATATGATAACAAACGAGACGTATATAATTTACTACATACAGTCAGACTCAACAGTCATGTAGCACTTCCACACAAAAACACACACACACACACACACCTATAGACTATTCATTATCGTTAGGCCAAAAATCTTAACTACTAACCTCCATAACTCAAGAACACTACTTACACACACACACACACACACACCTTAAGTTTATCCACAATCGTTAGGCCAAAATTGTTGCGGGGTTTTGTTAAAGAAACCAGTGAGTAAAATAGAAGTAATTAGTCAAGATGGTGCGGATATGATAACACAACACATGTAACTCATAGTAAAGATGAGAATACTGATAGAATAGATTTTCCGTTTAGATCTAATAGTTCAACAGGAAATAATAAGTTAGTTAAAAAAAATGAAAATTAGTTGCAAATTATAGTAATAGGTTGAGGGTATGTTATACAAATTGTAGAAGTTTATGTAACAAAATGGATCAGCTTAGGGCAACTGTTAGCAAGGAAAATATAGACATTGTAGCAATTACAGAAATCTGGATACATACTGGCTCTAGACATCTATTAGCAGAATTTCATATGCCAGGATAGGCCTACAATTTATTTAAGTACGACAGAACAGACAGAAGGGGAGAGGGAGTTGCAATTTATGTCATGGATACTATAACATGTTGCCTTAGATCAGATATTAAAACAAATAGCGATAATGAAAGCGTGTGGGTAGAGATTAGCGGGGAAGGCGAGACAATTATTTTGGGAACCATTTATAGGGCACCCTGCCTTAGTCGAAATTTATGTAAATTATTATGGGAAGAAATCAGTAAGGCATCTCAGAATAATAATGTTTGCATTTTAGGCGACTTTAATCTTCCAGGTATTGGTTTAATCAAACTAGCAATAACGAATCCGAAGATTTTCTTGAAATAGTACTTGCCAATTTTCTCTTTCAATTTGTAAATTCGCCAACTAAAGGGTATAATATTCTGGACCTAGTTCTTAGCAACAAATTTAGAGGTAGGCCACGAGCAGGGGAACAGTGACCATACATCAATATATTTCTCTATAGAATATAATTATAAACCAAATGAAAAAAGGTTCTTATCCCTGACTTTAGAAAGGCGATTTTTTGGGGGATTAAAAAGGTCACTCAAAATTGAAGGTGAGGCAGGAAATTTAGTTCAGGTACGCAAATTAGTTCCAGCAGACCAGAGAGGTCAAGGCCAGGTAGGTCACACAGCTGAGATAGGTAGACAACCAACTACAGGTAAACATTTAAAGTGTGTATAATCAGTTCATCTCTGCCTTGCAGAGCGAACAAGATATATATATACTGTATACCAACAATAAAATTTAGCTCACATACAAACCAACCAAAATGGATGACAAATAAATTATTATATCTTACAGGTAGAAAGAGAGGTGTGTAAAGAAAAATACAGAAAGGCGAAATCCACCTAATAGGATACCACCATAACTTGTCGAGGCAGGTAAAAAAAGGAAATTAGGAGGGGAAAAAGAAACTACGAAATCAAGGTAGCAAATTAATTAAAAAACAACCCTAAAGCATTTTATCAATTGTATAAATCTAAGGTAAAGGATACAGTAGGGCCCCTTAAGAATGTGATAGGTGAGATTACAGATGATGAGTTAGAAATGTGGAATACTCTAAATAGTAATTTCCTTTCTGTTTTTACAAACGAAAATTTAGATCAAGTTCCAGTAGTCAACCAAGTTTTTAACGGTAGTATAGACGACATATTAAGCACAGTTCATGTCACTATAGTGACGAAGTAATTAAGGAAATAGATAGACTAAAACCTCAGAAATCTCCAGGTCCAGATGAGGTGCATGCAAGGGTATTAAAAGAGTGCAAGGACGAATTAAGTTACCCATTAACTCACTTATTTAATAATTAACTAGATTTAGGCTTAGTTCCTGATTCATGGAAGCTTGCAAATATAATTATATTTTAAAAAGGTGATAAGTCCATACCGGTAGCATCAAATTACCGTCCTATTAGTCTCACATCAATTATATGGAAATTGCTAGAATCAATTATTGCCAGGAAAATTATAAATCACTTAGAAATTTTCAAGTTAATTAAACCCTCTAAACATGGATTCACTCCAGGACGATCCTGCCTAACAGATTTACTCAGTTTTTCTCAGAGGTATATGCAGCGGTAGATAATGACAAGTCATATGATATAGTTTAAAAAGACTTCAGTGAGGCCTTTGATGGAGTTCCACATGAAAGGCTGTTAAGGAAGATAGAAGGACAAGGTATTGGGGGGATGCTACTCAAGTGGATTAGGTCATGGCTGATTGGTAGGAAGCAGAGAGTTAGTACCAATGGCGTAAAATAGGACTAGGGATTAGTTAAAAGTGGGGTCCCACAAAGGTCAGTTTTGGAGCCCCTTCTGTTCATTATCTACATAAATTATCTTGACTCATGCATAAAGAGTAGGATCAGTAAATTTTCTGATGATACTAAAATGGGTAGGATAATAGTCAGCTAGCGACAGGAAATGTCTTCAAAAGGATCTCGATCATTTGCATGAGTGGTGAATTGGCAGATGAGTTTCAATGTAGACAAATGTAAGGTATTAAGGACTGGAAATCGCAATTTAGAAGCGAAATACAAACTAGACAATGTAAATTAAGTAACTCAGAGTGTGAGAAGGATCTGGGGGTGCTTGTTATAAGAAGAATGACGAAAATTATACATAATATTAAAAACTTATCGTATGAGGAGAGGTTGAAAGCCTTAGGCTTCCACTCACTAGAAAGACGAAGACATGATAGAGGTATTTAAATGGATAAAAAGTATAAATATGGGCAACATAGATGAGGTATTAAAGCTAAAGAACGTCGACATAACCCGCTCAAATGGTTTCAAGTTGGATAAGTTTAGATATAGGAAATATATAGGAAAACACTGGTTTGGAAATAATAGAGTTGTTAACATGTGAAATGCACTGCCCAGAGCAGTGATTAGCTCAGGAACAGTTGAGAGCTTTAACCCTTGTTTCGCAGCTGACGACTTAAGTAACATTAGAGAACCTAGGCCCAAAGGCGGCTAACAACTTAAGTAGCAAGGAATGTTGCGCACATTATCGGCAATATGAGAGAGTCACACGGGGTGGGAGGAGCGCGGGCTGGCTCTGACCGTTCAGCGTGGACCCAGTCCCGCCACTGATTTCACCACAACATGTGCACATATCCCTCGTCTCGCTATACAGTATAGGGTAAAATCTCAGGAAATTACCATATTTTAGGGTTTTTGTACTCGCGTTGCAACATCGTTGCAAGCGAACCCATTGTCGTACAAGGATGATTCAGGTGTCATTGGAAAGCTCTATTATCGCCCTTTCACGGATACATAATTGTATTACGCTCTGGCTCTTGTTTATGCATGAAAAAGAGCATGGAATGATGCTCGTTTAGGGTAAATCTGCCCGCCCAGCAACACAGTCATGTCAACAAACGGCCCCGTCCTTTGGGGGTTAAGCGTAAGTTGGATGATATGGGTTGGTGTGAATGGGAGCTGCTTCGTGTGGGCCGCATGGCCTTATGCAGTTTCCCCGTGATCTTATGTCTTTATGTTCTATGTTAAAAATCTTGACTACTACCCTCCATAACTCAAGAACAATGGTCCTGATGTGGCGGCGTCTACGCCGTAGGACCACCTCCCGGAGCTGCCAACCGCGGATGGCTGCCGACCCTCCACGGCCGGAGACAAGATCAACGACCAGTGGAGGACAACCGGATGCCGGCCGCGGGGAGCAGTTTCGGGAGCCAAACCGTCACAACCATCCCCTGCCCCCTCCCTGGGGGCACGGGTCCTTGGAGCGGCTTCGGTCGCGCCGGGAATTTCCACACCTCTCACACCGCACACACACATCACACAGTTTTTCCTACACCGAGAAATGACTCTCCGGCTGTCATTTCTCGAAGACTTCTTCTAGCCGGAGACATTGAGAGCAACCCAGGACCCACGTACACATACATATGTCCAACTTGCTCAAAACCCATCCCTTCGAGTCGCCACACTAAGGGTTCAGTTCTCTGCAATTCATGCAGGAACTGGACCCACTTCACCTGTACAACACTTGCCTCCAAGAAACACTACACGAACACCTGGACCTGTTCCTCATGCCCCTCCCTCTCCCAGTCAAATCCCTCGCCTAAAACCCGTCCACCTCTCCTCCCCAACTCACCTAGCCTTCCCATATCATCCACTCCCCCCCCTAAAACCCGTCCACCTCTCCTCCCTAACCCACCTAACCTTCCCATACCATCCACATCCTCAACTCAACACACCACACCCCATCCTAATCCATTCGAACCGCCCATCTCCTGCTCCCCAATCCCCACCCCCACCTCACCCATCCCAACCCCCAGCCCCTCCCTCACCCCCCCCCCCCTCACCCCCACCCCATCCTCGTGCAGCAGCACCCAACATACATCATGCACATAACATTAATATTCTCCAATTGAACATAGATGGCATCAACACAAAGAAACACGAACTCTCACACTTCATCAAACAACACAACATACACATTGCCATCTTACAAGAAACAAAACTCCGCACAACACAAAAAGCACCCACATTTCATAATTTCACCACCATCAGACAAGACCGGGCTGTCGACCTCCCGAAATCCATCCTTCCGAATCCTCCCTTCCTCGCGAGGACAGAGTCCACCTGGCCAGGCTGAGATGCGGACACCATCCAGCTCTCCTGAGCTATCAGAAGAGACTGGATGACTCCGTTGTCGACGCCTGCCCGGGATGTAACACAGCACCCCATACCATTAAACACATCATAGAAGACTGCATTTCACACAACCACTTACGCCAACAACACAATCTACACTCAATGAGAGCTCTGTGGGAAAGCCCGATCGTGGCCATGGCCTTTCTCAGGGACTCGGGGCTGTTCGGCCAGGCAGCTTAGGGAACAACAACAACAACAACAACCGGGCTGTCGGCGGGGGCGGTGGACTCATCACCCTGGTACACAAAGAAATATCATACATAGTAACCAGTGTACAAACCAAATCCCTCTTCCCCCCAAATGATAACACAACAGAAATACAATCAATTAAAATACGCACTGGCAACAACTCCAACATAACCATCATAAACACATACATCCCTCCCCAAACATCCCCTACAGTACCAAATGAATACAGACCACACTTACAACACATCACAAACACCCCACACATCATCCTGGGTGGTGACTTCAACGCCAAGACGTCGGCCTGGTTTGTCGACAACCCCGACACAGACAGAGGGCTGGTACTACAAAACCAAACAGATAACCTCATCATCCTTAACGACATCCATCAATATACCCATATTCCTCACCAAGCCCTCTATAACCCATCATCTCCAGACATCACCTTTTGCTCCCCAGAACTCGCCCCCACAACATCCTGGAGGGTGGTCAGAACCTTAGGCTCTGACCACCTCCCGATCATTATCACCACCAAAACCAGACTCACCCCAGCTAGCCACAAACACACAAATACCAATTATAAAAGAGCTAACTGGGAAGCATTCACAAATGAGACAGAACAACACTTCACAACTCTAAACAGTACACCCATCACTAACATCAACAATGCTGTACACATACTCAATAAAACTATCCAAAACGCTGACAAGAAACACATTCCAAGAGGTAACAGAAAAAGACATAACCCCAACTTCACACCAGAAATTCAAAAACTCATCAGACAATGCGACATACTGAAACACTCCCCAGCACCCCACACACAAGACATCACACAACAAATTCAAGCACTCAACACCCAAACTAACAACAAAATACAAGAACAACAAAAACTAAATTGGAATAACTTCCTACAAACACTTGATCACAAAACAAACCCCCAAAAACTCTACAAAACACTAAACAGCATCACACTTTCCAACAGCAACACAACACAATCACATACTGCAATCACAACAGACTCTACTCCTTCATGTAAACAACAAGCAAACACTCTCATCAATCACTTCTCACATGTCAGCCACCTAAAACCTCACAAAGACGAACGACGTGTCATCCGACGTAAGAGACAATTCCCCACAGACCCTGACTATACACCCTTCACCAATCACCAGACAAAGCATATCATCAACAATCTCAAGCACTCACCCGCCTGTGGCCTAGACAACATAAGCAACATACACCTCAGACACCTGGGACCACAAGGCATACAAGCACTCACTAACATATCAAACTACAGCTATTCACACAACACAATACCAGACATTTGGAAGCATGGTATCATCATCACATTCCCCAAACCCAACAAAAACCCCACGCTACCCTCCTCGCACCGCCCCATCACACTCCTTTGCTCCCCCTCCAAAGTCATGGAACGCCTAGTATTACAACTAATTACACCCGACCTACCCCTAGCTCCAACACAACATGGCTTTAGGCCACTGCACTCCACAAACACTCTTCTCACAGACCTTACACAAGAGCTTTTGACGGCATCAACTCAGCTAGACCACCACACAGATCACTATTAGCCACACTCGACATTAGTAAAGCCTTCGATGCCATCCCCCGCCACAACCTAACAAACAAAATCTACAACACAAACATGCACAACAACACAAAAAGGTGGCTGGCCAACTTCCTAGCAGGCAGATGTGCACACGTATCTTTTGCCGGTCAGTCATCTAAAATCAGAAACTTTCCAAACGGAGTCCCACAAGGATCCGTCCTATCGCCCGCACTCTTCAATCTGTACATGCACGATATAACTACACCCAATACGCCCCAAATAAACTTAGCTTCCCATGCAGATGACATAACACTCACATGCACACACCATGACCCAAAAAGAGCAACAGATCTCCTTCAACCCTATCTCAACACACTACATGGCTGGTGCACTACAAACAGACTTAATCTAGCCCCAGCCAAATCCACCGCAACCCTGCTCACAAGCTGGACAGGAGAACACGAATACATCCCTCAACTCACCATAAACAACACACCCCTAACACATACACACACACCCAAAATCCTAGGAGTAACATATGATACTCATGTGACATTCAAACAGGACACCACAAACATTAAAAAGAAACTGACACCCAGACTTAACGCCCTCAGGTCACTTGCTCACACAAAATTTGGACACAACAAAGAAACTACCACCACAGTATATAAACAATACATAAGATCAGTGATGGAATACGCAAGCCCAGCCTGGGCTTCTAACCTAGCTGAAACACATCATAAGACCTTACAGACTATTCAAAACAAAGCCCTGAAGATCATTACAGGCTGCACAGCTACTGCACCCACAGATCACCTACATCAAGAAACCCAAATCCTCAAAGTCAAAGACCATCTGGACATGAGAGGCACTCAATTCCTGGCAGCAGCCTCCACGAACCAAGACCACACACTAAACTACATGGCAACACACCCACAGACACCAAGAAATATCAAAACAACACCCAGCACACGGTATCACACACAATTATTGTCCTCTCTCCCTCCCTGCCCACCCTGAACCAACTTCCAGAAGCACATCCATACTCATATCTCTCACCGATCCATCCACTCACTCACAGACAACACGCAGCTGCATGCACGACCTCCCGAAATCCATCCTTCCGAATCCTCCCTTCCTCGCGAGGACAGAGTCCACCTGGCCAGGCTGAGATGCGGACACCATCCAGCTCTCCTGAGCTATCAGAAGAGACTGGATGACTCCGTTGTCGACGCCTGCCCGGGATGTAACACAGCACCCCATACCATTAAACACATCATAGAAGACTGCATTTCACACAACCACTTACGCCAACAACACAATCTACACTCAATGAGAGGTCTGTGGGAAAGCCCGATCATGGCCATGGCCTTCCTCAGGGACTCGGGGCTGTTCGGCCAGGCAGCTTAGGGAACAACAACAACAACAACTCAAGAACAATTAATTCCACACACACCTATAGACTATTCATTATGATTAGGCAAAAAATCTTGACCACTAACGTCTATAACTTAAAAACGACTAGAGTACCCCAATCGAGCTAATATTTCTACCATTTGGGAAGGGTCAGCCAAGGAATAGTAAAACAAAATGTAAAGCCCATTTGCTCTAGTCCTTTTTTAGTTACAGAGGTATAGGGTTCACGATTTCTGGACTACATATAAAGAATGACTACACACTACTTTAATTTCAACTTCCTAAAATTACAATGACAGCTAGAAGAAATTGAAAGAATGTCATCGTCTATACTGAAAGGGTAAATATTTTATGGGAATAGTTTACAGTGTGGTAACCTTTTGTCCTCTGTAGAGTGGCTAACTTTAGACTGGTTAATCCTATAGTGCTTGATTGAATGATTGAATGGTAATAGCTGTGGCGCCGATAGAACAAGACGAGAGGATAGTAGGACGTCCCCCCCCCCCCCCACACACACACACACTCGAAAAGGTGGACAAGAAGGGTTATATTGTGAAAGATAATGGTAGAACTAGGGGGCATAGATATAAACTAATGAAAGGAAGATGTAAAGGAGATGTGAGAAAGTATAGTTTCCCTTACAGAAGTATAAGTAAATGGAATCAGTTGGAAGAGGAAGTGGTGTGTGCCAAAAACATTCATATTTTTAAGGCAAAGTTAGATAATTGTAACTCAGGAAGCGGGACAATACGAGCCTAAAAAGCTCAACTCCTGTATACTACAAATAGGTAAATACACACACACTACAGTCCGTCCCTCAGTCAGTCCGTCCGTCCATCCGTCCGTCCGTCCGTCCGTCCGTCCGTCCGTCCGTCCGTCCGTCCGTCCGTCCGTCCGTCCGTCCGTCCGTCCGTCCCTTCCTTCCTTCCTTCCTTCCTTCCTGCCTTCCTTCCTTCCCCTCTCCCTCACTCTCACTCTCACTCTCTCTCTCTCTGGAAGTTTGATTCACAAAGATTCAGCACTAGTAATGTATGCTGCATGTGGGATCCTTTTCCCATACTATATCTGTTCTACCTGGAACAAACTTCCCTCAGAAGTTGTAAATACTTCTTCAGTAGAATGTACAGTTAACCCAAGAACGGCGAAGCCATGGTAGTTCAAAGTGCCCGCCATGCAAAGGTATTTGCTTAAATTCTGACGAAAATCGTCATATTTACCATATACAGTATAACATTATTACTTCTCCATATGCGCCTAGTTTACTTTAATATGAACATATGAACATTGAAGAACAATAAAATAAGTGGTAACAGCAATTTGGCTGGTGAAAAACATGTATTTTAACCCCGCGGTCGTAATCTGAGCCGGACCAGCGAGAGACATACATCCATACTCTCTACTGTCTCGTATGTTACTGAGACGGCTAGGGGATGTCTCGGACTGGCTAGAGGGTCGGAGAAAGACTCCCCCCCCATCCTCACCTAATCACATATTGCTTTGTTTTGAGTGCCAGTGCCTTGGCTCTTATCCCGGGGAACGCAAAAATGCCCTAGGGGCAAGGGTACTTATTTGTGAATTTCTAGCCTTGGATTCTGACATAATTAGTTATATTTACGATATAAAGCATTATTTGTTTGCAATGTGCTTTTATTTTACATATATGATGAATATATGAACCTTGAAGAGTGATAAAATAAGTGGGAAAAGCAATTGGGAGGTGAAAATCGTAAATATTCCCCACCCAGTCATATTCTCAGGCGTGAGCTAGCGAGGCACACACCCTCCCCTCTCGCTGTCTCTGACTCAACTGAAGCAACTGGGAGGTGTCTCGGTGTTATATAACAATCTTTTATGCAACCCACTTGTTACATTACTGCGCGAGAGAAAAATAACCGATAAATGATGAAAATAAGAGGTTTTTTAGGTGATAATTGAGGAGGGGGGAATAAGGTGGGGAAGGGAGGGGGGGTGAGAAACATATGGATGAGTGGTAGGAAGTACTAGAGAGGAATTATCTCACCTAATGACATACTCCTTTGTTTTGAGAGCCCCTGGGGTGCCTTGGAAGGTTTTTTTTATGGTCTTGCTTCCGTGAGGCCTGGGTTTTTTAAGGTCTTGCTTCCGTGAGGCCTATCGTGTTCGCTATGGTGACCCTTCCGTTAGGCCTATCGTGCTTGATGGGTTAAGAACATAAGAAAATGGGAGTCTGCAGAAAGCCGATTGGCCTAAGCAAGGCAGATCCCTGTCCCACACAACCCCAATTACAAAGCCCAATTATAGGCTCAACACTCTAATACCCTGAGGATCATCTTACCAAAACGGTTAGAGATTAACTCAGGATTACGGAGGTCTGCAGAGCGCTGATTGGCCCAACCCTGCTGATCCCCCTTCACACCCAACCCTTCTCGTCCATATGCTTATCCAATTTTATCTTAAAGCTCCCTATCATTTTTAATCCCACTATAGCACTTGGTAGTCCATTCCACCCATCTACAACTCTGTTACCAAACCAATATTTGCCTATATCTTTTCTGAAACGAAATTTATCTAATTTGAAACCATTGGTACGAGTTCTTTCGCTATCACTGAGCTTTAGTACATATGTCATGTCCCCTTTGTTAATCCCACTAACCCACTTGAACACCTCTATCATATCCCCTCTAACTCTGCGTCTCTCTAACGAATGTAAGCCTAATTTCTTCAACCTTTCTTTATACGGAAGATTTCTAATATTATGTATCGGGAATTTAGATAAAGAGGTTAAATTACATATCACTGGTACATGAAATATCCCAACAAATAGTTATAATATAATTACCAACGAGGTATTCGTCGATGGGTGTTATCCAGTCCCCCACACACGGCTAGTTCAATTGCATGACATGTAGGAATGTTCACATATTACAATATCGATACAATGAACTTAGCTTAGAGGACTGGTGATGTAGGACTGTTGTTATAAATTAGTATTTGTAGCACATGGTGAACTGTGGGTTGAGTCAGAGCCGGGGGAGGAGATGTTGGCTGTACGGTGTTGATTGAGAGACTAAAGGGCCGGCGTCCGATCGCTTCGCGAAATTACATATGGCTGCCGGCTCATAATAATTATAACCCATAACTTGGTTTCATAATACATCTAGAGCTGATGTAGATATTTATACATTACAGTTAATATTTAACCTAACTTAAGAATAAACTACAATACACAAAGAACCAGCCGAAATCGTACAAGCGATACGATACCGCCAAATTCAAATGTCCTATTGGACCAAAACCTGTCGGGATCATTACCCTATTCCCGACATATTGCCCGCCACCAAAAATGATATACAGGAGCTATATACAGAGAACAAAAAAAGGACATCGAAGTCAAAGATCACCTTGTTTGATCTTTGATCTCCAAAGATCCACGGAACTCATAGCCGTCCTCCTTTTGGGACGAGCGCCACCTGAAGCCTGAGGAGGATCATCCTTCTCATCATCAGCTGCCCCACCTTGAGGAGCACTGTCACCAGCACTCTCCCACGGAGGGGTATCAATAGAGACGCCAGGATCATCCAGCAGTTCTACATCCTGCTCCAAGGGATATAACCTTACGACTGGGCGAGTAGTAACCCCAGTCGAAGTTCGTATTCTAGCAACCCTTATAAGACCATCAATGCCCTGGAACAAATCGATAATCCTCCCAAGCTTCCAAAATAACCTAGGACGCTCATCATGAATCAGGACGATATCCCCGATACGAGGCCATCGTTGATTCGTCCCTTTGATCTTATGAGAGTGACGCTCGCGAAGAGACAGCAAATATTCTTGGGTCCACCGTTTCCATAGATCGTCGGACACCTTGTTTACATACTGGAAGCGACGACGTGTGGCGTCAGCATTGCCGAACGTAGGGTCATGCAGATCTTCGTCATTTACGGACGATCTAGGAAAGGTATTAATGGTTCGTCCATGTGTTAGCATAGAAGGCGAAATGGGTAAGAGGTCATCAACATCTGCCGAGGTATAGGTCAAGGGCCTGTCGTTGACTGACATCTCAATTTCTATTAAGATGGTTTGCAACTCCCGTCTGGTCACCAGTGCCCTTCCTAATACCTTCTTCATGGCAGATTTGACGATACCGATAGTTCTCTCCCAAATCGCCCCGAACCATGGTGCACGTGCTGGTATAAATCTCCACTGACAACCCTTTCCAGTGAGGGTAGCCACAACCTGCAGGTCATCCATTAAACACTGGAGATATTTAGAGGCCCCGACAAAAGAAGTCGCATTATCGCTCATAATAATTTGAGGGAAACCATTGCGGCCTGCAAAGCGTCGTAGAGTATGCAAAAAACCCTCACTGCATAGGTCGTCAATCAATTCAATATGAATCGCTCTGGTTACCGCACATGTGAATAGGACGGCATATACCTTTATGATAGTACCGGGCGATTCCCTAACATGAATCGCTCCGGTGTAGTCCACCCCGGTTACCTGAAATGGTTCAGTCCTTTGTACCCTGAACTCAGGTAAGGGAGGTAGATCAACTGGGAAGCCGGGGGAGGAGATGTTGGCTGTAAGGTGTTGATTGAGAGACTAAAGGGCCGGCGTCCGATCGCTTCGCGAAATTACATATGGCTGCCGGCTCATAATAATTATAACCCATAACTTGGTTTCATAATACATCTAGAGCTGATGTAGATATTTATACATTACAGTTAATATTTAACCTAACTTAAGAATAAACTACAATACACAAAGAACCAGCCGAAATCGTACAAGCGATACGATACCGCCAAATTCAAATGTCCTATTGGATCAAAACCATAATAATTTGAAGGAAAGCATTGCGGCCTGCAAAGCGTCGTAGAGTATGCAAAAAACCCTCACTGCATAGGTCGTCAATCAATTCAATATGAATCGCTCTGGTTACCGCACATGTGAATAGGACGGCATATACCTTTATGATAGTACCGGGCGATTCCCTAACATGAATCGCTCCGGTGTAGTCCACCCCGGTTACCTGAAATGGTTCAGTCCTTTGTACCCTGAACTCAGGTAAGGGAGGTAGATCAACTGGGGAGTAAGGCTTACCCTGTAATCTTTTACAGATCGTACAGCTATTGTGGATCCCTTTAATTGCTTGTCGCATCTTAGGGATCCACCAACGTTGTCGCATATACGCCAGAACATAATTTACGCCAAAATGTAGGCAGGTCCGATGGCATTGGCGAATCAAAATTTTGGTAATCAAATGAGAGGAGCTAAGGAGGACAGGATATTTAGCAGAATCAATAATGTCCGCTTTTTGTATCCTGCCTCTACACTTAACCCTCCTCAAGCGGGTGCTCTGTGGCCGTTTTGGGCCTTTCTGACTGCTATATCAACCATCAGTATGAAAGGAACTGTATTGCGCCGAAAACTAGGTGGAAATCGCTACACAATGACGCCACATACAGCTACGTAGCACTCGTGGAGCACTGACAGTGTTACCTCGAAGATGGAAGTTTAGCTGATTTTGCTACCTTGCTCACTTTTAGCGAACTATTGGTTACACTGTCATCCTCACGCGCGGTGGGGGAACTGGAGTTAGTGTGGGCCGGGAGGCCACAGATGTCGGACGTATGGATCATTACTATCCCACCCATTTTCACTCGATTTCCACCCTTTTTTCACCCGTTTTTTGCCAGTTTTTTCAACTCGACTTATGTGGTGAGCCGCTTTTTAAGGGTTAATGATGCCTCCTTCCATATATAATCCTAGCTGCCTCATTAAGTTTGAGGGTTTGGCCTTTGACTCCTTGCTCAGGATTTGATGTTCAGTAGGATAAGATTCCTTTTGTACTAAACATATTAGTTTTGCTTCTGCTGATCTCAATTCATGGAGTCTGATATGCTTCGAATCTTCACTAAGGAAAGACCCGTGAGCCCGACTTCTCATGTTGTTAATGAAACGGTATATCCATGCAAATACCCGTATTACTTGATCATAGCTGCCGTAACGTTCCCACTCTACCAACTTGTTATCCTGATGTGTAGTACTCACATTCGAACTACTTAACACATCATCTTGGGGCCGACTTGAAGGATCAGATATGTATTCCCTGAAATCCTGAGGCCATTCAGTTGGAGATGTAAGCCATGGAGGTCCATGCCACCAAATAGAGGACGACATAAACTGCTGCGCCGAGATCCCCCGGAAATTATGTCACTGGGGTTATCCCTGGTGCTCACATAGCGAAATGTAGCTGTAGGAACTAAGTTATGAATCTCATCAGTGCGATTAGAAACATAAACAGGTAACACTTTCTGGCTGTGTACCCATGAAAGCGCTATTTGACTGTCGCTCCAGACATAGACGTTATTAATCTGTAGTATGTCTGTATAAGCATCCAGTGTAAACTTTATTAGACGAGCAGACAGAAGCAATGCAGTAAGTTCTAATTTAGGAACTGTAATCTTCTTTATAGGGGCTACTTTAGCCTTCGCTATAGCCAGTGTCGCTTCACTACCATTACATATGTATATGGCAGTACCGTACGCACTATTACTAGCATCAGAAAAGGCATGTAGATCCACCTGGTGACCACTAATAACCTGACGAGGAAGTTGGACCTTGCAACATGCGGAAAGGTCCGACCGAATCAACCGCCAAGTATCCTGTAACTCAATCGGGAGGGGCGTGTCCCAATCTAGTTTTAGCCGCCACAGTTGCTGTAAAAACATACGAGCACGGATTGTAACAGGCAGCAAAAAACCTAAGGGATCAAACAACCTCGCTGACAAGCTTAAGCAGTTTCGCTTGGTCATAAGCTCACTGCCGCATGGGGTGTGACAGAAGGATATACAATCTGTGGTAGTGTCCCATTTGTGGCCTAAAAACTTCACCTCACTATTCTCAGTAGCTACACCGTCAGAAGCAAATTGACCTTTCAAAAGATCACTATTAGTGGCCCATTCTCTTAAGTATAAATGAGCCTTGGCAAATATATCGCGGAGCTCCCAGCATCTCTTGAGCAATAAATCTTCATTGTCTCCGGTGCCTTGAAGATTGTCCACATAGATCCCCTGCTTGATCTCATTCTTGAAGTCAGGATCTAGTCCAGCCTCCTCAAGATGACGCAAGATAGTAGCGTTGAGAAGGAACTGGGAACAGGTCGCCCCGAATAAGACGACTCTGAACCTGTAGACCAGATACTCTGAATCTAGATCCATTGGGTCCCGTGGCCATAAAAATCTTGTCGAGTCCCTGTCTTCACAATGGAGTTGAAGCATCAGGAAGGCCTTCTCAATATCGGCGACCCATGCAAACTTATGACATCTGAAGCGCAACATAATTTGCGCTAGATCAGAGACCAGGGACGGACCCGTGTACAGACAATCATTCAGGCTATAGGAGCGATCACTGGATTTAGCAGAGCAGTCATACACAATACGAACAGGAGTGGTGGAACTGTCCTTTTTAATCCCATGGTGAGCAAGGTAATGGATGTTATCCCCATACTCACTGAGATCTACTCTCTCCACAAATCCACGTTGTACCTGCTCGGCTAAAACTGCCGCATAAGTCTCGCAATACCTTGGATCCTTGACAAACTGCTTCTGAAGGCCACGTAACCTACCAAGTGCTAGATGGAAATTAGTAGGTAATTTACTCTTGTTATCATTCCAAGGGAGCCTTACCACATACTGACCTCTGCCAGAGTCATACGTTACAGTCTCTTCATACGAGCTTAACACTAGCTTGGACTCACGATCAAGTTCATGTGGGTCAATTCCAATATTGTCCAAGTCCCATAGCTTATCTATATCAGTACATGTATTATCAGGCACATTTGGCCTAATATATTTATCTATGGGGCTTACTGCTACCTTGAGGACCGTAACCACCTCCACCTGTGTGTCTTGAGAGGAAGTGGCATAGGATCCAGAAATGGCATAACCTTGGATCGTGGGGAGCATTATTAGCTTATCTACCCGCCGATATCCAGGGTGAACCAGGTCGTAGTAATAATCAGCTCCGACCAGTAGCATAATACCATTGTTAGCAGAGAGTTGATCATCAGCCAGTTTATACCCCTTGCTTCTGAGATATTTCAAATGTGGTTGAATCTCTGATGCTATATAGAAACTGGGTAGTGTGTCGACCACAACAGCCTTGATGGGACATACCTTTTTTCTACAAACATATGAAATCTCCACTATATCATAGTCACTGGAATCTATTTCACCAGTGAAACCATGGAGACGCAAATTCTCTTGACCCTTGCTGGTACACTTGAGCTGGGGTAATGATGACCGCAGAACGAATTACCTCTGTGAGCACTGGTCAAGTAAGGTGCGCGTCATTATAGTATTATTATTACTCCCCACTACTGGCAGCATCATAGTAGGAAGCAATTGACATTCTCGAGAAGCAATGGACATGGCAGATACTTTATCACCCTCGCTCTTACTTTTCTCATGTGACTCTTTGGGGGTTCTCCCCTTTTCTTTGCCGTCGTGCCGATCAGACTGGGTGCAAAGGGAAAACCAATGTTTCCCCTTGCAATACTTACAAGGTTTGATGTAGGAATTGGTGCAGGTACTGTTGAAGTGGTCTCTTGCCAGACAGCTGGTACATAACTTAAGCGATTTAGCCTGACCAATCTTCTGTGTAGCCTTAGGATACTTAGGACACTGGTACCACAGATGACCGTGGACACTGCACAACTTACAACCTAATGATATCGGCCTTTTCTGTTTAGGAGACGTCTGTACCGGGAAAGCTGCAGTAGATGGCGACATCTCCACTTGTCGGTAGTGTCCAGTACTCTCCATATTGAAGACTTCAGTCTGGTACACCTGCACCAACGCTTCCAAGTTTAGTGGAGAGTCGCTTAGTTGTCGTCTTAAGATTTCCCTTAGGGGAGAGGGTATCTTATTCAAGATATTCACACTAAATATCTCCTCCTTGGTGACGGCCATTGTCTCCATAGATCGGAGGAGGCTCTCAAAGGAGGCATAGTACTCCTTTAGGGCCGTCACATCATAGGATGGAGGATCTAGCGTGAAGAACTTAGTAATTAACGCGGTCTTGATGACTTCCACTCTCCCGTAAGTTCTCTTCAGCAACTCCACTGCAGACTCGTAGCTGGTAGCTTCTAGCTTGTACCCATCGACTAACTTCAATGCCTCCCCTTTCAATTGACCACGGAGATATGTGAACCTTTGGATGGATGTGAGTGTTTTATTATGATGGACAGAACACTCAAAAATATCCCAAAATCCAGTCCAGGTAGCCGAATCCCCGGAAAAGGTAGGCAAAGTAAGCTTCGGCAGGTTAAAACCAGTCGCCTTTGGTGTACCGGTATCCTTAACAGAGGTTGATTCTTGGGTGGAAGATAGTCTGGCTAAGGCTGTATTAACATTCTCAAAGTACTTAAGATCTGCCGACATTTCTTCTTCCACATCGTCAGTAACTGTCAATAAACCATATACCTGCTGAGCATAACTATCATAAGTAGCTAGCGATTTAGTAACAGTAGCAAATTTACCCTTTATTTGATCAGCTGTGGCACTTATTAAAAATTCATCAAGATCTCTTATACATCTATTTAAACTTCCCTTCATCCCTCCCTTAAGAATCTTAAGTTTCTTTAAATCTGTCATCGTTAAGGTTTAATTTTAAGCAACTTAAACTACAATGAGGTCAGACTACAAACCGTTAATCGCTTAGGAATCAACAGCGGCAAACCCCCATTACTTAAGAATTACATAGTACTTACATCCCCCTTAACATAAACTATCGAAAGGAAATTATCTAACTAGACAAAAGAATTAAATACTAAATCCATTAAAAGAAAGGGTAAGGTGAAGCACTAATTATTGTAAGCCCTTTATAGGTAAGCCTAGTTGGTTAAGCTACAATCATGAGGTCTGACTATTAACCGTCAATCGCTTAGGAATTAACAAAGACCGACACTCATGACCGCCACTTTAAGCAACTAGGCCTAGGCTATTATGAAATTTAAATATAAAAGGTCACATGAGAACCCTCCCCACCAGCATAATTAATAATGAGTCCCACAATGACAAAACACAAGCAACACCACAGGCACACCACCAAAGCGAAATGAAAAGCCACCACAGACACCTGCAGGCCTAGACTGCCTAGCCTAGCCTATGAGCGCGAAATGGCGCCCGACGAAATTACCCCAACCCCAATCTCCAGCCCAGCTAACCCACCAAAAAAACACCAAGGATCACACGCCCAAAAAAACCTGGAAACTAGTCCCAAAAAAGATAGAGACGGCGCCTAAATGGTAAAAAACATGAGGTAAGAAGCTGGGTGTAAACTAGGGAATGGCAGTCGGCCAACAACGCGCGAGGCGGCAGCCATTTGTAAGCCCACAAGCGTCAAGGAAGCAAACAAAACGGTACTACGGTACGGAAGCTTTAGGGCACGAAGGACCATTATTTATCGGGAATTTAGATAAAGAGGTTAAATTACATATCACTGGTACATGAAATATCCCAACAAATAGTTATAATATAATTACCAACGAGGTATTCGTCGATGGGTGTTATCCAGTCCCCCACACACGGCTAGTTCAATTGCATGACATGTAGGAATGTTCACATATTACAATATCGATACAATGAACTTAGCTTAGAGGACTGGTGATGTAGGACTGTTGTTATAAATTAGTATTTGTAGCACATGGTGAACTGTGGGTTGAGTCAGAGCCGGGGGAGGAGATGTTGGCTGTACGGTGTTGATTGAGAGACTAAAGGGCCGGCGTCCGATCGCTTCGCGAAATTACATATGGCTGCCGGCTCATAATAATTATAACCCATAACTTGGTTTCATAATACATCTAGAGCTGATGTAGATATTTATACATTACAGTTAATATTTAACCTAACTTAAGAATAAACTACAATACACAAAGAACCAGCCGAAATCGTACAAGCGATACGATACCGCCAAATTCAAATGTCCTATTGGACCAAAACCTGTCGGGATCATTACCCTATTCCCGACATTATGGATCATTTTTGTCATTCTACGTTGTACTCTCTCCAATGAATCTATGTCCATTCTGTAATAAGAACACCAACATTGAACAGCATAATCCATATGGGGTCTAACTAATGACAAGTAAAGTTTTAACCCTTCAACCCCGGGTGGTACACGTGTGTACCATTATGTTTTGCCCCCAGGAACCCGGGTGGTACAACATTGTACCATTGCTTGAAAGCCTGTGAGCTCCGTGTGCGAGGCGTCGGTCCGACGCATGTAAACAACAGCCGGCTGGACCGACGCCCCGCATCTCCGGCCACAAGAAGGAGAGCGTCGCTTGTTCGTGTGTGCCTGTATGTTGTTGTTAAGTATCGAAAAGTAGTGTACAGTGGCTGTTTTGGCCATAAAGTTATCTCCAATGAAATCATCATCACAAATCAAGCACTTGACTTAGAGAGCTCTACTTAATGCCATTCTACAGGTAAATAACACAGCTACGCTTGGGGATGCGCGGGAATGCGGGAAGCAGTCAGCTTAACAATGATACGGTAGCCTAGCCTAGACGTTTTTCGGCCAAAACACCCGGATTTCGGGGAATATTTATGTAATGCGTAGCCGGGGCGGGAGGGTGATAACATCAGCAGTTCTGTTACTCACACTCCTAGAGATGAACCCGAGAATCCTGTTTGCCTTGTTTCGAACGCTTATACACTGTTGTCTAGGCTTCAAATCATTGCTAACAAACACACCTAGATCTTTCTCACAATTCGAGTTTTCTAATTCCACATTAGCTAGTTTATATTTAACATTTGTATGCATCTTCCCTATCTTTAATACCTTGCATTTGTCAATGTTAAACTTCATCTGCCAATTTACTGACCATTCGTGTAAGGTATCTAGATCCCTTTGGAGGCACTCTATACCTCTATCTGAATCAATTGTTCTCCCCATTTTGGTATCGTCTGCAAATTTACTTATCCTACTAGTTATACCTAAATCAAGGTCATTCATGTATATAACAAACAACAGAGGACCTAATACAGATCCCTGGGGGACACCACTTTTGACTGCTCCCCATTCTGACTTCGTACCATTTATGCTGACTCTCTGCTTCCTACCAATTAGCCATGACCTAATCCATCCCAACAACGCCCCACCTATTCCATGCGCCTCAACCTTTCTCATCAATCTCTCATGGGGGACTCTGTCGAAAGCTTTACTGAAATCTAAATATATTATATCATATGACTTGTCATTATCTACTGCTTCATATACCTCTGAGAAAAAACTAAGCAAATTAGTAAGGCAAGAACGTCCCTGAGTGAATCCATGCTGAGAAGAATTTATTAAATTAAATGTATCTAAGTGGTTTCTAATTTTACTAGCAATAATTGACTCTAGTAGCTTTCCTATGATTGATGTAAGACTAATGGGACGGTAATTGGATGCTATTGATTTGTCACCTTTTTTGAAGATCGGAACTACGTTTGCAAGGTTCCAAGCTTCTGGAACTATACCTGTCTCCAATGACTTGTTAAATAAAAATGTTAATGGGTAACTTAACTCATCCCTACATTCTTTTAATACTCTAGCATATACCTCATCAGGCAAGAGGACCATCGCTTTTCCCAGGTTAAAAAAAAGAGACTAGAGGCTAAATAGTGCTTTGTTTGCAATGAGTGTGTTGCAGTACACTATCTCTTCCTCTTTCCATTTCGAGTAGGGATTGCCCTCCCTTGGTATCCAAATTAACTCTCGGCCCGCTCACTACCATAATCTTAACTCATAAGCTGCGCAGCTATGGTATTTGAAAGTGCCCGCCATGCGAAGGTATTTGGTACATTCCTTACAAAAACCGTTAATTTACCATACTGTATGTATAATTAATACTTATCCATATGCGCCTATTTTACTTTTAAAATGAAGATATGACCATTGGAAAGCAATAAAACAAGTGGTAACAGCAATTGGCTGGTGAAAATCGCATATTTTAGCCCCATTGTTGTAATCTGACCTAGACCGGCAAGAGAGAAACACCCTTCCTCTCTTGTGTCTGGCATGGTGAGTTAGAGGGTCGGAGATACACTCCTCCATCCTCTCCCCTCTCTTCCACCTCCACCTGTCCTAGCACGAAAATACTCGATACATTTCGGGAATAATAGGAAAAATACCGGATAATAGATGGGGGGAAGAGGGGTGGAAAAGGGGAGGGGAAGGAGGGGGGGGGGACACATGTTTAGGAGTGGTATCAAATAATGAAGGCGAATTATCTCACCAAATCACAAATTGCTTTGTTTTGAGTGCCACTAGGGTGTTTTAAACATTTTTTTTATAGGTCTTGGATCTTAACGCCTAACGAGCGGGCCCGTCAGTAACTTCTACTACCTGCCAAGCGGGTGGTTTTACCCTAAACAAGCTTATTTCGGTGCTCTTTTTCATGCATAAACAAGAGCCAGAGCGTAATACAATTATGTATCCCTGAAAGGGCGATAATTGAGCTTTCCAATGACACCAGAACCATCCTTCTACGACCACGCGTTCTCTTGCAACGATCGTGCAAGACGAAGGAAAAATCCCTAAAATACGGTAATTTCCTTACATAATTCCCTGTGTAGCGAGGTAGTGAGTGTGGATGTGTGTGGAGGGGAC
Organism: Paralithodes platypus; assembly: GCA_032716605.1. Classification (NCBI taxonomy): domain Eukaryota; kingdom Metazoa; phylum Arthropoda; class Malacostraca; order Decapoda; family Lithodidae; genus Paralithodes; species Paralithodes platypus. The sequence continues at coordinate 17,886,225 of CM064570.1, read as the reverse complement.
GTCAGTTCCCGCGCGGGACCCGTGCCGAACGGTCAGAGCCGACCTACGCTCCTCCCACCGCTCGTCTCTCTCTCAGAGCCAATTATAGCCCAAAATTGCACACCGCCTTAAGTCGGTCCCCGCCACATAGTCCTTTCTTCTCTAGACCGACTTAAGTCCGGTCCCGCCAGTTAAGGGTTAAGAGTCTGGCTGCATTCGCCCAGTAGAGCCTCTGAGAGTCTGGCCGTAGTCCCTGGGTTAAGTACGTAAAATCACACGATCCCTGTGAACCACCACCACCACGTGGTCCCGACCCCCACTATTCAGGAGTTATATATTATGCTGTTATTCTATTTTACTATATAACAATGATAATGCCGGGAAAAAAGTGGTGGTGGTGGTAATTGTTGCTGATGATGGGAATATGTACAGCACTGTACCTATTGCCATTACTGCAGTAGTGGCCCAGTGGGTGATATTGCCATCGACATTATTATTATTAGTATTATTTGTATTCTTATAGATATCATTATTACTATTATTACTATTATTACTATTATTATTATTATTATTCATGTATGTAAATTATTCCCTGAATGTATCGTATTATGTCCTATTTGTGAGCCCCAGGAGTGGGTGGGAGTAGATATCTACCCCATGTTTTTGACACACACACATACACACATACACACACACACACACACACATACACACACAAACACACACACACACACATATTGGGACACACAAATTAGGCCGTCCAGTCCACGCGAGACAGATCCTTTTGACACCTAACATATGTAATTTATATATATTATCCAATGTACGTTTGAACACAGTAGGCTACTATGTAATCTATTCCACACATTTACAACCCTGTTTCCAAACAAACGCTTGCCTATATTTTTATAGAAGAGGAACTTCCCTAATTTAAGGGGAGATGGTTCACTTTTTGGGCGATTTTTGCATGTATTCATTATTTTTCTAGTTTCCTCCCTAGACCTCCACCAAAAAAACAAAAAAAAACATCCATTAGATCCCCCTTCTAGATTAATTTGTACATTTTTCGGTAGAAAAATGTCCTGGCCGAAGGCCGGTTCTTCCAACAATACAGGCTCACTATCGTTCGCCAGGTAAAAAATCGACCCCTAAATAGCACGAAAGGTCTAAATATTGACGAAGAAATGGGGCAAAAGGTCTTAAAATCGACTAACTAATGGGGAAAACATCTTAACATCTGAAAACTAATGGGGCTAAACATGAGGGAGAAAGTGGTCCAGAAAACCGGCCCATCCCCCCTTAAAGCCCTCTGCACGGGTCATCTCAGTGGTCGTCTTTAACCCCTTCTGTACCGGCGACGTCTTTATTGTTATATTACAGCTATATTTAGACGATTTTGTGCAGCTTAAGGGGAGGCAGATCGTTTTTCTGGACCCCCTTCTCCCTAAAGTTTAGCCCCACTAGTTTTGAGATTATAGGACGTTCGGCCCATTAGTTTGGCAATTCTAACACCTTTTGCCCCATTTCGTTGTCAATTTTAAGACCTTTCGTGCCACTTAGGTGTCGATTATTTCCTGGCGAGCGAAAGCGAGCCTGCAATTTTAAGAGGAAGCGGCCTTCGGCCTGGACATTTTTCTACCGAAAAATGTAAAAATTTATCTTGAAGGGGGGTCTAGGTTTTTTTCTTCTAAGCTTGATGGAGGTCTATGGAGGAAACTAAAAAATATATATGAATAAGTGAATTAATAGAGCAAACAAACGGTCAGTCTCCCCCTAAGAAGGATCTGTGGTAGTGCAAAGGGTTAAGCGAGATGATTTGAAGCCTGTTAATTGCTGGAGACCCTTTTGAAACAGAATACAGTCCTCTAATAGTAGCCAGAATAAAGATAGAAGACCTCACCGGTACAAAAGAGGTTAACCCTTAGAACAGGGGTGGGGAACGTCCGGCCCGGCCGGGGACCATTTGATCAGTCCCACAAGGCAATATATGAGTATGGTGAAATGTGCTCATTTCCTTGCTATTTACTACGTTTTAAAAAGTTATTTTAGTCTCTGAAGATTAAATCGAAAATAACCGACTACTTGTGTCACACTATCATACAACAATAATACAAATACAAAAATAATTAAACAAGTAATAATCAACCCCTGGGCCTTGACGATCATGGCGCACTTTGGCAATTTATTCTGGCTATCATGAATTAAAGGATTTTATACAGCTTCCAAAGGATCTGTGGATATTTTATATGACTATCTCATTTAAATTTCTAATTTTCATACCCCCTTCTTAATATTGTCTATCATTGTCAAGTGCGGTGGCTGAGTCGCGGGAACATGTTCATGCAGCGTTACAAACTGTATGATGAAGTAAAGCAATTGAGGATGGAGATGAAGAAAACAACTCTATGAAACTTAGTGATAGCAAGTGGCTGTGTGATCTAGCATTCACGTTTTACATTACCAAGTATTTCTCAGAACTGAACGTCAAGCTTCAAGGCCCCAATCAGCTTCCTAGCTCACGGCATTCAAATGTGAAATAATTTGATGCTAAATTAAAGCTGTGGAAAATGCAACTCCGAAGGAATAACACTATGCACTTTCCCACTTTGCAAACAGAAAAGCCTTCTACAACATCGGATTATGCTGGTGAATGTGCAAAACTAATTGAGGCATTTAATGAAAGATTCAAGAACGTGAAAAGTAAACAGCAGGAGTTGAACATCTTTGCTACATCGTTTAATGTGGAATAAATTGATGTACCTGATAACCTGCAACACAAAATAATTCAGCTGCAAAGTGATGATGAGCTGAAAGTTAGGTACGATAATCACCCATTCCTGAGTTCTATAGATGGTAGCCTACATACACGCTGATGATTTTCCCAATTTGAGGAGGCATGCACTGACATTTACATCTGTGTTTGGAACCACTTACTGCTGTGAGCATTTTTTTTTTTTTTTTTCCCAAAATTTACCCTCGCAAAGAGTCGACTGCTTTCCAAACTGACTGACACAATCCTGGAAAACCAGCTGCGAGTAGCAACAGCATCAATATCAGCTGACATAACACGCCTCGCCAAAGAGAAGGAGTTCCAACCATTACATTAGGGGTGACTTAATGTTTGACCAGTAAAAGCAGGCTGATTTTTAACTTGATAATTTTGTATGGCCCTCGTATGATATCATACATGTCCAACTGGCCCTTGATAGGAAAAAGGTTCCCCATCCCTGCCTTAGAAGATACGATGACGCTTTGCTTTTGTTTTCTGGCTATTGTTAAACGATTATATTCAGATGAGGAGGGATATGCGGAATTCAGAGGGTTAGTTGAGATAGTCTTGGGGGGATTTTTGCATGTATTCATTATTTGTCTAGTATTCATTATTTTTGCATGTATTCATTATTTGTCTAGTATTCATTATTTTTGCATGTATTCATTATTTGTCTAGTATTCATTATTTTTACATGTATTCATTATTTGTCTAGTATTCATTATTTTTACATGTATTCATTATTTGTCTAGTATTCATTATTTTTGCATGTATTCATTATTTGTCTAGTATTCAATATTTTTACATGTATTCATTATTTGTCTAGTATTCATTATTTTTACATGTATTCATAATTTGTCTAGTATTCATTATTTTTGCATGTATTCATTATTTGTCTAGTATTCATTATTTTTGCATGTATTCATTATTTGTCTAGTATTAATTATTTTTCTAGTTTCCTCCCTAGACCTCCAAATTTAAAAAAAAAAAAAATCCATTACCTTTGGATACCTTTGGATGTGTTCGCCGCTCCTCTAGCGGCACCAAGGAGCGCGACGCCCCTCGTTATGGGTGGTGATTTGGTGCAGTAGACTGTTTGAAGCGACAGCTCGCTCCCTTGCGAGGATGGGCTCGTCTGGCACTTTTTGCAGTTCGACATCTAGGGCTCTCTTGAAGTTGTCTAACGAGATGTCCCTCATGTCTCTTACTCGCCGTGGGAGTTTGTTGAAGAGACGTGGGCCTCTGTGTGATAACCAGCCCTCTCGCAGAGAGCCCATAGCACCCCTGTTATTCATCCGGGGGATTTCGCATTCCCAGCCTCTCCTATCACTGAATTTCATGACTATCAGAGTATGTAGGTTTGGTACTAAACCCTCTGCGATTTTCCACGTGTATATTATTAGGTAACGTTCTCTTCTACGTTCCAGTGAGTACAGATTCAGTGCTCTTAAACGCTCCCAATAGTGTAGATGTTTTATCGAACTTATATGCGAAGTGAAATTTCTTTGTACTCTCTACGTCATTTATTTCACCTGCTTTGTATGGGGATGTTAATACGCTACAGTATTCAAGCCGTGGTAGCACTAGAGATTTGAAGAGCGTTATTATAGGCAATTCACCGCGTGTTTTAAAAGTACGCAGAATCCAACCCGTTAGACGTTTCGCAGCCGCCACTTTGACCTGGTTATGTACTTTGAAACCCATATTTTCAGACATTAATACCCCAAGGTCTTTCACACTGTCTTTCCGTTCTATTATGTGGTTAGATTCTGTTAAGTAATTTGTAATTTCTTTAACACCATTATTATCTCCGTACCGTATTAATTGGAATATTTCCTCATTGAATTGCATGTTGTTTTCCCTGGTCCACTGGAACACTACGTTCATGTCTTCCTGCAGTCGGCCCGTGTCCTCTTGTGTGTTTACTATCTTGCTTAATTTTGTGTCATCAGCAAAAGACGACACCGTACTGTGTCTGGTGTTGGTAACTATGTCGCAAATTAGTATGAGGAACAGAAGGGGCGCTAGCACTGTTCCTTGGGGCACTGAGCTTTTGACATCCGAAGGCTCAGAAGTTACTTGGTTTACTGCTACCGATTGTTTTCGGTTTACGAGGAAATTGTATATCCACCGTCCGATTTATCCTCTGATTAGATCCCCCTTCTAGATTAATTTGTACATTTTTCAGGCTCACTATCGTTCGCCAGGGAAAAAATCGACACCTAAATAGCAAGCAAGGTCTAAATATTCAAGACGAAATGGGGCGAAAGGTCTTAAAATTGACTAACTAATGGGGCGAAAATCTTAAAATCTCAAGATGATTGGGGCTAAGCATGAGGGAGATGATTGTCCAGAAAACCGGCTCATCTCCCCTTAACCATTATAATTCCCACAGATCCTTCTTAAATTGTCCAGAAAACCGGCCCATCTCCCCTTAACCATTATAATTCCCACAGATCCTTCTTAAATTGTTCAGAAAACTGGCCCATCTCCCCTTAACCATTATAATTCCCACAGATCCTTCTTAAATTGTCCAGAAAACCGTCCCATCTCCCCTTAACCTCTGAACTGCGCATGTGGGTAATTAGAAACGTCTACCTGTGCTGACGTATTTGAGCTGTTTCCATCACTAAAATATTCATTTTACCATTAATAGCATTAATACTTATCCATATGCGCCTATTATAGGTTGATTATAAAGGTATTAACCTGTAACAACAATAAAACAAGTGAAAACAGCGTTTGGATGGTCAAAATCGGCGATACAGGCCGCGAGTTACATAATGTATGGGTGAGGCAACCTGCTTTCCCGCCAATTTCCCCCAAGGCCACTGAGACACTGTCGATCGATACTCTCTCTCTCTCTCTTGCACTCGCTTGCTAACAGTGATGACAATGCCCTGCTTGCAACTCGCTAATGTTAGCACGAAAATATACCTCAGAATAAGGGAATAACAGGGAAAATAGGTGATAACTGAAGGAGGGGAGGAAAGTGGGGAAGGAGGGTAGGTAGAGGACTGATATTTTGCATGGCCCAAGGGCAAAAAAAAAAAAAAAAAAAAAAATTTTTTTTTCGATGTTTAAATTTTTTTTTTTTCTCTGACTCTTAAGAGTCTTCCTGCAGTCCGCCGGGGGAACTCTTAAGAATCTTCCTGCAGTTCCCGGGTTAACCATTATAATTCCCACAGATCCTTCTTAAATTGTCCAGAAAACCGGCCCATCTCCCCTTAACCCGGGAACTGCGGGAAGACTCTTAAGAGTTCCCCCGGCGGACTGCGGGAAGACTCTTAAGAGTCAGAAAAAGAAAAAAAAAATTTAACCCTTCCTACCCGGGCTGTCTCAGCCAATGACGGTCGCCCCTACCCGGGCGATATGGCCGAAAAACGTCTAGGCCTAGGCTACCGTATTTATGTTTATTTTCACTGCTAGAACTTTCCCACTCATCTATAATCGTAGTGCGGTTTTCAATCTGTATTTTGGCATTGAGTAGAGCTCTGTAAGTCAACTGGTTCAGTTGTGATGACGATTTCAGTGGAGCCAATATTGCAGAGATGTTGCCAATATGGGGGCTTTTCAGACACTAATTTCGTCATGACGTCATAACAATAACATTGAGGAGTCTTCTCCTTCTTGTTTTCGGAGGTGCGGTGATGAACGCTTGGGTTTGTTGACATACGTCGTATGCACGGCGTTCGGACCAAGCTTAATTAGGCTATTAAGCTCATGCCTTAGATAAGGCATACCGGGTATTGGCCCTTCTTTCGTGCTGTCATTACCTAAGGCAGCCCGGGTAGGAAGGGTTAAACATCGAAAAAAAAAAAAAAAAAAAAAAAAAAAAAAAAAAAATAATAATAATTTGGGGCCCCTAGGCCATTCAAAATATCACTCCTCTACCTCCCCTCCTTCCCCACTTTCCTCCCCTCCTTCAGTTATCACCTATTTTCCCTGTTATTCCCTTATTCTGAGGTATATTTTCGTGCTAACATTAGCGAGTTGCAAGCAGGGCATTGTCATCAGTGTTAGCAAGCGAGTGCAAGAGAGAGAGAGAGAGAGAATATCGATCGACTGTGTCTCAGTGGCCTTGGGGGAAATTGGCGGGAAAGCAGGTTGCCTCACCCATACATTATATAACTCGCGGCCTATATCTCCGATTTTGACCATCCAAATGCTGTTTTCACTCGTTTTATTGTTGTTTCAGGTTAATACCTTTATAATCAACCCATAATAGGCGCGTATGGATAAGTATTAATGCTATTTATGGTAAAATGAATATTTTAGTGATGGAAACAGCTCAAATACGTCAGCACAGGGGGACGTTTCTAATTACCCCCATGCGCACTTCTTAGGTTAACCATTATAATTCCCACAGATCCTTCTTAAATTGTCCAGAAAACCGGCCGATCTCCCCTTAACCATTATAATTCCCACAGATCCTTCTTAAATTGTCCAGAAAACCGGCCCATCTCCCCTTAACCCGGGAACTGCAGGGAGACTCTTAACCCCTTCAGACTCATATGACGCAGAGGTTGCCAGATTAGTAAAAAGAAATAGAGTTCTCTCACTCTTACAATTACCTCTCCAAAATTAGTTTTCTGCCCACAGCTAACTCAAAGACAACTGCAGAGGTTGAAGTAACTAAACTAAAGGTTTCTAAATACCCCTGATGGTAACAAAGGCTTTAAAGTATCCCTAATCGTCTCAAAATCGTGTCATATGTCGGAGAGGGTTAAGAGTTCCCCTGGCGGACTGCGGGAAGACTCTTAACCCTTTGGCGCACCTATAGTTTCCAATCAAAGTTTTTTTCCCACTCCCTAAGTATATCTCAGCTCACTCAGAGCCAGTTTTGTGCCCGGCGATAATTTGTTTCTGTGACGTTTTTATCCACCAAAAAATCCTTGTATTTGGATTAATGAGGTACCATCGGCTTCGTTATTGATTGAACATGAAGATAGGCGAATAAAAACAGAATAAATACAAAACAACCACATTGGGGCACTCCGAAATAAGAATTGTAACAAAAAAATGAAATACCTTATCTCCAACTCACGCTAGCTCAAAATTTTGCCCACAACATTTTTGATTTGCATACATATATGGAAGCGGAATTTAATGAGGATTCCACTGGTCACTTCAGAATTACTATAAACCAAATAGTTACTGAGATACACGAATAAACGTGAAAGTATCGAAAAACAGACTGAGCTGTACTCTGCTCCCTTCCCAGCCAGCCGTGAGTAAACCGTTAAACTGAGGGGGTTGCCATTTGTACCCATTGAACTAGACTTAATACTTAATATATATGCCAAATATGACGCGCGTCAGACGAAAACTTAATTTTTGGCGAATATTTTTAAGTTTAATGACTCTTAACGAGTCATCGTGCGCCAAAGGGTTAAGAGTAAGGGAAACAAAAAATCCATTTAAAAAAAAAAAAAAAAAAAAAAAAAATTTTGCCCCTGGGCCATGCCAAATATCACTCCTCCACCTCCCCTCCTTCCCCACTTTCCTCCCCTCCTTCAGTTATCACCTATTTTCCCTGTTATTACCTTATTCTGTGGTCTATTTTCGTGCTAACATTAGCGAGTTGGTAGCAGGGCGTTGTCATCACTGTTACCAAGCGTGGGAAAGAGCGAGAGAGAGACTATTGCATAACAGTGTCTCTCCAGACAAGGGGAGGGGAGGAGGGGAGGGAGGCTGCCTCAGCCATACATTATGTAACTCCCAGCCTGTATCGCCAATTTTGACCATCCAAACACTGTTTCCACTTGTTTTATTGTTGTAACAGGTTAATACCTTTATAATCAACCTATAATAGGCGCATATGGATAAGTATTAATGCTATTTATGGTAAAATAACGATGTTAGTGATGGGAACAGCTCAAATACGTCAGCACAAGAGTGTGGTGTCTCATACCCCCCATGTGCACTTCTTAGGTTAACCATTATAATTCCCACAGATCCTTCTTAAATTGTCCAGAAAACCGGCCCATCTCCCCTTAACCATTATAATTCCCACAGATCCTTCTTAAATTGTCCAGAAAACCGGCCCATCTCCCCTTAACCATTATAATTCCCACAGATCCTTCTTAAATTGTTCAGAAAACCGGCCTATCTCCCCTTAACCATTATAATTCCCACAGATCCTTCTTAAATTGTCCAGAAAACCGGCCCATCTCCCCTTAACCATTATAATTCCCACAGATCATTCTTAAATTGTCCAGAAAACTGGCCCATCTCCCCTTAACCATTATAATTCCCACAGATCCTTCTTAAATTGTCCAGAAAACCGGCCCATCTCCCCTTAACCCGGGAACTATGGGGAGACTCTTAAGAGTTCCCCCGGCGGACTGCGGGAAGACTCTTAACCCGTGGAGCCCCGCCTAGTTTTTTATTTTTTGTTCACCAGAACCCGGCCCATTTTCAATTTTTGTTTTTATTCCAGAAACAATAGCGAATGGGTTAGGAATGAAGGAAAAATCACGAAAAAACGCTCAAAAAGCTTAAAAAATGGTCCTACAGAGCCCCGAAAACGTATTTTACAAGAGTAAAAAATTGAAGGCAATTTCCCAAAAAAACAGGTTATTGCACACGCACGTGGACTTTGAGAGTTTTCAACCATCGGCACGGTTGCGTGGGATACGTACACAGTTCCCATACAAATCTGAGCCCTCTCGAGTGGCTACACCTGAGGTTACGGTCGGAGCAATTAGGGTGACTCGTCAGACGCGTCGCTGGGGCTGTGCGTTACATACATAGGCGACGCGCCAGACGCGTCGCTGGGGCTGGACGGGTTAAGAGTAAGGGAAAAAAAAAATCCATTTAAAACACCCCAATTTTTTTTTTTTTTTTTTTTTTATTATTTTTTATTTTTTTTTTTAAATTTTTTTTTTGCCCCTGGGCCATGCCAAATATCACTCCTCCACCTCCCCTCCTTCCTCACTTTCCTCCCCTCCTTCAGTTATCACCTATTTTCCCTGTTATTCCCTTATTCTGTGGTCTATTTTCGTGCTAACATTAGCGAGTTGGTAGCAGGGCGTTGTCATCACTGTTACCAAGCGTGGGAAAGAGCGAGAGAGAGACAATTGCATAACAGTGTCTCTCCAGACAAGGTGAGGGGAGGAGGGGAGGGAGGTTGCATCAGCCATACATTATGTAACTCCCGGCCTGTATCACCGATTTTGACCATCCAAACACTGTTTCCACTTGTTTTATTGTTGTAACAGGTTAATACCTTTATAATCAACCTATAATAGGCGCATATGGATAAGTATTAATTCTATTTATGGTAAAATAACGATGTTAGTGATGGGAACAGCTCAAATATGTCAGCACAGGAATGTGGTGTCTCGTACCCCCCATGTGCACTTCTTAGGTTAACCATTATAATTCCCACAGATCCTTCTTAAATTGTCCAGAAAACCGGCCCATCTCCCCTTAACCATTAAAATTCCCACAGATCCTTCTTAAATTGTCCAGAAAACCGGCCCATCTCCCCTTAACCATTATAATTCCCACAGATCCTTCTTAAATTGTCCAGAAAACCGCCCATCTCCCCTTAACCATTATAATTCCCACAGATCCTTCTTAAATTGTCCAGAAAACCGGCCCATCTCCCCTTAACCATTATAATTCCCACAGATCCTTCTTAAATTGTCCAGAAAACCGGCCCATCTCCCCTTAACCATTATAATTCCCACAGATCCTTCTTAAATTGTCCAGAAAACCGGCCCATCTCCCCTTAACCATTATAATTTCCACAGATCCTTCTTAAATTGTCCAGAAAACCGGCCCATCTCCCCTTAACCATTATAATTCCCACAGATCCTTCTTAAATTGTCCAGAAAACCGGCCCATCTCCCCTTAACCATTATAATTCCCACAGATCCTTCTTAAATTGTCCAGAAAACCGGCCCATCTCCCCTTAACCATTATAATTCCCACAGATCCTTCTTAAATTGTCCAGAAAACCGGCCCATCTCCCCTTAACCATTATAATTCCCACAGATCCTTCTTAAATTGCATAACATCGTCTGATAATAACCAGAATAAATGATCCCATCAAAATGCGTCACAATCATCTAAGGGTATTTTGGTGTTGTCCCCCTAATCTATAACGGTACCATTTAAGGGGAGATGGGTCGTTTTTCTGGGCCCTCTTCTTCCTCATGTTTAGCCCCATTAGTTTTCAGATTTGATGATGTTCGGCTCATTAGTTTGCCGATTTTAAGACCTTTCACCCCATTGTGTTGTCAATATTAAGACTTTTTGCGTTATCTAGGTGTCGATTTTTATTCCTGGCGAGCAATAGCGAGTCTGTTATTTAATAGGAACCGGCCTTTGGCCGGTTTTTTAAGCTTGATGGAGGTCTAGGGAGGAAACTAAAACAATATAAAAAGACATATTATAAAGGAGCAAATATGTACGTTCATCCCCATTTAACCAATCGAACACCTCTATCACAACCCCTCTAATTATGTGTCTACATTTATAATACATGCAAACTAAGGGCATTCAACAATTCAACCCCTCTTCATATGATAAAGTTATAATATTATGGATTATTTTCGTCATTCATCAATGAATTACCTTCAGTCAATTATATATTATTCATACACCACATGCACATACATTCACAAATGCACTCGCACACATATACACATGCCAACATGCATGTAGCACATACATACATATATACACAAGCATACACTCAAACCAACACACTCAAGCACACAATAATAAACTACACACAATAATAAACAAACCTCTCTCTCTCTCTCTCAGCCACAACAGTATGTGTGTGTTGTGACTGTATGCTGGCCTCTCTTCACATACACAAACACACACGAGGTCAAACACACACACACAAACTCACAGATACACACACGTGCACGAACAGTAACACACACGCATACGCACACACACACACACACGAACTCTCTCACACACACACATGCAAAACTCACACGCACACACTAGAAGCACACACATGTAGGCTACGTGAGAGAGTGTGTGTGTGAGTGTGTGTATCTTGATTAATAATTTAACATAATAAACTACTCTGGCGCCGTTAAGTATTGGAGCCCTTATTGATTCTACAATTAAGAGGCACGTTCACCTAAACCACCAGTTAGATATGTGTGCCCATTTGTTTGATTGGAGGCTAGATAGGAGCCATAATCATCATTATTACCAGGGCCCATCAACTTCACTTAAAGGGGGGTCACCGTCTTTTTTTATCTTTCACTCCTTTTCTCTCTTTCCCTGGCTTGTATCCATTCGGCCCCATTCAGCCAACTGTATTAAGACGTAATTCCCCATCCAGGTCTCAATTTCTTCCTGGCGATCAATAGCCAGCCAGCATTATATGGAGAAATCCGGCTTCGCCGGAGAAATTTTTCTATCGAAAAATGTACAAATTTAGCTTGCTGTCAAAACAAAAATATATATATGGTGGCTCGCTACCGCTCGCCAGGAAAATATTGCCACGTGGATGGGGGTAAACGTCTTAAAACAGTAGGCTGAATGGATACAAGCCAAAGAGAGAGGGACAGAAAGAGAAAACAACGAGGTGGGCTGCCTTAAGTTTATGTATTCATGTATCTATTATTATTTACATTAACATTATTTATATTTTTTTGCTCACTACACCTCCATCAAGCTCTATAAAAAAAAAAAAAAAAAAAAAAAAAAAATTTAAGATAAATTTGTGTATTTTTCTACAAGTCAACGCACTCTAGGAACACAATATGAGCATCTGTGGACGCGCATATACATTACTGCAGTAGTTAAGGGAGCCCACCTCGCTTGTTTTCTCTTTCTCTCCCTATCTTTGGCTTGTATCCATTCGGCCCCATTCATCCTACTGTTTAAAGACGTTTATCCCCATTAAGGTGTCAATATTTTCCTGGCGAGCAGTAGCGAGCCAGCATATATATATTTTTGTTTTGACAGTAAGCTAAATTTGTACATTTTTCGATAGAAAAACGTCTCCGTCGAAGCCGGATTTCTCCATAAAATACTGGCTCGCTATCGCTCGCCAGGAAGAAATCGACACCTGGATGGGGATAAACGTCTTAAAACAGTTGGCTGAATGGGGCCGAATGGATACAAGCCAGGGACAGAGAAAAGGAGATAAAGATAAACAAAAAGCTGATGACCCCCCTTTAACAAAATTGTTCCGGTTTGACATCCTGCACAGAGACAAAGTGGTGATATAGGCAGACAGTGATTGACATGGTGAGACACACGTATACAGGTTAATTGATGGTTAGACAGTTAACACCATAACAGACTGACAAACAAATAACATCATACACACACTGAAAGGCTAAGAGAGAGAGAGAGAGAGAGAGTGAGAGAAAGAGAGACAGAGAGAGAGATAGTATGAGAGAGACAGGGGTAGACATAGCACCACAAGGACCCTATTCATCAACATCAAGTGGTAGGCAAGAGAGGATGAGAGACCAACAGTGTCGTTCACGCTCCTACACACACTACACACACACACACACACTCTACACACTACACTCACACACACACACACACTCTACACACATACACTCTACACACACACACACAAACACTCTACACACACACACACTCACTACACACACACACTCACTCCACACCACACACACACTCTACACACACACACACACATACACTCTACACACACACACACACACACACTCTACACACACACACACTCACTCCACACACACTCACTCACTCACTCACTCCACACACACACACACTCTACACACACTCACTCTACACACACACACACACTCCACACACACACACACACTCTACACACACACACACACACACTCTACATAAACACACTACACACACACACACACACACACACATTTGACAAAGTTCCACACAAGAGATTGCTGTGGAAATTAAAACATGAGGGAAAAGTAGGAGACAAACTGCTGAAATGGATGGAGAGCTACCTTAGCGAAAGACAGATGAGAACAACATTAAGGGGGAAATCGTCAAACTGGACTCAAATCACGAGTGGAGTACCACAAGGATCTGTCCTAGCCCCAATCATGTTTTTAATATTTGTAAATGACTTACCTGAGGGACTAAAAAGCTACATGAGCATGTTTGCGGACGATGCTAAGCTGCTTAAAACGATCAGAATCCAGGAGGATTGCCTTGAACTCCAATCAGATTTGCAAAAGATCCATGAATGGAGCATCAAATGGAATATGGAGTTCAATGCAGGAAAATGTAAGACTCTAGAAATGGGTAAAAGTAAGTACAGACCTAGAAAAGATTATAAACTAGGAAACAAAGTGATTCCCAAAGCAGAAAAAGAATAAGACTTGGGGATAGAATTTAAAGGTAACATGTCTCCGGAAAGCCACGTAAATAAGATAGTGAGAGAATCACTAGCCCTATTGGCAAATATCAGGATGTCTTTCAATTATCTTAATGAAAACACCATGAAACAAATAATAACGGCAATAATAAGACCCAGGATGGAATATGCATCTGTAGTGTGGTCCCCTCACATGAAGAAACATATCCACAAAATTGAGAGGGTACAGAGAGCAGCTACGAGGATGATCCCAGGTTTGGAAAATTTGGAGTACCAAGAGAGGCTCGAGAGATTGAATCTACCTACACTGGAACAGAGAAGGAAACGAGGACAGCAAATTTAGATATACAAATGTGTTAGAGGTATTGACAAAATCGACCAAGAAAACTTCATAGAGAGGGATGGAGGTGAGAGAACAAGAGGTCACAGCTACAAACTGAAAGTGCCTAATAGTAAATCTGATCTGAAAAGTAAAAGATTTCCTACCAACTCGATTAGTGGGTGGAACAAATTGCCAGCCGAAGTAGTGTCTGCACCATCAGTGCATAGTTTCAAAGCACGGTATGACAAACATATCTTAGGAGGCGGGAATTAACGAGCATGCTCACTCCCGCAAATACAACTAGTGTAAGTACACACACTCTACACACACTCACTCACTCAAGATTCACCTCGGGATTGTAAACTCACCTTAGTGTGACTCCTTTAAGGGAGCCCACCTCGCTTTGTTTTCTCTTTCTCTCCCTCTCTCTTTGGCTTGTATCCATTCGGCCCCATTTAGCCTACTGTTTTAAGACGTTTACCCCCATTCAGGTGTCAATATTTTCCTGGCGAGCGGTAGCGAGCCAGCATATATATACTGTATATTTGTTTTGACATCAAGCTAAATTTGTACTTTTTTCAATAGAAAAATGTCTCCGGCGATGCCAGATTTCTGCATACAATGCTGGCTCGCTATCGCTCGCCAGGAATAAATCGACAGCTGGATGGGGATAAACGTCTTAAAACAGTTGGCTGAATGGGGCCGAATGGATACAGGCCAGGGAAATAGAGAAAAGGAGAGAAAGATAAACAAAAAAAACGGTGACCTCCCTTAACCCCTTCTGTACCGGCGTTTTTTTTGTTTTCATTCTAGCTATATTTACACGATTGTGTGCAGTTTAAGAAGGATCTGTGGTAGTCAAAAGGGTTAAGTGAGATAGTTCGAAGCCTGTTCATTGCTGGAGACCCTTTAATTTAAAACTGAATAATATCGTCTAATAGTAGCCAGAATAAAGATAAAAAGACGTCGTCGGTGCAGAAGTGATTAATAGGTAAATTATCTGTTATACTCCGGATATTTCAAGATCGTTCTTGTGTAAGTTTCTACATCCATATTGTAACATTGCCCTGTTAATTCACCTTGGGATTGTAAAACTCAAAGTATATACAATTTGCCTTAGTGTACCTCATTGAAATAGGGATTTAGCTGTTCTACCTCCTTAGTAATGCAACATCTTCCTCGTATTATTTTATAATACTGTATTTGCTACCCTCTGAGTAACGCACCCAAAGCCTAACCTTACCTTTCCCCCTAAAAAATAGCGGGATACTACGATATTTTTTAGGAGCTCTTAATTTAGGTTTTTGCAGTAATATAGAAACAAAAATAAGTAAATTCCCCCCTTAATCCCATATTTTCCTACGGTCCGTCCGTCGTCGTATCAAAGAAGCAGGTATCGTATGCTATTTTTGTTTTGTGATATTTTATATCTTCTTAGTATTGTTTTCCTAAATCTTCAATGCGTTATTTCCACAGTCCGAATACACATTTAATGATATGCTTTACTGTTCTCATTATGTTTTTGAAAGTGAAAATATGGCCACAATAATTCAAAACTATACAGTATTTTTTTCTGGACCCCTTTATTAGCTTTGCGATTGTAAGACCTCTCCTTTAGGGGAGGTGTGGTGGAGTGGTCTTGCCACTGGACTGGTAATCCAATGGACCCGGGTTCGAATCCCAATATGTCAATGGGAAGATATTGGGATGGAATTTGTGCTGTACCTAGTATCAGTGCATTACCACAAAGCCCATCGAAACGCCAAATAAATACTCTCATTGTTCCCTGATTAAATAGCACTGTGTGAATATTCCCATATTCAAAATATGCTACAGGGGGGCAATGCCTATTGAGTTAATTGCTCAATAGGTGGCGTTCTGAGAGTGAGGGTCCGAGTCTAGGAAGTGACCCAGTGAAGCACTGGAGAATCAGCTTCAGAGATGGGGCTGCTTCGAGCCGTGAGTGAGCAACTAAGCCCCATGCATCCTGCGAAGGGGAGATGGCAGAGGCTGGTTGCAGCTAAAAGTGCTTCACATGTCTAACCCCCTAGACTGGAACAAGACCTCACGGGCTTCACCGTTCAATGTAGAACGGTTGAATGTACAGGCTCTCAGCCTATTGATGAAATTTCAAAAAAAAAAAAAAACAACGTTAGCCCGATTAGTTTGGCAATTTTAAAATTAAGCCCTATTATTTCGTCAGTTTTAAGACCTTTCGTACCATTTTGGTGTTGATTTTTTCCTGACGCCTGCAATTTAGGAGGAACCAGTCTTTGGCCGGAGCAATTTTCTACCGAAATATGCACACATTTATCTCAAAGGGGGTCTTGGCGGCATTTCGTTTAAAGGTGAACTACAGGAATGAACGAAAAAACGAAGATTAATGCAGGGTCATACCTTGGCATGAATATACTGGAATATGTATATGGGCAATATCGATATAATTCCATTAAACTCCAGAAATAAATAATAATATATAAAGTCGTTGGCATTCTCGGCGATCAGCTGGACGAGTTCAACTGATCGGGAGTGAAGCCATTATATGGCATGGCAGTTTGTAAACAACACATGTCGTCCTGAACTGTCGGGTCTGCTTTTCGTAATTAATACCTTTCAATTCAATAATCAAGCTCTGAAAAAGATCGAACAATGTCCTGAAGATGTGGTGCACATCAAGAAATAATCCCATCTCGCCAACAATAAACATACAGGCAGTGTTTATGAGTGTTTAGCCTGGTCCAGAGTCGAGCAAGGTCGCTTCTGAGGCCTATTTCTTAATGATAATAACGTTTTTTGTTCAATTTATATATCGCGGTCCCTTGACCAGACAGTGGTGAAGCCAAATGTTGAGCTGTAAACATGCATACAAATTATAAGAGTTTCTCACATAAAAAAAAACAGATTCACCAATTTCCCATGTCGATAGTTCCCGCCATTAGCTACAGTTACGTCATGGTAAACACGCCAGTTCGCCGCGCCACATAAAATAAGTTAAATAAGCTGTA
Source organism: Paralithodes platypus (assembly GCA_032716605.1). Taxonomy (NCBI): domain Eukaryota; kingdom Metazoa; phylum Arthropoda; class Malacostraca; order Decapoda; family Lithodidae; genus Paralithodes; species Paralithodes platypus. Next base: position 17,868,814 of record CM064570.1, on the reverse strand, counting down.
GTTCTATGTTTTTAAAACAAATTGATGACAGTTATTCAGTGTCATATACCTAACACCAAGCAGATCCCAATGGAAATTTTAGTTTGAATAGGTTTTATCCCTGGAATTCACCTTTAAGCTTTATGGAGGTCTAGGGATGAAACTAAAAATATATAAAATAATTTAATAAGTTAATATATAAACAAATACAGAAATTAACTAAATAAAAACCTACCCTTAAATAGACGACAATGTTTGTATAAAATCCAATAATGAAATAAAAACGATACAATATACTTGCAACGGGTAACAGGAGAGAAGACAAAGAAACAAACTGCCGCATCCGAATAAATATGGGTAAACACGACCCCCCTTCATGACGTCATAACTTACGCCGGTATCACACGAGTGCTTTTTCACTCATTTATCCTCAACACTGGTCTGGCAGCTTATAAGGTCAACATTTAATATATTTTGGTAACTTAAATTCATATATCATCAGTCTAATTTCCGATACCAGTGCAAAATACTCCAGAAATGTTGCCAGAAAAATGTTGAGCATCGAATGTTGACTATAATAGCTCTCGTGTGATACCGGCTTTACTACCACGAATTACACACCCTATAGTAACCAAGACTGAACAGTAGATCGGCCAGCCTCCGCCATATTGGTACCACTGGTGTTATTAGCCCTAATTTACACTCGTAAAATGATGTCCACATCCATAATAAATAATCGATAATGCGAGTGGTTTGGAAGTTTGGATCTCATTTCTACATGATAAAAAAAAAAAAAATATATATATATATATATATATATATATATATATATATATACGGTATATACCGGTATATATATAAATAAAACAAATAAAAATAAAAATAAAAATAATAATAATAATAATAATAATAATATATAAACAATAATAATAATAATAATAACGATAATGCGAGTGCTTTGGAAATTTGGATCTCGTTTCTACATGATAAAACAAAAAATATATATAAATAAATAAAACAAATAAAAATGAAATAAATAATAATAATAACGATATATATATATATTATTACCTTGTTGTTTGTTGATTAAGGGGGCCCACCTCGCTTTTTTATCTTTCTCTCCCTCTCTTTTTGGCTTGTATCCATTCAGCCCCATTCAGCCTACTGTTTTAAGACGTTTACCCCAATCCAGGTGTCAATATTTTCATGGCGAGCGGTAGCGAGCCAGCATATACTGTATATATTTTTTGTTTTGACAGCTAGCTAAATTTGTAATTTTTCGATAGAAAAATGTCTCCGACGAAGCCGGATTTCTCCATACAATGCTGGCTAGCTATCGCTCGCTATGAAGAAATCGACACCTGGATGGGGATAAACGTCTTAAAACAGTTGGCTGAATGGGGCCGAATGGATACAAGCCAGGGAAAGAGGGAAAAGGAGCGAAAGATAAAAAAGCCGGTGACCCCCCTTAAAGGTGGGGGTGCATGGGTTGAGATAAACATGGAATAATAATCGCCAACCTACACATAATTATCTTGAAAAATGCAATGGCACTGAAATAATGATTTACAATGGTATAAAGGATTGTGTGGATCGTCTACACCAGACCTGTGATGTCATAGTGACGTCACACCAATATCCTCATCGTGGACTGGATGGTGGACTCACACTCCTATGACGTCACAGGTCCGGTTTAGACGATCCACAAAATCCTTTATACCATTGTTAATAATTATTTCGGTGCCATTGCATTTTGCAAGATAAGTATGTGTAGGCTGGCGATTATACTATTCCATGTTTATCTCAACCCATGCACCCCCACCTCTTTTAAGACAAAAAGATGCCTAAAGACAAAGGTGGCCATTCTCTCTGTACAGGATCTCTACCAAGAAATGTCCTCTTGCAAGTTTTGGCTATAAGGTAGTTGGAGCTGACATCGATATTTAGCTGAATTGCAAGCTCAAATACGGTTATACGGCATATATATATGTACAGTCGGCCTAATAAGTGATGTCTCGGCACCAAGTATATTTTGATCAATAATTGGTATCAGCAATGTCTAAAACTTGATTTAATCGTTTCGAGTGAGATGTACAAGCATATTCCTACACTTAACCACCCTATTCAACATCTGGCCTTGGAATTGCTCGGGGCCTTGGGGCTGTTCGGCCAGGCAGCTTGGGGAACAACAACAACATCTGACAGACATTAATACAGCACAGAGCGAGCCAAATTTGTGGACACCTACGTGTTTGTTTATACAAATATAGCTATCTGGAGTGAGTTTTGGATATAACTTATTAATAAATAGTATATATAGTTTTGTAGTTGATGTATAGGAAGTAATATTCATAAATTCGTTTCCAGATATACAGTATATACTTCCATAATTATATATATATATATATATATATAGGTGAAGTCCAGGAATATTAATGAGTGGGGTAGAGACTATGGTATCCGAGTGTACAGTACATTAACCCCAAGATAATTATACAGTACACCCTTTCACTACCGGGGATGCGTGTTATATTATTTCAGGGATATTTAGACGATTGTGTACAGCTTAGGAAGGATCTGTGGTCGTTAAAGGGGTAAATTGAGATAGCCTCTCAACTGCTCCACGTCCGTCCTAAGCTGAATAAAATCATTAAATATAGCCGGAATAAAATGGAAAGGACGCCACGTTATTTTGTTATCTATTCATTCATATATTTTGTTATCTATTCATTCATATATTTTGTTATCTATTCATTCATATATTTTGTTATCTATTCATTCATATATTTTGTTATCTATTCATTCATATATTTTGTTATCTATTCATTCATATATTTTGTTATCTATTCATTCATATATTTTGTTATCTATTCATTCATATATTTTGTTATCTATTCATTCATATATTTTGTTATCTATTCATTCGTATATTATGTTATCTATTCATTCATATATTTTGTTATCTATTCATTCATATATTTTTGTAGTTTCCTCGCTAAACCTCCATCAAGTTAAACAAAACCTAGACTCCCCCTTCAAGATAAATTTGTAAATTTTTTGGTAGAAAAATGTCCCGGCCGAAGGCCGATTCCTCTTATAATAACAGGCTCGCTATTGCTCGCCAGGACAAAAATCGAAACCTGAATGGCACGAAAGGTCTTAAAATTGACAACGAAATGAGGCGAAAGATGGCCAAACTAATGGGCCTAACGTCTTAAAATCTAAAAACTAACGGGGCTAAACACAAGGGAGAAGGGAGTGCATAAAAAACGACCATCCCCTTTTCAGATTATATTTTTAAGATTTATTGAAGGAATTTCTGTAAGATATTTTTGTCTTTAAAAATATTTTTTCCTTAAAATTTCCTCCCTAGACTTCCAAGCTTAAATAATACCCCCACGACTACAACAAATAAATTTACGCATTTTTCGGTAGCGACCGGTTCCTCCGACAAAAAAAATCAACAATTTTAAAATGAAACTTAGAAAAATTAACAAAATTAATGGGCGAAAGGTCTTAACCCTTTCGCTGCGGGTGACGTTCTGGAATGTTTTGGCAAGTTACAGCAATTTCCAGGCTTTAACCCCTTATTGGCGGCGCTCGACTTAAGTCGTGCACCAATTTGCAGCAAGTTAGGAGCATTATTAAGGCTTTTAAAGGGTTAAAATCGAGTGCAAATGGCCGGGAGCGCAGCGGGCCAGACAGCCGACTCCCAGGGCTTACCGCCGCCCATTAACTCGTGTTCCCTGTTTTCTCGAGAGGCCGGCAGTGTAGCCAGTAGTGAGCATAGCTGGGAAAAATATACCGCTATACGCTAAACTCCCATGTTCGTGGCACCACTGCAAGAGAACCACGAGTGCTACGTAGCTCGTTCTGGTCTCATTTTGAAGCTTTTAGCGCCTAGTTTTTTGCTGAATACATTTCTTTTCATGCAGATACTTGATTGATCATTGAGGAGGGCCTGAATATGCGCAAATGAGCCCAAAACACCCCGCTAGACAAGGGTTAAAAGCCTGTAAAAAACGTAAAAATCAAGTGTCAGTGGGTGGGAGCGTGAGAGGTCCACCTCCGACCCTCAGAGCACCGAGCGGCTCACTGAGCTTGGCTGTGTCTCGGGCGAGTCTCTCTCTGTCTCTCTCACCAGTGTAGCCAAGCGAGCGAGTGATACATAATAGCGGGGTTCCCGCGTTTCACTGGGACCACTGCGGATGAACCAGACCACATACACGGTCCGTTCTGGTGTCATTTTGAAGCTATTTTCGCCTAGTTTTCGGCCGAATACACTTCATTTAATGCAGATGCTTGATTTATCATTCAGGAGTGCCTGAATATGCCCTAAATAGCCCAAACACTGCCGCAGCCAAAGGGTTAAAATCGCCAAACTAATGGGACAAACATCTTATAATATCAAAACTAATGGGGCTAAACATGAGAGATGGGAAACCAGAAAAACCCCACCTTGGTCAATGAGTTGCCGTATCAATTAACAGCCGTTGATCAGAAACTATATTGACATTTTGACCCCCTTAGAAGATAACCAAAAAAAACAACCTCAACCTCTCCTAACTCGAAAACCAGTAGCCAAATTAACCTATTATTTCTACTAATTTGGGGAGTCAGCCGGGGAAGAGGTTTGGACATTTTACATCTTATTTGCTCTAGCCCTTTTTGAGTTAGGACTCACGATTTCTGTCCTACTTAAAATGAATAGACTTTTTAACTATGGTATATCTGATGCACGAGAAAGAGAAAAGACTGGATAACAAGAGTATAGATTAAATCCGGCATACTCAACTAGGTCAAAACAGAATCAAATACATAACTACTCTAATCACTCAATCAACTCTCTCTCTCTCTCCCCCCCCCCCCCCCACACACACACACACACACTACTTCATCTAGTACCTCCTTATCTTCTATTGGCATCTTGGCATAAGTGGTTTGGATCATCTATTTTCGGCCAACACAATCCACTGCCATGATTTCGTGTATATACAGTACTGTATTTATTAGTGGCCCCTCCATCATTGATGAACATGCCTATTACATAAGGCATCCTCTTCAAACACTAATCCGCCGTAGTTTGAATCTACCGCGCAGAGTATTTAAAAACTGAGGAGCCTTCATCATGAGCGCATGCGACCTCACTCATGGCTTCAGTCGTTATGAATTGGGTTCTCACTACGAAAAAACTTCGTAAAAAATAAAAACAAAAAGAAAATAAGAATAACAATCCAATAAGCTTTCCATCATATCGTGGATGTACTTGTGTGGATCTTTGACCAGACGCTGATTCAGGCGTCATTCTTCCTTCTCTGCTCTGCGCTCGCCCTGCCCGGACGTGTCTCCCCACGCTCCGCTGGTTCCGCATTTGCTGTGTCCCTAGTGAGTTTTTTCTCATTTGTTTACTCCGGGATGTATCGAGTAAGGTTAGGATATGCGTAGCAGGAGTGTCCTGGGATGGTTGCCCGCAGTGCAGTGTATTTTGGGTCGTGTGTTTGGGGCATCTATTTCGGATGTACCCTCGTGGGCCTGTTTTGGACGTGTGAACTTTTTCACAATTAGTTAGCTTGTGATGCAGGCGGCTTTCATTACGCGCTTTTTGCTGCCTTCTATCTTTCTGATGAGGTAGCGTTTGTTTTGCTGACGTTCCCAGCATATTTTTCTTCACTTAGTGAAGTTTTTTCTGGGTCCCGAGTCAGTCTTCCCTTTGCCGGAAGTAATTGCTACAGTGGTGTGTTGGCGGTGTTTCCTGTTGTGATATTTCCAGTGCTTTTGTTTATATTTCAACGTTTTTTGTGCCGTCTGCCTAGGCCTAGCCAGCCGCTCGTAGCTTTGCCACATGTACAAGTGTTATTGATTTATTGTTATAAATATGTCCTACTGTGTCATGTGTATCCTGGTTTAGTTGTGTATTGGCTAATTCCACGGACTATGTATGTTTCCTGGATTAGTTGTGTATTGGCTAATTCCACGGATTATGTTTGTGGGCCCTAGGTTAGTTGTGTTTTGGCTATCTCTCGGGTCCTATGTGCGTTCAGATGGTTTCTGAACGGGGTGGGTTACTTTCCGGCGGGTTTTTCTCGGTTACACCATGAAAACCCCGGCCGAGAGCCGAGTTTTGGCCACGCGTGGTTTCAAAAACAGGCTTGTGTCCCCGGCGAGTAGGTGTCTGTGGCTCTCCAGGACTGCGTCTCTGTGGTGGTGCCTGTTTCAGGCTCCCTATGATTCCCGGCGGAATGGCTGTACCCATCTAACATTGTTCATGCGGACATATGTTTTGAAGTTTTTCTACCCGGTTTTACAAACCAAAGGAAAAACCTAGTTGTTGTTGTGGGCTTTCCTCCCCGGCGATCTTTTACAAAGAAGTGGGGATAGGAACTTATGGGGTTAACGTTTAAAACATCAGATCTCACCCGGCGGGTGCACCTTGGTAGGGTGGGATGAACGAATTGGTAATTCAGTTAACCGGTCCATTTAGTGATACTATATGTATCACTGCCTTCACACATACGGCGATCGAAGGCTCAATTAGGGTTAACATCTTTTTCATAAGTTTTTCTCACCCGGCGGGTGCTCCTGGGAGGAGGAAATAAGGAATTTACAATTCAATTTAGTTAACCAAATAATTGAGAGATACGTTAATGTATCGCCGCCTTCAACATACGGCGGTCTATTTGACAATTCATTAGAAGTCAGATCTCGTATTAGCCTGCCCAGTGTTAATCTGCTAGATAATTCAGGGGCCGGCGTCTTTGTGGGGGGTTGTTTTCCAAAATTGAATCTTGAAACAGTCACCACCAGAAAGACTATGTTTATAAACGCCATACTGGTCTTTTATATTATGTCAGAGGGTATTCTTAACTTTCTTAAGACATGTCTAGATATTCGGAAATCTTTATAGAACCCCGCCGCGTAACGAGCTGTGATCGTTGTGACATTACGTCTCGTTACCCGGCGGGTTATTAACACTTGTGTGCGAACATGTTGGGTTAACCTTATGAGCATTAATTCCTGGAAATTTTCTTTTTTTCCAGCGGACCAATACAGAACCTGCAGTAGTTTTCCCACCAGTCTCTGTCATGGCTACCTTTGCCCCAGTTTTTGCTTTATGCATTACTCCAACCTGTGCTGGTATCCCTCTTTTTGCGCACACTCTTTGTATCAAGTGTGTTAAATGTCTAGACCGTTCAAGGGGTCTGTGGGTGATGCGCAACTGTTCCTTTTGCTCCCAACTCAGTGTAAAAGTACTACAAGACAATGATAAGACCGCAGCGGTCGCCTTACGAGAAGTTAGGCAACAAATGGCAGCTTATACTACGATTGTGGCTCATAAGTCACTTCAATGTGATAACGTCCCTCTTTGGGATAGGCTTCTAATTGAACACCCTCCCCCTAAACGTTCCTCTCGAGTAAATATCCGTAAGCCGGCAGAGACTGGACAGGGTTCTGTGTCATCTCCTGCCCCAGCTACTTCGAAACGTCAATGTGAGCCTACACCCCCGGCGGCAGCCTCCTCGTCTCGGGCGAGATCTAGGTCTAGGTCACCACTTAGACACCAGCCACCCAGTCTTGCCTCTTCACCATCGAGTAAGAAGAGTAAGATGGAAAGTTCCACCAGTGGTCACGGCGATAAATCCTCCAAATCTAAGAGTAGTTCACGGTCACACCGCAGCCATAAATCTTCGAAAAAGGATTCCCATGATAGAAAGGCCTCCCGACATTCGCCGGTTTCTAGTACTTCTCGTCATACCTCTACCCCAGACAGAGCTAGTGTTCGGTCTCAGGGGTCCAGTGTAGTGCCTGTACCTAAAGATAATTTACCTATTAGCATTTTAACCCTGGATTTGGAGAGTTCAGGGAGCTCAGTGGTTGAGAGTGTTTCGGACTCCCAAGGGAGTGCAGGCCAAGGCCTAGGTGTTTGGCGATATTCTCGACCAGTGCCTGACCACCCACTTCTGGCTCAAACTATTCACACAGTGGCTGACGTCCACCGGGACGCGGCGATCCCATCCTCTATTCCTGACTTATCTTGGCAACAAGATGGTACCCCAGCTTCGGCGGAATCTTCTCATGAGGAACAGGATGATAAAGACGAGGTTTCAATTATATCGGATATGGAAGTGCAAGAGTCGGGTTCAGGCTTAGACGCCACACAAGATCTTATTGATTCACCATTGAGTACATCATCAAATAAATTTGTCACAGCACAGGAAATTGATGGGCTACTAGTTAATGCTTTATCTAAATTTTTTGGCCAACAGCAGGAAACTCCCACAGTGGACTTGGGAGCTCCCACGACAAGCTCTACGGTACGGCCTCTGATGACTTCTATTGCTTTGACTCAGATCACCCTCCCTCTATGTCACCATCGGTGGTTACTAGGCCTGCTACGGCGGCATTGACCACTTCGAATGTAAGGGTTATAACGGATGTCAATCGCCCCTTTAGACAAAGCGCCTCTCAGAAAGGTAGCTATGCCCTTGCTTTACGGCCCAGACGAGTCATGGGTCCTTTTGACCCCCACTAAGCCAGAGCTCGCCCAACCTACCTTGTCAGGGGAACTCCCAGTGCCGCACGAGTGGGTCATCCAGGGCAATAAATCTAAGAAATTAAGGGCCTTGGATACTTTGGGGAATGTACTAGATGTCAATATCAAGGCTATACCTAGTTATTATCACCAGGACTATTTTGTTTATACTGCTAAGCCTGCTTTACCCTCTGCCTCAGCTTCAAAATTGTTTTCTGACTGGTCTAAGCATGATGGGTTTAATGACATTAAGACACTGTCAGCTCTCACTCCAGAACTCGATTTGCAAACCGTCACAGACGCAGCCGCTAATCCAGTCTTGAAGGTGGGGCAGTTGGGTCCAGGACCTTGGGTGGAATGGAGACAGAGGCTCAAAACTTTGCAACCACATTTACTTCCAAAACTTCCACCAGATCCTCAAGATACTCATTCTTGGTTCTCCATGCCAGTGTGTTCTGCCGGCGGAGTCCCTTCAGCTTTGTTTGCTTTCTTAGCTGCCCCTAAAATTAATCTTTGTGAACTAAAAGACCCTTTCACTACCCCAACTCACCTAGACCGAGAATTTAGGCTACGGGGGAAAGCTTTTTGCCTGTTCTCCCAATACATAGTGTCACAACAGGTAGCAAAGTCATTGCTCCGGTCCACTCAGGCAATCGCAGACGCGGATGCCAGACGATCGGTTGAACTGTCCCGGCGACTGCTTCTTCAGTCGTCAATCCAATCATTGGGTGACATACGCACAGCCTTGCTTGAGGTACGAGCGAGAGCGAGACAAGATCTCAGAATGTCCTTGGTCCGAAAGCTTCCTGATCGCATTGCGAATCAGGTGGTCATGTCACCAGTGCTCACTCCCTCTTTAATGCCCCCTGAAGTGTGGCGAACAGTTTTTAATATGGCTCAGGCCTTTAAACATAGTCCCACCCCTTCTAAGAAACCTGCCTTTAACTTCCCCAAACCCAGGCCAGTCACTAAGGCTCAGCCGGGGGGATCTAAGCCCTTTCTTCCACTTAAGTCCTCCTCCCCTCAAGGTCAGTACAGGCATAGACAGGGTAGGTTTTCAGGTCAGAGAGGACGCGGCTATAATAAGCCAGGTCAGGGCCCCGTCTTCTGCCAACGCCAGCCAGCCGGCGAAGCGTCCACCACCACCAACTCCACCACCATCAAAAAACTAACGTCTCTCTCACTCCCGGTGCCAGTCTTAAGGCCGGTGGATCCGAGGGTAGTACAGCCGGCGAACCCTTGTCTGCTAACTGGGTCGTTCCGAACGTGTCGCCAAGCATGGCCGTTAAACACTTGGGCACGGATGGTGGCACGCAAAGGCATCACTTGGCAGTGGCTCCGGCGACCTCGCTTACGTCAGCCGACAACGGCGAATCTAGTTTCTTTAGAGGTGGAGTCACTGGTCCAGGAAATGATTGCCAAGAATGTCATCATCCCGGTCCCTCCAAATTACCCAGTATTCACGTCCAAGCTCTTTTTGGTTCCCAAAAGGGACAGTGTTCAGATGAGACCGGTCGTAGACCTGTCGTATCTGAACCTTCACATTCACAACGAGTCATTCCGAGTGTTAACAGTACACCAAATCAGGCTAACACTTCCGCCGGGAGGTTGGATATGTTCCCTAGACCTGACAAACGCTTATTGGCACGTATCTGTAAACAAAAGATTTCAAAGGTTGCTGGCCGTACGGATCAGGCATTAAAATTTTGTTTTTCAGAGGATGCCATTCGGTTTGAACCTGGCACCTCGATTATTCACGAAATTAGTCCGGCAAGCCCTGATGCCATTGTTAAAGCAAGGAATCAGAGTTTTGTGGTACCTAGACGACTGGCTGGTGGTGGCAGAGACAGAGCAATTATGCATCAAACATGTTAACATAATTTTAAATCATGTCAAAACTCTAGGGTTCAAGGTAAATCTGGTAAAGTCAAACCTTGTTCTCTCACGAGTAGTTCAGTGGATAGGGCTGGTTTGGGACACAGCTGCTCTCACTCTGACTCAGAGTGTGGACAATCGAAACAGGTTTCGCAGGAAACTGTTCATGTTTCTTCACAGTCTGACTACGACACGGAGGATCTGGGAGTCTCTGGTCGGCTCTCTCAACTGGATTCAACTAACTGTAATGTTGGGCCGGTTGAAAGTAAAACGTTTAATATTGGAGGGCAACAAATATTTCCCACTCTTACCGGCGGAAAAATTATGGCCCATACCAAAATTAATCCACACCTTACTAGCGGTCTGGGCGAAGAGGGAAATGTTGCACTCAGTAATGTCATGGACCTCTCCTCCGCCAACGGTATGGGTAGACACGGATGCGTCAGGCACAATAGGTTGGGTTTTCCAGTCAAACCAGGGGCACCAGGGTCAGGGGCTTTGGTCCCACTTAGAAATCTCCCACATCAATGTCAAAGAATTACTAGTCCCCTTGTATTTCCTTCAGGCTCACGGCTCTACTTTACGGGGCAAGTCGGTGGCCTTCAGAATGGACAATCTGAATGCAGTTCACTGTATTCAGAAACAGGGGTCAACGAGATCACAGAAGTTGCTAAACGTGTCGGAAGAGATTTTTACTCTAGCCAACAGGCTAGACATTTATCTTCACGCATCTTATCTCCCAGGCGTAGCAAACGTCTGGGCAGACGCTCTGTCCCGGAGACAGAGCACGACAGTAGAATGGGAGCTCAAGCAACCCATTTTCAACCTAATGATTGCAGAGCTCTACCATCCACAAGTGGATCTGTTTGCGTCCGAGGAGACTCACAAACTCCCTCTATACCTCACCCGCCGGACGAAAACGCCGGCAGGGGGGCCAGACGCCCTAGTGACAGACTGGAACAGATGGAGCTCCATCTATCTGTTTCCGCCGCCAGACGCGTCACTAATGTGCCACGTAGTGAACAAACTACGAGATTATCGAGGCTTAGTCTCGCTAATCGCGCCCCTGTGGCCGGCGCAGTTATGGTACCAGCAATTAAAGACGTGGTGCCCGCACCCGGTGTCGCTCCCGGTCGAGTATTTCCACTTAAGACACGATTGGCAACCTAGCGACCTCGCTGACTTTTGCATTATGGACATTCAAGAGGCCAAGTGGCTAGCACCATATGGTAGAGATGTGACCAATAAATTAATAAATCAATATACTCAGTCTACGAAACGACAGTATCAATCACATTGGCAAGCCTTTACTTCTTGGATCATTAGAACAGAACAGACTGTGCCCTCACTGGCATTAGTTTTTAATTATTTGAATTATCTGTTTGAGCAGAAACGTTTATCTGTGGTAACGTTAAAAAATCACTTAACTGCGATTAGAGTGCCCTTTTTAGACCTTACAGGTCTCTCCATACCGGTAGCGGAGGAAACAGGTTTTATGAGAGCATGTTTTAAACTCCGCCCACCTCCCCGTCAGCTCATGCCTACTTGGTCTCTGGACAAGGCATTGTGTTTACTTCACTCTCATCTGTACCAAAATACTGCAGATTTTGCATTACTCTTAAAAAAGGCTGTATTCCTTTTGGCTTTGGCCACCGGGAACAGAGTGTCTGAGCTGGCGGCGATGAACAACACACCTAATTGCCTTAGGTTTGGTAGATTTAATGAATGTATTCACATTGCACCTTCCCCAGGATTTGTAGCCAAGAATGAGCACAGTGCACACATGTTTTCAGAGTTCACTGTGCCGGCGTTAAAAGGGGGAAAGGTGCACCATAATCTATGTCCAGTGCAAGCTCTAACCAAATATTTGAGAGTAGCTCCTCTAAACCCCCAAGGTGCTTTGTGGGTACCAAGTACGGGTAAACGCTTACTGAAACGGAGATTGGCTTCTCTTCTGGTCGAAGTCATTAAAGAGAGTAATCCCGGCGTTGTGGGTAGGGCCCACGATTTACGCAAATGGGCAGCCTCTTTACGTTTCCTGAAGAACTTTTCAGTAGAAGATATTACGTCCACACATTTGTGGGCTTCTAATCATACGTTTTTGACTAGATACTTGTCAGTTGCTCTAGACAAACCTTCCTTACCATGTATAGCTTTAAGGCAGAGGGTCTAGGTGGCCCTTCAGTCACTTTTGTTTACTTTCAAGGAAAAAGGGGGGGGGGGTGCAGTCAGTGTAACATAGGAAACCCTAGACCCCGCCGGAGTGTAAGAGCTGTGATACAAATTATGGATAATGTGATATGAAAATTTCTCTGTTCTATTCAGGGCGAGAAATTGTGCTAGTACAATGTTAGTACAAACAACAGGGTTGTTATAGTAGTTTTAGCTGTGAAAGCAATTTAGTATTAAACAGTGGAGATATTTTGCAAAATATTTCCACGAATATTATGGGGTTATATGTGCACATGTAAACTTATAACTTGTTATTTTTGTCACCACTCGTTGAGTGGGGTGCCTTTGTAACTACAGATCTGTTCACAGAATCTCCAGAGTTACCCTTTTTGTCAAGCAGGCTTCTTTGAAGCACGCACCTGCTTGAACCCCTTTTTTGTATATATATGGGCTGCGCCATGTTTAAATATATTTTTCAAAGTAAGAATACTATGTGGTTGTTTGATTATCTGCTTTTCTAGAGTTATGATATGATTACGAATGTCCCCCTCCAGTCTTAGAAATCAGGCATGTTCGTCAATGATGGAGGGGCCACTAATAAATTATAGGTTTGACTCCTGTAAGGAGATAAAGAAAACCTAATATTTAGTAGTGGCCCCGTAATCATTGACGACTGGGGGCCTCCCGACCATCCCCTTCCCATTCGTTGATGTATTAAGGATTTTGGTTTACTTGATATGTCAGTGAAGGAAGAATGACGCCTGAATCAGCGTCTGGTCAAAGATCCACACAAGTACATCCACGATATGATGGAAAGCTTATTGGATAGTTATTCTTATTTTCTTTTTGTTTTTATTTTTTACAAAGTTTTTTCGTAGTGAGAACCCAATTCATAATGACTGAAGCCATGAGTGAGGTCGCGTGCGCTCATGATGAAGGCTCCTCAGTTTTTAAATGCTCTGCGCGGTAGATTCAAACTACGGCGGATTAGTGTTTGAAGAGGATGCCTTGTGTAATAGGCATGTTCGTCAATGATTACGGGGCCACTACTAAATATTAGGTTTTCTTTATCTCCTTACAGGAGTCAAACCTATAATATACACTTCTCTCATATAACACTTGTATAGTCTTATACTTTATCAAACATTCTTTACAAAATGTCCAATATATGCTTAATGTGTCTTTCTACACACAATTATTCCTTCCTTGTTATCACCTGTTTCACCTCCTTTAATGCTTTCCTGATAAGCTTCCCCCCCCCCACTTTTTATCCTTCGAGCATTTATTCTTTCATGATTTGCTCTCTCTCTCTCTCTCTCTCTCTCTCTCTCTCTCTCTCTCTCTCTCTCTCTCTCTCTCTCTCTCTCTCTCTCTCTCTCTCGCTCTCTCTCTCTCTCTCTCTCTCTCTCTCTCTCTCTCTCTCTCTCTCTCTCTCTCTCTCTCTCTCTCTCTCTCTCTCTCTCTCTCTCTCTCTCTCTCTCTCTCTGTGTGTGTGTGTGTGTGTGTGTGTGTGTGTGTGTGTGTGTGTGTGTGTGTGTGTGTGTGTGTGTGTGTGTGTGTGTGTGTGTGTATAGCTCCAGTGAGGCTCTTGTGACCAGTACATTACGTTGCGCTACATTACAACACTATTAACAGTCAGTTGGTTAAGGGAGGTCACCTGCTTTTTTTTCTCTTTCTCTCCTTTTCTCTCTAACTCTGGCTTGTATCCATTCGGCCCCATTCAGCCAACTGTTTTAAGACGTTTATCCCCATCTAGATGTTAATTTCTTCCTGGCGAGCGAAAGCGAGCCAGCATTGTATGGAGAAATCCGGCTTCGCCGGAAAAAAAATCTATCGAAAAATGTACAAATTTAGCTTGCTGTCAAAACAAAAATATAAATATGCTGGCTCGCTACCGCTCGCCAGGAAAATATTGACACCAGGATGGGGGTAAACGTCTTAGAACAGTAGGCTAAATGGGGCCGAATGGATACAAGCCAAAGAGAGAGGGAGAGAAAAGAAAAAAAAGAGGCGAGGTGGGGCGGCATAAGGGTTATTATAAGTTACAAACAAAGGTGACCATGGAGACTCAACACACCAAGGTCACACTATACTACCAGCTTACTATACAGTGTTGGTAAGGGGGAGAACCCACTTTTTTGTATCTTTATTTTTTATCTTTCATTCCTTTTCTTTCTTTCTCTGGCTTGTATCCATTCGGCTCCATTCAGCCAACTGTTTTAAGACATTTATCCCCATCCAGGTATCGATTTCTTCCTGGCGAGCGATAGCCAGCCAGCATTGTATGGAGAAATCCATTCGCCGGAGATTTTTTTTGTATCGACAAAATTACAAATTTAGCTTGCTGTCAAAACAAAAATATATATGTGCTGGCTCGCTACTGCTCGCCAGGAAAACATTGACTCCTGGATGGGGGTCAACGTCTTCAAACAGTAGGCTGAATGGGGCCGAATGGATACAAGCCAAAGAGAGAGCGAGCGAAAGAGAAAAAAAGCGAGGCGGGCTCCCTTAAGTGTTTGTAAGTAGTGTTACCGGGTAGGTGTTCTAATTTGCAAAGTGGTATCGTTTGTTCTATAGTACTGTTGTGTTCTAAAATGGTGGTTGGTAGGCCTACTGTATGTGTTCGAAATAGATGTACGGTAAATAGTTGTAAAGTGATGACATGCTTTCAATAATGGTGATAATTGATGTAAGCTATGCCTAACAAAAGTATTACATTGAGTTAGGGGAGAGGTATTCGTTTTTTTCTGGCTCCCCTTCTCCCTCATGTTTAGCATATTAGTTTTGAGATTTTAAGCGTTCGTTCCGTTATTAGGGCGATTTTAACACCTTTCACCTCATTTTGTTGTCAATTTTTAGACCTTTCGTACTATTAAGGTGTCGATTTTTCCTGGCGAGCGATAGCGAGCCTGTAATTTTAAGAGGAACCGGCCTTCGCCTGAGAAAGTTTTCTATCGAAAAATGTAGGCCTACACATTTATCTACAGGGGTTATCTTTATCTACAGGGGGTATTTGTCTAAGCTTCATGTGATAAAAGTCTAGCGAGGAAACTAAAAAAATAAGTGAATAAATGAAATAATAGAGCACAAAAAGAGCCACAATTCCCTTAAGATAGGGATTATCGTGTAACTAACAAAGGTGGCCACATATGAGTGATACCAAGGCCACTACACTCGGGTTACTGGAGTGTGCGGGCCGGGGCTCTCACTCTCTCTCAGACCTCAGTCTCGGACCATAGTAGTAAGAGCTGTGTGTTTGGGGGAGAAGGTAGTGTTGCTGATGCTGGTGTGCTGAGTGTAGTGGGGATTTAGGGGATACCTTTGTAGTATAGGTAGCACCAACGAACTTGACAATAATCTTGATCCCTGACCTCTCTGTAATTCAAAAGGGCCTAGAGCAAACTGGCTGTAAATATCCACACCTATTCCCTGGTGGATTCTTCCCAAATGATAGAAACGTCAGCCCGATTGTTTTCATTCATTTCGAGTTATAAGAAGTTAAGGAGTCAAGATTACTGTCAAGTTCGTTGGCGCTACCTATAGTGATGTTAGGGGATACATTTAAATTGTATTATATTTATTTATATACAGTATTGTTTATCTTATTTATTTATATACAGTATTGTTTATCTTATTTATTTATATACAGTATTGTTTATCTTATTTATTTATTTATTTTGTATTTATTTTATTTTTATATTTTTTGTTTTTTTCTGTGGGGGGGGGGGGGGGCATTTGTGGTGGGTGTTAGGTTGATATATTGGTGGAGTGTGTTTGGGGGATACATTGATGGTGTGTGTGGTATGTTAAGGAGATGGTTGATAGTGAGTGTTCTCTTGTATCTGGAGGTGATATGATGGTGGTGGGTGTTTGTGGGAGAGAGTGGTGGTAGTGAGTGTTTTCTGGTGTTTGTAGGAGATACATTGGTGGTGGTAGAGAGTGTTTTCTGGTGTTGGGGGATACATGTTCTAAAGTGGTGTCATGTGTTTTAAAGTGGGGTCATGTGTTCTAAGTGGTGCCATGTGTTATAAAGTGGTGTCATGTGCTCTAAAGTGGTGGGATGTGTTCTAAAGTGGTGTCATGTGTTCTAAAGTGGTCATGTGTTCTAAAGTGGTGTCTGTTTTAAAGTGGTGTCATGTCTTCTAAAGTGGTGTCATGTGTTATACAGTGGTGTCATTTTTATAAAGTGGTGCCATTTGTTCTAAAGTGGTGATATGTGTTCCAAAGTGGTGTCATGTGTTCCATAGTGGTGTCATGTGTTCTAAAGTGGTGTCATGTGTTCTAAAGTGGTGTCATGTGTTCTAAAGTGGTGTCATGTGTTATATAAAGTGGTGTCATGTGTTCTAAAGTGGTGCCATGTGTTCTAAAGTGGTCAAGTGATATAATGTGGTGCCATGTGTTCTAAAGTGGTGCCATGTGTTATAAAGTGGTGTCAAGTGATATAAAGTGGCGCCATATGTTCTAAAGTGGTGTCATGTGTTATAAAGTGGTGTCAAGTGATATAAAGTGGTGCCATGTGTTCTAAAGTGGTGCCATGTGTTCTAAAGTGGTGCCATGTGATATACAGTGGTGCCATGTGTTCTAAAGTTGTGCCATGTGTTCTAAAGTGGTGCCACATGTGCTAAAGTGGTCATGTGTTCTAAAGTGGTCATGTGTTCTAAAGTGGTGCCATGTGTTCTAAAGTGGTCAAGTGATATACAGTGGTGCCATGTGTTCTAAAGTGGTGTCATGTGATATACAGTGGTGCCATGTGTTCTAAAGTGGTGCCATGCGTTCTAAAGTAGTGCCACATGTTCTAAAGTGGTGATGTGTTCTAAAGTGGTGCCATGTGTTCTAAAGTGGTCAAGTGATATACAGTGGTGCCATGTGTTCTAAAGTGGTGTCATGTGTTCTAAAGTGGTGTACTGTGTTTTAAAGTGGTATATTTCTTTAAAAATATAATTTGTTCAAAATTGGTGTCATATGTTCTAAAAAAAGTGCAGTGTTCTAAATTTTTATTTTTGTTCTAAGGTGCTGCAATGTGTTATACAATGTTAGAAGGCTAAATTGCTGGACGTTCCAAAGTGCTGGAAATATTGTTCTAAGTTTCTATAATATCTATTTATGTTTCAAAATGAAAGATATAGGCTAGTTGTTGTTTTTCATTCAGCTTGACGAATCAGGGTATATTGTCTATAATAATATACTCTTATAATGGTAGTAATAAACCCAACTAATATAAGGATAGAAAGGTCAATTACTATCAATATATCCAATTATTGTAAATAGTGTTGCCAATTTAGCTACTTTCCCGCTAGGTCTAGAGACAATTTGTTACGTCTAGGACATGAATTTTAGCGATATTCTGGAGATTTGAGCCATTTTAGTGAGATATTCTAGAGCTTATGGCATTATTCTAGCGATTTTCGGCTTTTATGTATTATCTTGACTCCATTTTGACTCCAACGTCCCTTAAATTTGGCTGTCACTCTTTTAACTTTGGGGGGAGACACTCGTTACAGGCAACCAACCTTTTGTCTCCTCCATGCACATAGAAAACAAAATCTAGCGGACTTGATTTGGTAATACTAATTTGCTATACCTTTATTATAATGTAAAACTTGCAAAACAAACACACTTTTATCATACATTTGACTTTCTACGGCATGATGGTTTTCAGAGCATGTAGTTCCGCTTCTGGGGAACTGGCTACGTGTTTTATGCATCAATTAAGCAAGTGTGGACGGTAACTCGGTTTGATCTCAGCTGACGGTCAATTGATTCCCTAGCAACTGATTTATCGATAACTAAAGAACAAATAAGAAACTACCATGTATCTACTTTATATTAGTGCTAAATTGAATCCCTTAGCAACTAGTTACTGATTTATCGATAACTAAATGAAAAATAAGAAAACTAACATGTCTCTACTTTATAATAGTACTAAGTCATCACAATTAACAACAGAATTTGCTACTACATCTACATAATAGCGGAGTAATCAGATGCAGATATAGCAATTTATCGTCAGCTGGATAACAAACAAACAGCATAGCAAACGTTTCATCACAGCTGTGTCGAATACAGTCATTTCCACAGACCACTGCATCTGGTGACTTCTGTGTGGCTTATATGGAGGCAACAAATGTTCATTGTGTTTGTTATCCTATGTATCCTTTTATTCTGGATAACACCGGGCGATTTTATTAAACTTGGGGGATGAGCTCTAGGAATATATACACAAAATATGAATATAATATACGGTACCACAATTAGCTTTCTGACTACCACATAATCTTACTAAACTGCATATATATATATATATATATATATATATATATATATATATATATATATATATATATATATACAACCACACTTGATCACAACAACCAAAACACAATAATAGCCTCAACAACTACAGTACTTCACTTTATTCCAGCTGCCCTCTCAGAGACAAATCTCATTTCTCTCTGGCCCCCAGAGCACCCGGAAAGGCTTCGGTCTACCGGACTCGGGACTGATCGGCCAGACAGTCTGGGGAACTACAACAACAACAA
The DNA here is from genome assembly GCA_032716605.1 of Paralithodes platypus. Classification (NCBI taxonomy): domain Eukaryota; kingdom Metazoa; phylum Arthropoda; class Malacostraca; order Decapoda; family Lithodidae; genus Paralithodes; species Paralithodes platypus. The sequence goes on along the minus strand of CM064570.1, from coordinate 17,849,719 downwards.
CAATAACTCCATTCATTATAGGTAGACCAGAAATCCTGACCCCTAACCTCTCTAACTCAAACAGGGCAAGAGCAAATGGGATGTAAATTTCCACACCTCTTCCCTGACTGACTCTTCCCAAGAGGTAGAAATATTAGTTATTAAAGAGATATGAGAGGTTGGAGTAGATAATGTTGGCCTACCTATAATACGGTTCATACTGACAACAAAGCTACAGAGCCTCCTACCCTCCCTTCATCACCTTCAAGGTTGAATCTATCACATGTTATCAACTAGGCTTCACCACAGATACCATAGACTCATAATACACAGCTTGTACTTTAAGGGGGTAGTGCAAGGGTTTTCTGGACCCCCTTCTCCCTCACGTTTAGCATAATAGTTTTAGGATTTTAAGACGTTCCATTAGTTTGGTGATTTTGAAACTTTTCGCCTCATTTCTTTGTCAATATTAAGACGTTTCGTGCCATTTAGGTGTCGATTTTTTTCCCAGGCGAGCGATAGCGAGCCTTTACTTTCAAAAGGAACCGGCCTTCGGCCGGTACATTTTTCTACCGAAAATTGTACAAATTAATCTTGGAAGGAGGTCTAGGGGGTATCTTTTTTAGCTTGATGGAGGTCAAGCGAGAACATTTTAAAAGAATATATATAAATATAATTATACAGTAGGCCAAAAACCAAGCACTACCCCCTTAATGCACACACACGCACCACTACAGCTAATA